>WBNH01007336.1:0-70321 GCA_013401255.1 Urocolius indicus
AAAATAAAAAATAAAACAAAATAGAAACACCAAGAAAATAAACTGAGATATAAAAATGTGAAAGCCATTAAAAAATGCTGTTTAAACTTAAGAATAAATGTGATGGCATAGTCACATTCTTTAAAAGCTTTGCTCTTCTCAGAATGGCTTTGTTATTAGTGATTCTTAATGCATGAGATAGTAGTTTGGAATAAATCTTTAAGTAATTCAAAACAAGGACTCTTCAGTAAATAGTTGAAATTAAAGGGGGAGTTAGAGTCATCTGGTTTCCATTAAGATGATAAAATAGTTCACTTGAAACCTTTTACAAGATGCTTTGTTACTGGGAGGTGTCTGTGCATCTCACTCCATCACTAGCCATTTGACACAACATAAAAGGCTTCAAAAGCCATGCTAGGCCTCTTAATCAAAAACTAATTGTAATAGATATTGGGGAGTGTTAACACTGTGACCGCTAGGTTGTATCTTCACTATATAAGCAGGAGTGAACATTAAACACAACCCTGAGTTGATAGGGCTTATCAGAATTTCAGAGTTAAGTGCTAAGTACTGCAGCCCAGTATCTGCGTGCTGTTGCTTTGTACCACTTTTGGAGTTAATTGCACTGTAGGACTTCATCTTCCCAATAAAATTTATAGCACTGTCAGAGAAATTGGAAGCCTGCTGAAGAAACTGCTGCAGTTTACAGGAGTTCTATGAAACCACAGGAAAAAAAAAATGTGGCTTCTACTTTAGCATCAAATACATTTGCTGAGGAAGAGGGGTTCCCCCTCCGCCCCTCCCCAGTTTACTTCACAATGAAAATTAGCTGTTCCTCCTTCTTGAAGCTTTACTTCCTGCTAATACGGTGGTGGAAGCTCCTCAAAACTATGCTGCCCCTAAAATTGGCACTAAGTTGATATACATTCTTGCTTTATATTACCATATGCCTTATTATGATTGCTGACATGAATATTCACAGTGATCATTGAAACAGCTTTATTGATTTTACTGATACAGGGTGGGAGGAGAGTTACTGATTTTAACTTAATTCATGCATTTTTCTAGATAACAAATGACCTTAATATTTACACACAATTGCACCATACTAAAGCCAGGCCAAATCCTCTTCTGTTACATGAACTGTTGAAAATAAGACTTCAATTTTTTTCAAGGAAGGAGCTCAGAACCAGACTGTTGTACAGTGAGGAAATCAGAGATATGGCAATTTACTCCAGCTGAGAATGTAGCCCACAGTGTAAAATTTCTCGTTCAGCACAGTAAAGTGCATTAAAAAGACTGCTGCTGTTATTTCTCATGAGTTCATTATAACTTGTATGCTACCAAAATCTCTAGACAGCTGTGTTCCTTTTTACTCCAATTTCAAACATAATAATTAAAAAAGCATTTGATGAAATGTAGACACTTTTACCATTTACATTGGAATGCTGGCACCATCCAAATTCAGCTAGTCTGTAAATACCAGATTAGGATCTGTGCAGCCAAGGTTTTTATTCTAGGAAAGTATATTCAAAAGAAAGTCTCAATCTTTCTTGGTGAAGAATAAGCTTTATTTGTAAAATATGTGATTATCTCAACTGTTCTGAGAAGATGGGAGACCTGTAAATGCTAAAACAAAACATAAGGAAACAATTCTGGACATTTAAGTGGAGACAAATAAGGATGATGTACTTTTCCCATATTAGTTTACTATATAAATGAGAAGACATTACAGAGTGAAATTTAATTAAAGTAATTGACCAAATTGCATTTTGTAGTAGTTATTGTCGTTAGCAGCCCTGACTCCTCTGTCAAAAGGATTTGCTGAAGATTATTTCTAAGGGGTATTTATTATGAATATTAATCTCCAGTAAGTACCATCAACATATTAAAATTCATTTGAAGCACTTTATGGAAGACTGCAAACAGAAATGACTGGTAAAAAACAAGGTGTCTAATCACGTTAGCTTGGTTCACACATGGCTAACCTAGAAGTAGAACAGCAAGAGGAAATGTAATAAACAGTATCTTGGTTATATTATCATGAAAATGTGCTTAAAAGGTACCTGATTTCCAAAGAAATTCAAGCTGTGGTACCAAGAATGCTGATGATTCTGCTGTTTAAGAGAGGTTTTCATAGTCTTGTGCTGTCTCACTGGAAAAGTCTGATTCTTCGGTACATGTGTTAATTGCTGTTTGAGCTTTCTAGTGAGTGATTGAAAATGCTATCTAATTAAGGAGGGCTACAATTCCTATGGAGAACTTGGTTCACAGGTCCTACCCATAGTACTTATACCAACAACAGACAAATTGAGATCAGTATTCAATATCCCAAATTATATCTTTCAAGATCCTCTCTTCAACAGGTGGAAGGACATGCTTTGTAACTACAGTGCATGCATGAAAGGCTGTATAGAGTTGCACTTCTAGCTCTTCCAGAAGCTTAGATGATGCAGTTTCTTCTCTTCAGTGATACTTAGTCTTCTTGTTCAGAACAGAAAAAAAAACGGAGGTAAGATCAGAAGACAGGGACTGGCAATGGAAGAAAATCACAAAGGAAAAAAAAACTAGGAATTCTTTACCCACTCTTCAATTTTCCCTGCTCTGAGGACAGGGTTTGAAGACTGATGACTGTATGGCAGAGGTAAAAAAGGCATTTATGAGTTTGCCAGGGTTACAAGTTGCAGGCTGGGTCAGTGTCAATCCTTCTCAGCCTCACCACATCTTCCCTCTCCTCCACCTCTTTGCTCTGAATGGGGTTGTTTTCCTTCCCTTTTAACCACACCATCTGGAACTTTCATAACGCCTGTGTTTAAAATAAACACCTGACAGCAAATAAGCCCTAAGTGTACACAAGTTGGGCATCTCAAGTTGTATTGCAGCTCCAGACGTCAACTTCTCTTGTCCTTTTAATAAAGGCTCAGATCCTTATCATCTTAGCTCTCTGCCTCCGTTTTGCCAGGAGGCATTCCTTTCCCTTCCTTACGAAACAGGCTGAACGTTTTTCCCGTGTAAACATTGTTCCACATCTGTTCATGCTGAAGAACATCAGAGCACCATTTCTCAGAAACCGTTCCAACTACATGTGACCAAATGTACCGCAGAAGAACCACTGCAATGTCAGACATTTCCTCAAAGTTGGGACTGGGAAGAGTCACTTCACCTCACTTGAGTGAAGCCACTGCTCCTACAGTGACTTTTTCACAGTCTTTACCCCACCAATTAGCACCAGACAGTGTGACTGTGGCTGCACGATCCCTCTGTATAGACCAGAGCCATGGCAGCTATTGAACTACTGACTTGGAACTAAAAACCCCGAAACTAACTCTGTTCTTGAGTAGGATAAAAAAGAGAAACCATTTCTATTGCTGAATATGGCAAAAATCCTTAAGGGAGTCTGCTGATTACACTACTGAGATTTGTATGAACTAACTAGGGTAAATAATTAGACTGTATTTTAATTAATATATCCATGCCTGCTAGCACAATACAGTTAAATTTGTGCCACTGTTGGAGTTGAATGAAAGAAAATTGTCCTATTTGTGGTGAAATTACAATCATGACCTTTCCAAGAAAAGTAGAAGGCAAGAAAAGCCCAGCAACTCTTTTTTGTGCTGAAAAAAAGTCAAGAGGTGCCTTTAGGTCACCAAGTGCCCATGTGCCTCTTTCTCTAGGTAGCAAACCTGAATCTGGTAAAAGTGTCTCTGGTGAAAAGGGAAATGAGCCACACACACACACACATATATATATGTGACACAGATCACAAAATGAGGGCTAAAAATACAGCTTAATTGCTCAAAGTATATAAGGTTTTTTTTCAAGCTTGACCTTGTTATTACATTGAAGCACCCCTGTCACTGGAAAGGGTGGTTTTCTCTTGCACAAACAAGAAAAAAACACCTGCACATCACAACACAGTCTTTCCCCAAAACCTTGCTCACTGAAAAACGTTGCAGTTTTGAGGACTCCCTCCCCAAGCAGCATGAACAGTGGTTTTGCAGGACCAAAAATGATCAACCTGTGGAGAGGGTTTTTTTCCTGCCTCCACTATGAATTCTCTCCTGTTACTTGAGGAGGCGACTCCTCACTGTCAGGAGCAAGGAATGGAGGGATAATTAGTCTTTTGGACTTCTCTGTACAAAAGAGGTGATCTTTGCAACATCAAAGCACCCACAGTGAGGCTCTTACAGGAAAGAGAAGTCTGTTGGGACTTCTTTGTCTGGAGATCATCATGAGGCAAGGATAAGGGATGTGGAGAGAGGACAAAAAGATGGAGCCACTGCTCTAGTGGCACCTGAGGATTGTGGTGGCCCACACCAGGTGCACCAACAGGTAAACCTAAGATGGGGAACTTCTTTCCAGCAGCAAAGAGCCCAACTCTGTCAAGAAAGCCTGACTGCACTGTCTTTGCCAGAGGAGAGGCTTTCTGAGCCTACACTTCCCAAGGTGGCAGCTGATCTCTGCTCTGTGGCAGCCAGCGTGAAACATGAGGGCTTGATTTTCAGAAGGTGGGAGGCTTAGCACTTGCTGAAAATAAGACCCATTTAAGTTGTCATGACAGCAGTCACCTTGAAAGGTTTAGGCCTTTGCTGTCTGGTTAGCTGGCTGTTCCCTCCAGCACTGCTGCATTTATCAACCCCCCGCAACAATCCCTCCTCTTCAAAAAGCTGTTTAATTTTTGATCTCCCCATGAAAGTTAAGGTGTCATTGGTTAATACTATTGCTCTTCCAAACTTCTCCCACTCTTGGCCCACACAAGGCAGAAGGCAACCCCTTCCCTTCTACCCCAACGTCACTTACCAGAAACAGAGAGTGAAAGAAGCACCACATAATTCATCTCTAACATTAATCTTCCCACTGGCTTCTCATTACTTTGCCAATAAGATGATCTTCCTCACACCACATTTCGATATATTTGACATCTGTCATAAAACTCAGGTCACACATGTCTGTCTTCTGGTAAAATGAGTCATCCTACAGAGACCCATACTATACTGTTTGGTTCTTGCCAGAAATAATTATTGATATATTGTCAACATATCCAGCCTGCTGTATTAATTGGAGTAATAAATTATCAGCCTTCTTTCTTCCCTCTACCTAGTAAAGAAATGAGGGGACATACAGCAGGAAAGCAGGTACATGGCATTGAGGTGATAGATCCAGACATGCCCATTCACTGCTTTCTAGAAGCTTTGCACAATTTAAACATATAGAAGAGAATAACTAGTTTCAGA
Organism: Urocolius indicus; assembly: GCA_013401255.1. Lineage (NCBI taxonomy): Eukaryota > Metazoa > Chordata > Aves > Coliiformes > Coliidae > Urocolius > Urocolius indicus. Next base: position 5,214 of record WBNH01007336.1, read on the forward strand.
AATTATCCAAAACTTGTAATGAGTTTCTCTTTGTTTTGGTCCATTTTGCTACCATGTATGTTATATTCTCTCATCAAAACAACCAGCTACTAACTCTTCTAACCTGGTAGTTGATAAATATCAGCTATTTAGAATAGAGAGGTCAAAGAGAAAATCTGGAATATATTCAGCATGAAAAGAGAAGATTAACCTGCTCTTGGTACTGGCTGCACAAGATACATGCAACTTTTCTGTGTCATCATTTATGTGCGCTGCTTCCAAGTTAATTTCATTAACAATCTCTGTATAATTTAGATTATTTTCCTGCACTTTTTTTCTTTTAAAATGTAAGGTGAAAGAACAGACATTATAGCCATAACCAGAGGAGACAAACAGCCTTTCCTACAGGCAGTATTCTCCTGCAGAACAGTCATGAGGTTTAATCACTACCAGCATTCCTTCCCAGGGTTGCTAAAGTGGGTTCAGTTACTACCTATATGCAGCTTAGGTTCCACTTGCTCTATGTTTGTATCAGAGACACAAGGCTAAGGTGGTTAAAGCATCTTCTTGCAGACCCAGAGAGAGAGAGAAGCGAAAGCTGTGCTTAGAGACATGACTGAACTGTAAGTGGTACTTGGGAAGTCAGTGATAGACATCACATGATGTTCTGCTCCATCAGCTGCAGAAAAAGACCATTAGGCTTGTGTGATTAAGGTATGCTGATCTGCAGCCAGGAAGGCTTTGACCTTGACCTTTAGCAGGTGAATACCATGGTTTACAGTACTTTACCTTTGCTTTCTGGAGTAGGGATTGTGATTGAGTTGTTAGAGACAAGGGAGGATGGGGAACACTTTGGGGAGGACACATTTTGTACCAGTAAGCCTCTGAAAGCTGCTATGTGAATGGACATGAAGTACATCCTGCAAGAAAGCTTTGGCATAAGGTTTTGCTGAGGATAAGGACAGGCAAACCCTCCAAATACCACCTGCACATAGAGGATATGTTGTGGGAGGATATTTCCCCTTGCACAAATTCAGCTGAGACTGGGGGATCCTGACCCCCAGTCTCAGTACCAATAACACAAACATTTTTGTGCAGCCCTCATTTTGTTTCATACGACCCCAGCTGGGATGACATCAAGAGTGAGTTACCCCGTCAAAGGAGGTCTGCACATCACAGTGATGTTCCACAGGCCCAGAAGCAGCAAAAATGTCACCTCAGTATTTTACGGTTTTAGCCTTTCTACACTCAAAGGAGCATTGAGAGCACCTCAAACTAATTAATAAGCTGCTCTCTATCTTCGTGCATTACCTTTCCTTTCCCCCTTTGATTCACACACAAATTATTTTTAGCAAATGGAAAAAAAAGCTCAACTTTTTAGAAAAAAAAAACAAACCAATGAACTTAGGCCTGTCAGTGCTCCTCTGCTCTGTTCATCGCCTCATCGTCTCAGCAGAGTATTAGGTTTGTGGGAAGGTGGAGGAGGCAGAAAACATATAGGGTGCCTTCACTCCTGTCACCTCTCTCACCTCAAAAAACTCCCAAGTCCTCAACAAGCACCAACTCCCTTCCTTCCTCCCCCTCAAAAAGCATCGGTGGTTATATTCACAAAAACCCTGGCATGTATCTCTAGCTTGTACTCTCTCTACTTTCCATCGTTTTTATAAGGGGAAGGTGATGTTACAAGACAGTTTGTTTTTATGGGGTACCTGTGTGTGGCATATGGGTTAACCGACTTGGTGTTAGTTCTAGCCTTATGCTCTAGGCACCATGTGATGGCACAGGCACATTAGATACTCAGTTCAGATGTTGAGTTCTTGGGCGATTCTGGGCCAAGAAAAGTGACCTGAAGAGATCATTTTAAATTCAGCTAATTACTGTATCCCTGAATTTGTTCTAGTTTCTTTCCAGGCTGAATTTAGCAAAGATAGGAGTGCAGAAAGGCACTCATGCTTTTCCGCTTGGCCACTGAGCTCTGACACATCGGAGGATGTTGTCTTTCATTATTAATTGTGGCAGCATTTAAATTAAGTAATATCTTGACAAGGGAAAGAAATGAAGAATCCTGGGAATGTTATTTTTTTCTCCTGTTTAATTGTACTGCATTTGATGTGTTCCAAAAAACACTAGATCTGTTCTTCAGAGACCAAAGAAAAGTTTATCAACCCCCACTAGTTGAGGTAGTTTGGCAGCATGCAGAGGAATAGAAAATTATCATCTGTCCAGGGAAATCCACCCCCCACCTCTCCCAACCCTCTTTCAGCTGGTGCGTGCAAGATGTTCCTACTCACTTCATCCTCAAACATTTAAACACTTTGAGGACCACACACCTACAGTGTGTTATTTGCAGGGCTTTCTAAGCTGAAATCCAGTGTGCATGTGTGTGTATCTGTGGGTGGGAATGGCTGGATAATGTTACCGTGATAGCTGATGATAATATTTCTACCAATTGTTAAGCTTCCTAAGTCTCCACTTTGTGAACGCTTCAGCATATCATTTTCTGAAAAACGCAGCCTTTCTTGCCCAGGGAAAGGTACGAGTCAATAACACGTTCATGTGAGATTATCTAGGAGCCTCTGATTTACTCCAGAGGAAAAAAAAAGTCTCCCTTACACAAATGCACCTTTCTAAACACTTCAGGGGTCACATGGTTCACTGCAGGATTGTGTCGGTACAGCCATAAAATAAGGCAGCAGTTCAAGCTGTCTTGGACTAGCAGCGTAGCAGGTACTGCAGGAACACAGATGTGGTCTAGTCTGAGCTAGTTAAAAGCGGCTGCTTGCTTGTGAGCACTCTGCTTTCAGTCCAAATAGACATTAGGAAAATGTGTAAGGGACAATGCAGTGTGTTTCTTCAATGTTTCAGTCAAAAAAAAAAAAAAAAAAAAAACCAAAGTGTGGGAAGAAAGACAGTTTTGATGAGTCAAATTCCTAATTCCTTTCAGACCTGTAAAGTCAGTAGGAGTTGCTTCACTTTCATCTTAACAAGCAAAGATGGGTGAAGTTAGAACAAAGGAAGGTGGGAAAAAATAAATGAGGGTTTTTTTTTTATAAAGTGAGTTTAAGGAAGACGGAAAGAAACAGAGTTCTTTGTGTAAGGACAAAAGCAAGACTAACATTCTGAATAACATCCTATTTATCTCAGAATACTTATTCAGGCTCTTGCTTTTGGGAAGTTCTCTGCTCATCTTTTTTCCGTTTACTTTGCCATGGTGACTTTTTCTGGGCTGTAGCATGCCTCAAACCAAGCATAGTATCCTTCAGGACTGTGTCAAAAATACTGTTTAAGACCACCTTATGGCACAATTCTTCTCAATTTATCAGGCCTTTGTTTCACATTTTCCATTAGATCCTTCTCTTCATTCACTGCACCAAGACACAGATTTTTTTGTTTCATCTGAGACATTTACAAGTTTGAAACCCCTCATAACTGTTTCCTCTTCTAAGCTGTTTTTTGTCCCAACTCAATCAAGCCTGACTGTCCACTCCTGCCTCACAAAGTAGCAGTCTCAAAACTTCTCAAACTCCATGAATTATCTGTAGTTTCACTTCTCAAAACTCTCCATCATGCTCTTATTCTGAAGCACATAGAAAATCTCCATCTTAGACTCTTTCTTGTAACCTCCTCATTACATTTACAAAATTGTACACACTAGCATTTGCTAAAGTGTTCTTTTAATCCTGCCAGTTTTCCATATATTTTTTACACAGTGTCTTCTGTTTTCTCACCCCTTCAGATCTGCTCCCAAATCCAGTTAGTTATGGAGTAGGGAGAGAAATTTCCAAGACTTTATGAATCAAGCTCTTATCTCACCAACTATTTTGGGGCAGAAATTCGCTTACCACCATTCCAAATTTACCTTAAATTTCATCTCCAGCTTTCTCTAACTGTAATTATGATACTCATCAGTTTTGCACCTCAGTCTCTGCATGAATGATCTGGGTACCATTCATGGGCAGAAAACTTCCTTCAAAAGATCTGTGACAGGTAATTTAGAAATATAAACCTATAGTCAAAGTGCTTAACTTTACCATAGAAGAGAAAATTCCTGTGGAGTCACAATTCCAAATAAGTTTGAAAAATCTCAATTGTAGATATTTACAGTTTGTCTGATACTAAAGTTCTGATTTTAATAAAATCATCTGGATTATATCATAAAATAAACAGTAACAATTATACTACTTCCATCATCATAATAGGCTCCCATACCCTTATCCTGAGAACTACCCTGGCTTGAAAGAGTACTCTTTCTTCTGGAGAGCATTGAAGAAACAACTTATATTAAAAACTCAGTCTATGTACAAGAGAAGGAAAAAAAAATAGCACAAAGGAAAAGCTAAGCAATAGCAGTGAATCACACATTTCATTTGGAAAGCAGAGATCTCCAGTTTTGTTTATCTTTTGTGTGAACGAGTTCCCTGGTCTCGGTACCTATCTTTTTTTTCAAGTCCCATCCCCCATCACAGCGAGCCTCCAGCCCCAGCTGACAGTCTCTTTGTCCCCATGGCTGTCACGGAAAGTCATGATAGATGGCTACACGGAGACCCTTTTAGGAGGTATGTGTTCATATTATGCTCAGAGACCTTTTTTTTTGATCAATGGTCGATTCAAACCTCTTCACTTGTGTATAGGAACAAATATATTTATGTTTATAATATACGAATGTATAACTAAGTGACTGGAGAACTGTTAAGATGAACAGAACTGCTTTGATAGGTTTCAGCAGTTTGGAACCCAAAGCAGCAGTATCTCATGAGTAAATGTGGTCATTTGCAACATGTGTGGTATTTTTTTAATATTTTAGTCAAAGGAAGAACAGCCAGAATACTTTCATTGTGGGGAGCACAGAGACTTGAAATAACTAGGTTTTGATACTAGCCATATTGCACTTCACTTTTCCTCAGCACAGAATGCCAGCTTGTTTCTTCAAATTAAGACAATATGCTTATAGTGATGAACCTTATTGGCCATCTATCTTCCTTTTGTAATCTGGCTCTCATCAAGCTGAAATGAAGCCATTTCTTCTGACTGTGGCTGATTAAACACAGAGTAAACCTAGATCTCTGAGGAGGCTCTAATGATTCTCCACAGGCCTAGTGTCAGCCCGGCACCTGCAGCATTCAGCTTTCCCATTTCCATCATAAAATGAAGCATCTGTTACAGAGAAGTGTTATCTTTTTATCATTGATGGTATCTTTCTGTTTGAATTCACCTACCCCATTTGGTATAAATTACAGCCATTTCATATATAATGAATGGTCACACAGGATGCACTCTGGTTATTGGGGGTTAAAAGGGCACAAAACCCTTTTACTAAAACTTTATTTAACTTGGTGAAAGTTAAAACTACATGACTTGTGTAAAACCTCCTTTCTTACAACAAACAGGAAGAAATACTTACCACAGCTTAATGCTGAAGCATTTTGATATTGCTTATCTAAATATTGGCCTTTGAGGTTTTTTGGAAGCCATTTCTGGAGAAACATTAGTTGCAGGGAAAAGAATCAGAGAAACATATTTGTGCCAAAGACTATAAGCCTGAAATGCAAAAGTAGACAAGATGTGTTTGCTAGAAAGGGTAGCTGCCAACTTAGAACCTGCTGTAAATCCCACAGAAGTCAATTGGCATATTTTCAATTATTTCAACAGTGTTTGTTTGGATCAGGCCAAAGATCAGCTAGCTGTTTACATTTTGTGTGGTCCACATGCTCTTCTATGTTTTACCTTCTTCAGTTTTCCATCTGACGTGGAATAGGCAACTTCATCTTAGAAAGAATTTATTTACAGTAGATGAGGATTTTATGCAGAACTTTGCCAAGCCACTTCGTTCTCTCATGTTTACAACATAGATAGTCTGGATAAATTCACATCTCAAAATGCTTTCAGAGATGTTAACTCAGAAGTAAAACTTTGCTCATTGCTCCTCAAAGTAGCTGATCGGAACAAAATAGTTGCAAAACAGCCTATTAACCTATTAACACCTATTAACACAGCTACAAGATACAGAGATGAGGCAACAAGTGCACAACAGCCTTCCTGGTCACATGAATCTGATAGATGTGGCTGTAACATAACAGCCACATCAACAACATCTAGACGTTGCAAATAAGATGTGGCTTTCTGTGCTCGATGTAGATAAAGTCTTCAGTGACCTAAAAAACAATGTAGAGATACTCTAAAGTAGCTTGCTTGGGTATTGATATGAGACTGTTTGAAGGGCACCAAAGATCAGCATCGCCTGTTGCTTTGGTAAATTCCTGGGGTGTTAAATCATTGAGGTGTTTGATTAAACTGGGACAGAAAAGGCTGTTACAGTCCAAAGCATTTCATTCCATTCATCACTCTGTGCCATACTCTGAATGGGATGTGCCACTACAGAAGTCACTATGAACTACACAGCCCAACATAGTTCAGTAGTCTTCCCCAGGCTACACATTTCTCCTGTATGAAGAGTGTCCTTCTCACCAGGATTCCCTGAGAGTTCTTTTCCTCATTTTTATTAACAGGTATAGAAGACATAATGGACATAAATTTGTTGTCAATGTCCTGTTGAGTTACAGATGTTGAATGATCTAAAAGGAAATTGTAATCACAAACAAAAAGATTATATTTTAATGGCTCATTTGGTGAGTTATTTTTCATAGCTCATTACAGGTAAAATAATTCTACAGCATAAAGATAATTAAAAAGCATTTACTTTATCACCAGGTTAAAACTTTCAAGTACCTGTTATCTACAGGGAGACAGGGTTGCTTAATACGTCCATTGGGGAAAATAAAAAAAAAAATAATCATCCTTGTGAAAATAAGGAAGAGTGAACAATTTTGTACTAACATGCATTTTCATAATCATTTTGCAAGCCTGCATAATGTGGCTACTTTCTGTTGATGCATTTTGTAGCAAGCGAAATCATATTGTCCTAACACAAGAGCACACTTGTTATTCAAAATAATTAGGACATGAGTCATCTTAGTATCAAAGTTGGCATTAGTGATATATGGGGCTGATGACTGATGAGTCCAATGAATGTTTGACTCATGTAGACTTAAAATATGCAGCTGAAAATCTCAGTTAATTCAGAAGAGACACAGCATAGCCGTGATAGCATCTTGTAAAAGCAAGATCCAAGACAAGTAGAAATGCAGTAACACTAGTGATGAAAACAGCTGAGGTATTTGGATTTCTCAGAGCAGCTGAAAAATGGAAGAACTTTTTCATTAAAAATTTCAAAACTCATTTTCCCCTTGACAAGATACAAAACACAATAAGATTTTTTTTTCTACTATTTACATGATTTTTTGCAAATGATTTTGGAATTAGTTTTATTCCCCATTTCTTTTCATTTTCCCTTTTTTTATTTCAGTTAAGTAACTGAATGATAGCCAAAATTTCAGTTTGGTTTGGAAATGTCGTAGCAGCAGAAAGAAAAATGAAACCAGCTCAACCACTTTAGAGAGTTTCATTTTTCCTTTGTTCCCTTCTGTAACTTCTCCAGAATTAAATATTTGGAAGCATTTGTCTGAAAATAGGAAAAATAGGGAGAAGATGGATGAGGAGTATAAAAGCAGGAAAAAGAAAAATTATGGAAAAAATCCAAACCACTACTTACTCTCTTAGAGGAAACAAAACAAACAAACAAAAAAAAAAGATAAAAGGACAAATGAGGAAATAGGTGTTTCATATTTATTTCAAATGAAAGACAGAGATAGAAAAATTTGAAAAGAAGATTTTGCTTTATTCTCTTTTCATGAATACCAACCATTTCCCTGTCAGCAACTGTCCAATTGACTAATAGAGTTAACATGTGGCAACTATTTTCAACTGTATTTAACCAAGTCTGCTGCTGTGTTTCAGACATAAGGAAGGCTTCCAATGCCCAATAGCTGTCTGGTTTTTTCCAGCTTTACTATGGGATTTAACAAAAGCCATTGCACCTAATAGCCTTTGACTTAGTTTTAAAAGTAACTATCTAAATGTGGTTTAGGATGATATCAAGGTATAAATCCATGTCAGATACAATTCATTTTGAATGCCAGCTTCTGTAAAGACTTCCACTTGGTATCCAAGTCAAAAAAGTCCCCCAAAGTCAACTATCTTCAAAGCTGCTTCATAGAGTGCTAAAACTAATAAGAGCTTGTATTTCAGCAGCTGGACACCCTGAGGGCAAACAGAAAGCACTTAGAGCCAGAAACTCCAGTTAGTGTTTTTCTCATCCGTGGGACAGGTTTGGGTGATGTTGGATTGTCCCCACCTTTGTGTTAGATCCAAATGTTGACTATCATTTGAGTTAACAGGCTGTAAAGCAGAGGTGACCACCACAAGCTGCATATTAACTGGTGAATGTAAAATTTGAAGGACCTTGTTTCTACCCGATACCTCAAATAGCAACCTAATTTGCAGCAGGCTAAAAATAAACATTTAAAATTTTAGAGAAGAGTACATGATTATCTTCTCAACCATTCTAAACAGCAAAACATCTGATCACAAACTTAATGTGTGAGGATTTAAAATCTCTGGAAGCAGACTTGGGTCTAGAATTAGGCACATAGAACAGTTCTCCCTTAGGAAAAAAATCCAACAATTTCACTCCTCTTGTTGTTTTTTAAAGAGCTGCTCTTTTTAGGTTTAAAATCTAATAATGACACAATCATATTTGTGATCAAGTGTCTTCTTGTCCTAACAATTTTTTCTTCACTGATTCAAATGCTGTAATATATATATAGCCGACATATAATGGTGTCTGTAGAGGCTCCATTAATGGACTGAGGCCATTCAGTGCTTTTTCTCCAAGTCATCAAATCATTCTGTAGTTATTCCGGGGAAGAGGAGGGGGGAGAAAACCAGCTAGAATGAAATATCAGAGGTGGGTACCAACTTACATGATTGTGAAGAACAATACGTGGAAAATGTTGTGATCACCACAGAAGAAAAAACTGAGATGAAATTGGTCTTTCACAGTAATATCAGTCTGCTTCATCAACAACAATGTATCTGTACAATGAGCCAGTATCATTGACTTTCACCATTTTAAAGGCCTTTAATACTGATTACTGCACAGTGAACAAAAGCTTTTCTTGTGAGAAGCCTGAAAAGGTTGATTATATGTACATTACAGCTGAAAATGGATCAGACAAGTAGTAAGTTATGAAAGTATGAACACAAGAGAATAAAACCATTCACTGGGCTTGAATTACTTTAGTTTATCTTCTTAGGCTGAATTGTGGCTGTGGTCTTTTGCAACTCAAATAAAAAGCATAGATCAAGATGAGATAAAGATAACTGAGTATTGCCAGTATTAGGCAATAAAATCAGGAGCTGGAAGGGAAGAAAACTTTGATAACCACACAGAAAAAAACAAAATGTGAGGTTCTAGTAATGCAGCAAAAGTCCTCTGTAGCTACTGCAGTCAAGTAAATTAGGCATTAAGACAATGAAAAGATACAAGCATCTGCTCTTGAATTTCTTCTTAAAGATGGTTGGAACTGAAATTATTCTAGCCAGCTGAAGGGACTGTCTCTGATGTTCCAGTTAGACATGGTTTGAAAGCTTGTGAGAGATGAGTGGCTAACAACTTTCATATTAGGGCCCACACAGGAGGATAAACTTCATTCAAAATTCAAAGTCCTGTTTTACAGTAGAGGAAGAGAAAAAAACCCTCTTATTAAAAAAAGCAGTTTGTTTCTCAGAAGAATTTTCCAGTGTGCTTTAGGATCATATTTCTTTATATCTTGAAATGAAAATTTTTAATTACTTTGTGCTTGTTTAGCATGAAAGAGTCAACACAGCCATCACTGGAAGGATATGATACCAGAATTGGTAGCAAGATCTCACACCTCAGGAGAAACACAGCCTGGTCTGTAAGGCTGAGTCAAGTTTAGACATTGAGGAAAAAAAACAATCATTTTTCTTTTAAAATTGCATTTTAGCTCTAAAAGTCATAGTGGAAAAAAACCCCATGGAAGTCCCAATGTTACTTCTGCAAAACAAAGCTCACACTTTTCAGAACAAAATATGCTAAATTAAATTTTAGCCACTACATTAAATGACCATTTCTAAAAGATGAAAGTACATTCTATGGCAGGATAAGGATAATAGAGGGCAAGAAAAGAATTACAACACATTGGTATTACTGAAAAAAAAAGAGCATGAGTTGTGATATCCATGAAATGTTAAATTTTCCGCTCTTCACAAGGCTCTGCATTCTTAATATCTGTCAAGAATGGTCATCTCAGTTGCTAAAATATAACACAAATGCTCAAGCCACAGGGCTAAAATACTCTAAAGTAGCCACTACACCCAGCTGATTCTACCATTTAGTACTTCTCCTGTAACATCAGTGGTGTAACCTTAGTCCTCAAAAATTGCAGGGCGAGTTATGCCATTGACCTCAGTTTGATCTTGCTCTAGGACAAGCAACCGTGCAGTCCCTTGGGGCTATGAGCCATGGGGAAACTCCAGGGCGCTGGAAGATGAAATAACCCAAGACAGCTCAGCTGGAGGAGAAAGTAAGAGCTGTAACCTCACCCTGAGGCTATCAGGAGCCTGAAGCAGTGGAGTGAGATTTTCACTCAGTTTGTCTTAGCTTAGGTGAGAGAGCTTAGAAGAAACCCCAAATCAGTGAATCACAGGTGCTAGATGCAACCTCATGTACAAATATCTCATGTTAACCACTGGCTTTTTGGTGCTTGTCTATGCTGAGTGCATCCATCATACTGAGAGACTCGTGTGCATGTTTTTAGACACATTGCATAGACACCACACAACCTTGTATTAAATATTGGAAGATATGTGAGAACCCTCATCCTTTTCACTTGAAGTCACATACTCCTACATGCCCACATATACATACACGTGACCATGCACTTGCATGCAACAACTATTTTCTCAGCTGCAGACAAAAACTGGCTAATTGAATGTTTGTTAAAATTAATATTTTGCCAGTCACAATTAGTCACACATGAAACATCCCAAGCTTCAAGTAGACTGTCTTAATTAAAGTTTTATCTGTTACTTAATGGAAGAATTATTATCAATTTTGATCACTCTGTTTTTCTTTCAGATAGCAGCAATGTTGTATCAGTGTTTGTATTCCTGTACAGAAAGCAAAATTGCTCTCTGATTTCAAGCACAGGCTTTATTTTACAATACTTATTGTAACAATGTTTTTACTGCGTCCTAGGCTATCATCCCACAGAGCACAGAAGCCACACAAACAGGTGAACCCACAAAAGGAAAGGATAGGGCACATGTTTTAATGAAACGGAACATCAAATTGCACAGCTTTGTTTTCACCTACTTCAGGCCATAAGAGTATTGTCACTAAGGACCGTGTTTTTTTAATCAAATAATGGTTCTGTTACACTGTTTTATCTAAAGTATGGTCTATTGCCCTCATGCAAATCTGGGTTAACAGCACTGACATGAATGGAATTAAGTCTGGAGACATTCAGGAGCAGCTGAGATCCAAATTCCCCAATCAGTAACATTTTGTTCCAGATTGCAAAACTTCTTGTTAGAACACAAACGCTCTTTTTACGAGAAGAGTTTAAATGAGTTGTTAGTGACGTCTTCACAGAGAGAGATGGGGAATTTATTTGTACTTTACAAAGAACCACTTCCTCTCTGCTTTTAAGCACCAGTTGTTTTAATTTAAACTAATATTAAAGTTTCTTGCCCAGAGTCTGCTGTCAGCTATATGACTGTACAGCATCTCTTTATCAATGTAGGACTGCAATGGCATAAAGACTGTGAACTCAGAAGGACATGTCCTTGCAGTACTTTGCTCTGATTGCTAGAATTAATTCAGATTTACCACTCATCTATAAGGGACAGTTAGTGTCCAATTCTTTCTTCATAACTGTGAGATTGATCCAAATTGCAGGGACAACATGCAGCTCTATATATTTTAATTGACAAGAAGGGATTGGTAAATCAAAACTCTCCCTTTTGCCAAACTGTCACAGATTCAGAAAACTGAATCAAGTGACAATATGTCCCAGAAACTGCATCATCACCAATACAGCGGCATAAATCAGGAATGCTTTGGTGGCTCTTCTAAGCCATTCTTTTTCTGTTTAAAAAAAAACCCACATAGCAGCCAACCTTCCTCCTGTGCCACACTGACGTCAGTAAACAGAGAAATCTACAGAATTCTCTTTAAAGTATTTTGGCCGCATGCAGTGGAGCTTTAATAGGATCAGTCCTTTTCTGACAGGTCACAGTATGCTGACTAAGTTTAGTTACACTTTATGATTTCAAAGGCTTCTTCCCAAAAGATACTCCCCTCTCCCCTCTTTTTTTTTTTTCAAGAGTGCAATGATCAAAGTGCTTTTAAAAATGCTATTCATTACTACTTTGAGGTAAAAAAAACCAAAACCTAAAGTGATTCCAAGCAGCATTTCATTTTAAGTGGTGCATAAATTTTGCATGACTGTTCAGCTTCCACTATTCAACCACTGCAGGTAATAAACAGTTGGTTAAAATATTTACCATTACCTATCAAACTGAAGTTTAATATATGAATAGTTCTATCAGCATGAATTGATATCATGTGCATGCCAAAATCTGAAGAAGAGCTCAAGAACTTTAGACCAGTAGAAATGTGCTGGGTACCATGAAGAATTAAGTCCACAAGACACAAGTGAAACAAAAGCATTATCTCTGGTTTATTCCCTATGATTTTATTCAAGCTTTGAGTTGTATGAAGCAAAGTTTACGAAAATTGTGAGATTAGTGATTGCAAATGAAAGTGAGAAAGAGGAACATTTCCACCAGTTTCACAAGCTCTCTTGAGCATGTAACACTCAATACAGCCATATGCAGGATTTAGCACAGAAGACAAGCATTTTAGTCTCCACATCAAGTTTATATTTGTATGGTATTATCTAAAATACCCACATAATGCAAACTGTGTATTTACCTTGGAAGAAAAAGCTAAGCAGTTTCTGCCAGGATTTAAACATACTGTTCCTAGGGAGTGTATGTTTTCCATGCTTTATGCTCAGACTACCAAACTTCCTGCACTAGCACTCATTACATGGTCCAGTGAGAGTTAAGAGCAATCTACTTCCCCCTCAAAAAAAGAAATTTTTGTTCATTTCACCACTTTTTCTGAAATACAGGGCTTCTCCAGGGGACCGACTTTACTTTATAAGTAGGTAGTATATAATGACATAATATTCTGAGCACAGGAACTGCAAAGGTACACTCATCACATATGAAAGGTTGTTACCAGAAAGCATCGTCATTCTTTTGCTGTCCTTGGAAAAATGAAGGGAAAAAAACACATTAACTGTTACAGCAGAGAGAGGAGAGATACTTGCCTTTGTGCCATTGAGTCTCTTCAGTTTGAAGACTGAGAAGTTAATGTATTCCACTCCTCTTTAACGCCAGCCTTCCCTCGCATTATTCATACAACTTAACTCCAGCTGCCTCCTCCTCATCCCTCCTGCCTTGCCTCACGCTTCTCAAAAGGCATTTCTCTGCACGGCACATCAGAAAGTAAAAAATCTAAGTTGCTAAATTACTTCCAAACCGAGCTGTTGTCAGCATTAAACCTACACAATGCATTACAATATAATCCATTTACAAGGTGTCTTATCATGCAAATAACTCAAGGTGCCTCACAATAAAATAAAAAAGGACGAGAGGAATAAACTTCTGGCCATTGGAACACACAAAAAAGAAACCTTGAAATTTACTTTTAAACACACTAATGGCTCTTTTCTCCCAGTGAGGCATGAAGAGGGATGGAGCAGAGGATTTGACCAAGGAATTCCTATTAGCATTTGATGGGACTTAAATGTGCAAATCCACCCCAAGATCACTGGGAGACAGACTCCTTGAAAGGAAGAACTTCCTTGATATCTTGAAGAGAGATGATTCATAAAGGCACAAGTGTTAGAGAAAAGTTTGGTCACCAGAACATTGTTACGTTGGCTTAGATCTAAAGAAGTGCAAGGCCTGAAGGGTCTGGCTTAAGGACAGGAGCTGTAAAAGCTCCCTGCAACACAGAAGCAGAAATATTGTTTAAAAAAAAAAGTAAGAATGGGTTTGGCCAAGGCTTGCTTCTAACTGGTTTCCAAATAGAGTTCTGGTTTAAATTAATGTCCCATTATCGGTGTAGAAAATACCAAATGAAAGCCACTTTTCTCCTTCCTACTTAATTTGTTTTTATTTTCCATAGTTTTTCCTTAGACTGTTATAAACTGTTCTTTGGAAGAGATGGATCGGTAGTTTCCTGCCTCTCCTTTGCTCCCTTGGGCTGGAGCGTGAAGCGGTCAGAGGCACTGAGCAGATCAGCTGTCTGAGAGCAGCAGAGGAATGAGGATCAAACTACACTTTGGACTGTTGTTCTATCTCCCTGAAGGCAGTGCCAGCTCATATTATAGACCACCATGTCCCCTCGGTCAAGCCAAACAAGCTTTACCAAAGTGACAACCAGAGGATGAGGCAAAGTAGATATGCCTGTTCCTCACTGAGGCATAGGAGCAGCAATAGACACCACACGCCTCGTATGGCATCCAGAAATAAAACCACTGTAGGAGAGGTGACAATTTGAGTCACTATTTTCCTGCTCCTTGGAGCCCAAATTTTAATATAGTAAAAATGTCAAATACTAGAGATACAACCCAGCACTAGGAATAAACATGTGAAGGTGCCAGCTCTTCTAGCAGGTTGTCTAATTCAACAGTTACCCACATCAAATTCAACCGTTTAACACACTGGCTACTACCCAGCTGGAGGTTGTGCCTGATATCAGACTGAAGAGTAGAAAGACTTGTTGCACCAAATTCAGGTTGCTGCAAAATAGAGAAGAATCATCTAAATACAGTACAAGTTTAAAATTATCAGAGGTGCAGCTTTATCAGTCAAATATTAGTCAATACACTTCAGTAGGACTAAGCACTGTTCTTTGATCTAAATAGTCACATTCAAGGTATTTGTTTTCTCTTCACCGCTGAGCAGATGCACATACAGGTTCAAGCTCAAAATATCTAGTGCATGCTCGCCTTTGTGCAGTCAGGAACAGAATGAAAAGGCCTGGAGCACCTGGAGTAGTAGTAGATAACTAGCACAATAGAATGGAAAGCCTATGGATATCCTGGCAGAGTTGAACACGTATTTTTACTCCCAAAAAAGCACTTCCAATATCCAAAATTTGCTGTATTTTTTCAAATTAGTGTGCATTAACACAGCATCAGAACCATAATACAGCCAGCATTCATCTATCCCCTTCTGATTATATTGAAGAAGACATAACCTATTACCAAACCTGTCCTAGCTGCCATTATAGAACATTATTGTCATGCACCAACATTTGCTCTGCTTCTGGAGTGAATTGCAGCCAGCCCTACCTACAAGCTGGGTTAAATCTACAGTCAAATAAACCAAAATCAGAATTGGAATTTTACGTTTTAAAAATCACTTTTTTGTTCCTTTGGGGTCACAATAGCCATAGTTTCTATGCTACCCTGAACATTGGCTCTATTCAGATTTGATTGATCTTTTTCTTCAGGATACCCACTCTTGCATTCTTTCCCACTGATTTAAGTCCAGAGTAATAATTAAATAGTGAATGATAGTCCATGTTTCTAAATGCTATCAGATTGTTGCCTCTGGCTGAGGCTAAAAAGTAATGAACTCCTAAAGTTACTTTAAGAAATAAAAGACTAAAGTAAAAATACAATTTAAATTGGAAAGTGCTGTGTTGTTTGACTCCTCCTGCTTCAAAGTAAAAAGACCAATTTATTTGCCATTGAAGGAGATGAAAGCCTTTCTAAGACACAATTCTCCCTTCATCTATCATATATTACCCGACATGTATGGCACCCATGGCTTGTGAGAGCCCTTCCTTGGGGATCATAGCTAATTTCAGAAGAGACAGAGGGATATGTATCATCTGCCTTTCCAAGATCAGATTCAGATCTGCCTTGGTAAGCTTAGCTTTAGCTTGGAGAGAGTTTTTATGGCTGAGTTATAAAAACCCTGGAAACAGGGGAGTTTATGATAGAACCACTGACAGACCCTTAACTATAGCAGTATTCATGGTTGCCACTACAAGACAGGCATTATGTTGGAGGGCAGTAAAGTTAAACCTGCCCATAGGGCATTCTGAAATGTTAACTGCTGGTGCATATAGTAAGATTTTTAGCACAGGTGTACTTATCAAATAAACTTGGCCTCCAGAAACCTCCTTGTTTTCAAAAAAGGAAAGAAGGCAGGGGGGAAGAAGGTTTTCATCTATGACATTGGAAACATTTCTATAGTTGTGAACAACTACATTTGATTAAAATCTGTCAGATTTATCTTCTTAGCAGGAGGGAAGAAATATGTGTTTTCCTCTGAAAGGAAATCAATGTGTCTTTATGATAGATGCAGAGTGAAAACGGGGATGGTGTCACTTTAAGTGGTGAAGGAGGAAGGATGGGTAACCCACTGGATATTACCATTAGCTGCTGGCATAATTGTTGTGAGGCAATGCCTCCATTCAGATCTTATATTCTGCATTTATAGGACTATTTTATGGTCACTGACCCAACAGTTATTGCTCAGACTCTTAAGACACAACATCTTAGGTGCAGAGGTACTGTGTTTTTCTGTTTCTTTACATTTCTTAATTATTGCACCTAATGAAATCTCAGGAAAAGAGTCCTTGGCTTTTTTTTATGATATTATTAGTACTGGAGTCCAACTAGCTTCTTTCACACAGCAGAATAATAGCAAAATCATTTAACTTGAAATAACACAAAATTGGAAACTCCTTACAGCATGCTGGTTGATTTAGTGGCCAAAAAAAATAGTCCCATTGAGATAATGTACCACCAAAATGTGGAAAAAAAATATTAATGCAAAGAATGAAGTAGAATTTGATTAAAAGCAGTAACCTAATACCCTTTTCAAACTACTTTACCTTAACAAATGAATTATCAGCTTGGATTACAACATTATCCAGAGTTACTAAACAAAATGGTTTAAAGAAATGTTTATACAAATATGCTGCCCTTATCCTGGAAAGCTTAGAAGCTAAATAGATGAGAAGGAAGAAATAATTTGCACCTCTGAGCACTACAGAAAGAGGAAACAACTTAGTAAGACAAAATTTTGGCAGAGGAGGCGTATAACCTGTACATTCTGAACAACAGGCCATAGTCCTAAGTAGATAACCATGTTCTCCTTTTGAAATTATCTTGAATTTAACTAAGCAAAACCACCACAGTTTTAATGCCATATTATATTCAGCACCATTTCTTGGTCTGCACACACTCCTTTTCGTAAAGTTCTGTCTAAGGAATCAACAAACACACATACACTCCAGGAAGGTTAGACAGACCTTTGGAAAGATATTGAGAAGGTTGCACAGTAAAGGCCCTTAAACTGAGCTGTTGTAAGATGAGATGGTTACAAGAATAAATACCCAGTTTTCAGACTGGGGAGAGTTTTTGAGCAGGGTCCCCCAGGAGTCTATGTTAACAACTATGCTGATCATATACAGACAAATGACAGAGAATTATCCAAGGCTACCCAAGCTAAAAGATCTCATTCTACTAAGTATCAGGGTATTAGAAAAACAAGAGAAATTCACAGGGTGGATAGGAGTGCAAGTACAATACAGGTACGCATGGAGACTCTAGACACATCTCTGCCAGAAAGATCTGAGCGATTAAGAATAATTCACCATAAAGCGTCAATTCAGTGCTCCACAAAAGGAAAAATAAGATACAAGAATATGAGCAGAGAACAAAAACCCAGAAAATATCCTTACGCCATGTATAAATCCATGGCATTCTTGGTCATTCTGACTCAAAATAGATACAGAAGATTGTAACACCTTGCTGCATTTTTTTAAGTAAAGAATACCTAAAAAAAAAAAAAAGGAATGAAGAGACACAATATCTGGCCTATAAATTCTGGAATAAATTAGAGGAGTTAAGTAGAGAATGATTTTTCTCCATTTTTTGCAATAAAATATAGGGCACCTGTTACAAGACAGTATTTTTCTCCTCAGCACAAAATAAATGATGGAACTAATTCTTACAAATGCTGTAGAGAACAAAAGTATCTATGGATTTTAAAAACCATGAAACTGCATTGACTAATACTAAGCATCAGCTTTGGATGTCTTTTAACTGCTGATTATGAAACCAGAAGGGTATAGAGTCCTCCTTCTAATAATCTTTCTCTAAGCATCTGTCACAGACTGTGCTTGGGTCAGGTTTTGTTTTGGTTTGACCCAACTTGCAGTTTACAGTATAATGAACTTCATTATTAAATTTTCAGACAGTACATAAAATTGTGTTAATAAAATCTGTAGATGACAGGAAGAATTATCATGTTAGTAAATGATAGGATAGGACAAGATTCTGACTCAGAGCAGTCTGTTACTCCGGATTTACTGTAGCTAAATAACGCAAAAGACAGGGAACAAGACTGTTTTCATAGAATGGGAAACTGTATCAAAACAGTTGAACCTGGAGGATTCATTCTCCACCTCCATGCTATGCTATAGCATAGACAGGCCAAAATCCTCTGGAGTCAAGAGATAAAATTAAAAAAGAAAGATCCAAGTAGAACAAGGAAATTATCCTGTTTCTGACCAAAAGTACTGTGAAGATAAATTGTTAGACAGCTGGGTCCAATACTAATTTCAAAAGGTAGACAAATACTGAAGTAAAACCATAAGAGATGAAAACAATCTAGGTACTAGAAACAAGCACTGCTGTGCAACATATAAACTCAACTTCTGTAGTTAAACAAAAAGGAGGGAGGACGACTTGATTTCTGAGCAGTGGTACCTATACGCAGGGAGACTATTGGATGACGTGAGGCATTTGACCTTGCTGCAAACAACATGACAAGATGTAAAAGCAGAAACAGAAGTTACAGAAACTCAGCTTTGAAGTAAGATGCAGTTTCCCAATACTGCTAAACTTTGAGACCAGCAGGCCTGAAGTGTTTAAGGCAAAATTTGCTCTAAAAAGAAGAAATATCCACTTTCTGCTGTAGCTCTTAAAAGAAATTCTTCAGTCTGTACATACTGTGGATACAACAGTACAGCAAAAGATAAACATAGGTGAAAGGTGTTTATCCACTTTAATTGAGACAACATGGAATTTATCTTCTTCGTGCTCTGACGTGGAGCACTCAGCAATTTATACATACTCATATTTGAGAGGATATGAGGAAATAAGGTGGATGCTTACGCAAGTGAGAAAAGTGCATTGCCAGCCTAAGCATATATAGACCCAAGTCTTCTTACTACTTTATGATTCTGGAGCCTTGTCTTGTCTTCTGTTATTACCCTTGTGGTTCAACATTGAGAAAATATTTATGCTTCAGGGTCCTGGCCATTAAACAGGTACTTGCACTGTCAAGAATAGTTCTCACATCTTGATGATATAATTCAGCTTCTGATTTTGGTTTGTACCAGTGATTTTTTTTCTCCTTTGACTACATCAAAGATTTTGCAATACTAAGGATGAAATGCTGAAGAGGTGGTCAAAATTCTGGGGAGGCAATAGAGAGGTCTCAGGCATGGTAGCTGGTATCTGTTCTTATGAGTCTCAGGATCACACTGATCACCAGTTTCAGATCTGAGAAGGATATTAGACCCAGATCAGATTATCAGGGACAATGAGGGTATTCTTACTGTGTGGGATTACCTGGATATATTTCAACCAGTTTCTGTAGACATTAGTGCTACCTTGCTATGACCTATTCTCTGCTTATTCTTAATATCTGGGCAACAAGAAAGGGCAGAGCAGAGAGGAAAAAAATGTAGACAGTTTTAAACAGGTTGCAATCTCTGGTCTTATCATAGGTAATTTGTAGTATTTAATAGCTCTGATATACAGAAGGTCACATGAAATCATTTAGAAGTCCTGTCTGGATTCAGTTTCTAAGAATGTATTAATCTCTGCCTGGCACAGGAAAGATAATGGCATTTCCTTCAGCAGAGCCTCAGTCAGTGCCAAGAGCAGGAGTCTGACTGTCATCAGATCAGCCAGTGAAAACAAGATGGGTATTTGGTTGTTTATTTATTGAGTCATTCTAGCTTGATATTGGCTTTATGCCAATGCATATAAGTTGAAAGATAAAGAGTTATTCCTAACAACAGCAGGACAATCCTTTTCTCCCCATTACACCACAGAAATCTAGTGCTAAATTAAATCCAGTCCCAGATACGCAGGTAACCTGAACCTTGACTTTCACAAGGGAGAGAAGGTTCAGAAGACAAGCTGGGACAAATCCAGAGAAGGGTCATAAAGGCACAACGAGCCAGATCTCTGCATAAAACTTTTGCTGTCTTTCAACAACCTGGTGCAGATTTGAACTTGGACAGGTCCAAAGGAAACTATTTAAACCCAGGTCCCAGAATGCAAAGTGAACTAGTGGGATTGCTCAGGAGCCTGAAGTGGCATTTTTTTATAGAGCAAACAATATAAAGTAAATAAGAGAGAATGACAACCCTCTGTGTACTCCAAAAGAAAGCTAAGTCCCACTGGTGTGCTCTGCTTGTCAGAGAATACAGGAGCAAAATGCAAGCGTGTTAAAAGGCTCTAGCCTGGAAGAACTTTTTTCTTCTTCTTTAAAGCAATGAAATGGTTCAACAACCTTCTGAGAAGGAGAAAAATCTTGCCTGTCTACATTTGTAAGAGAAGCCTGAATTACCTGCATTTCCCTTTAAGCATTTTCAGATACAAATCAAACACAGATGGCCCATTATGTTTATGACCTCACTGTCAATTGCTCTAGATAGTGCATGCATTAATTATTGAAATATTTTCATAGTATACAACTTTTTAGTGTTCACATTGTCACAGATAATTTCAACTTTTTGATTAGGAAGTATAAACTGTGTTATTTATGAGAATTAATCTCTCGAATGCCATAAAACACACAAGTCTACTGCATTTTTTTTTTCTAATGAATCCAGCCTAAAAGAAAAAGAAAAAAAAATAACCAATAATAAAAAAAAAAAGAACCAAAAAACAAAAACCTGGCCTCAGTCCTGAAAGTCAACATTATGTTAACATTCCCTGCGATACATAAACGATGCCAAAACCTATTACAACTGCAGTAAATTTTGATTACCGGAGTTGTTTGTTATTTATGTCTAGAAGATAAAGATAATATTGGGAATAGTCCTCTTCTTTTCTGTGTATAAATTACATCCATAAAATATTGTGGTTTTTAAACAGTAAAAAAAAAACCCCACTTGATTGAGGTTTTCAAATTGTTGTGCCTGTTCTGCTTCAAGAAAATCACCTTTGGCAAGTGAGCAGGCGGTGGCATTTCTTTAATCCTCATTTACTTTCATTAGTAAAAATTGAGCAACTCTAGACCAAGCCCAGAAAAGTCCAAAGAGTAGCAAACAGCTCCTAGGAGCAACAAAATAATAATTTTCAGAAAGTTCATCAAAACCACTAGTTTCCCCAGAAACAACCTATTGACTAAGAGTTAAAACATTCTCCTAGAGAGTAAGATTTAAGTTTACACTCTTGTGAGCAAAGATGAGTAAATCCAAACCTCTACTTACTCAGGAATATAGATACTAAAAGATGGGGAATGGTCTTTCTACCAGCTAAGTTTGGGGAGTACTTTGAGAGCATCAGTGTCCTGCAGATCCTTTGACATCAGAGATGTCACATGTAAACAGCATCAGCCTCAGGCATAAGCTCTGTGCTTCCTGCTCATCTCTGGATCCACATGCTGGATTTCTTAAAAAGAAAGAAAAAAAAATGAACCTTGAGTACCTACAGTGTTTTTCTCCTCCTAAAAACCTGGATTCATATTGTTAGAATCTTTTCTAGTCAGAATATTCCTCTAGCAGAAGACCACACATACTTTTATTTCAGTTGCTATCCTTACAAACAGCAGATAAGACTCCAGAGATATATATCTAGTAAAGAAAAAAGAAAACCTACATCTTCTTTTCCTTATGCTTTTATTGCTGTGACATTTCTACAAACAAAACTAGACATGGAACCCCCAATTTATAGGAGGAAGAATTAAATGAGTTAATCCCTCCTAGAATATTCCAGATGAGCAAACAGAAAACATGCCTTTTTAATTTTAATGTTTGCTGCACACCCTTCCAATAAGCTGATGCCATCCAAAGCAGCAAAGGTAGAATGAGGGTGAGAAAGAAGAGAAAGAAACATCTCATGGAAGTAGCCCAAGGGAGAAATAAGTTCATGACTAGCACATTTACACCTTTCTTGATTTATTTAGGGTACAAGAATAGTGTAATATGACCTGTTTGCCTCCCTAACATGTTTTTGTATTTCCAGCAGATCAAGTCCAGACCCATTTCTTATAGCACAGGCACCTCATAGCCCTACAGAAGACTGTCAGCACGGACCTGTAGCTTCCCATAAGCATAATGAGGAAAGAGCAACTAAAGAAAGGAAAAAGGCTCCATTATTTTAAGCTAATTTGTGTGTAAAGCAGCAATATCTCCTTTCACTTAGGCTCCCCAGCTTCACACACAATCTCTGTCCCTAATTTTTCCAGTTAAGCAGCTTTCTGCAGGGCCCAATTTTATTCTCCCCATCCCAAGGAAGAACCACACTGAACAAGAGAATGCTTTTGGATACCTCCATAAAACCCTTCCAAGAAAATATTTCCTATCCCCTTGTGTCACTCTTCTCAAGACCCGCTGCAGGTATTCTGATAGTTGAAATAACAGAAAAAGAGAAATAGCTCTTAATGCATCCTGCTTGTTTCATTTATTCCACAATTGTTAGCAGTAGGTTTTGCTAAATCTAAGTAGGAAGATGACGTTTCCTAATTTGTTCTTTGTTTTGTTTTTTTTTTTTCCATAGACATTTGCTAAGGTTCTTCTACAACCTGAAGGGCTAAAGATTAATCTTGTGATCATTTTAAATGGAATAGTCTCTATCTATGCTTACAGGACTGGCGCTTAGGAGAAATAGTAAATATTAACCTTCCTTTTTTGTTTCCTCATTTCTTCTGCTTCTCTATAGAAAGGAGAGGCCAGATGAAGCTTCTTCTAGATAAATAGGAAATGTATTCTTAAACTGTAGCAAATCTTCACTTCTTTTTTCCTATGCACTGTGAAGGCAAGTGGATGTTCAGGAAAGGACATATCCTACTGAAACGTGTTTGGGGACGATGGAGGCAGGCTGCCTGTACAAACAGATCTTTAGGGATTTATGATGATCAGTTTCTCAAGCATTAGGAAAGCCTGAGAGCACATTATTTTTAAATGAGTTATATATTTAGCACTATGCCCACCATTCTTTCAGTTCTAATTTTAGAGGGCAGGGGACAACTCTGGCACTATTGTAGCCTTGTCTAAATTTAATATAGTTGAGTAGCTGATGATTATCAGAGAGATTGCCTTTTTGCTCCTTCAGGAATTTTTCACTCAGGAAAAAAAGTCACTGTGTAGTACTCTGCTCAGGGTATTGTACAAGCTGTTGTAGTACATGAGAATAAAGTATGCTCTGAAATGATCTTTTAAGCCTTACTTTTTACTCCAAGTAGTGATTTCAGATACAGGAGAAGTGAATAAGGTTAGGTTGGACAATATTTCTCTTGCCTTCTGTAGAAAGAGTGGTAACTTGTGCTGGCATATACTAGTAGACCAGTCCTATCCTATCTCTGAGTACTGATGCCACTAGATAAAGAACAGAGAAAAGGATCTTCTAGTTCATCAATTATGTTGTGGAAGCAGCCAGAAACATTGTTCCCATCTGCTTGCCCAGTGCCAAGGATCATATGGTCTATCCAGAGCCATGGTTTGAAGGCCAGAAGAGGACTTCTAATCCTTCTAATTCTTCTTGTTCAGCTTCTTACAAGACTGAGCTCCCAGATGGTTCCCTCAGTGACAGTCATGGCTACATGTGACTTTCAACTCTTATACAGCCTTCAAGGTCCCTTCCAACCCTTAAGATTCTGTGATTCTGTGATTCAAGATAGTCTAGACCTCAATGTATTTTTCTTATTATGGCCACAGTGAGTAGTGTTGTCTCAAGTAGTGTCTTCCAATTTGTCAAATTGTGTGCTATATTTTATGGAAACAGGGACTTGGTTTCTAAGTGTTTTTAAGCGATTAAAGGCAACATACACAGAAACACTTTAGTATTAGAAGCAAGCTTAATCTGCATAACTCTACATACTGTCAAATACTCATTCTAGACAGAAAGTGTTTAATGAAACACTCTGTAAAAAGAAGCCTTGCAGCTTCTATTAATATTAGGCTTTCTGCTGCCCTTCGGAAATATATCAACAGCCTCAAAAGGGATTATTGGTGCTGGCAAGTAAGTTTAAGAAAACCTCAGAAGTTCCTGACACTATGTATAGCATTAGATTTTTGCATATGGTTCCCCGCCACAAGCACTTAAATGTTTTGAGGTTGGGGTGACTGCAGGTCTCTGAGAAAGAAAGATTGATAAAGCAAAGCAATCGGAGTTATTTCCTAAGCATGAAATTGATTAAATGCTTCACTAAATGGCTTATAAATTTGGCTCTCATATTTCTGTCACCCACTGCAAAGATTACAGAAACTCTGTCTATAACCATGTTGTATACAATACCAAATTACAAAAGGTTGTAAAAACTAATGTTTTGTTTAAAGTTTTGAGCAGGACCATATGCCTTCGGTGACCTTGAGTAAGCTATTTTAATTCAAAACATTTTAAAGAGTAGAAGAAAAAAATCCATCTGCATAACAAAACCGAACACATGCAATTTAATACATTGTATGCTGCATATCATTTGTTACTTCTTGCCAGAAAATATGTTGACGCCTCTTCTACCAGAGTACTCTAATTTTGTGGCTACTAAGTGTATGTGGCATGAAATCTAGAAGCTCGAGAATTCCCCAGACTGAATTTGGTTTTCGTATTTTTCAAACTCTGTTATCCATTCTACCTGGGAAATTACATGGTCCCCTTTACTCTAGAACTCATGTGTTTCAGGCATTACTTTTGTGACCTCATCAGACTGAAGCTTTATCAATTTCTGCCTTAGCATAGAGTTTCATTACATCTGAAAATAGGATGAGAAATTGAGACTCAGAGACACTGAGGATCTCAAGATGCCAAAGGCAGGTGTGAGTGCAGTTTGCACTCAGAGCTGCTTGCTTCCCTTTCACAGGGGACAGCCAAAGGACTTCCTGCAGTTTGAGCACTGGGTATACCTGTATGAGCAAAGTCAGCTGATGGAGATCAGTACCTACCATATTCATTTCCTGGCTAATGCTTAGTCATGTGCAACATCCTGCACACATTTATTAAGAGCTGCTGGTTGCACCCCTCCATTCTCAGTCCACAGTAGAATAAACTTTGGGCCAACTGAGTCTTCTGTTATTTAAAAAGGTTGTGTTGGCTTATGCCTTGGCTGTCCTAGTGTAAACACCTGACCTGGAAACTTGAGCTTACCCAGGGCTATCTAATTGTAGGAAATGACCTTAAAGTCACAGATACATAGTTAGCCACACTAAAATAGGCAGATTGCTTTATAAATCCAATATCACTGTTCTTCTGACAGTCACAAACAAAATTTTACAGGATGCCTTTTACACACAGCTCTATTTTACAGATGGGAAAACTGAAGGTCAAAAAGAAAAGCAGCTTTGCCAAGTGTGAGACAGTAGGTTTTCTGGTGAAGCTTGAGGCTGAGCTCTGGCTCTTCTGCTCCTCAGTGTTTTAAGAACTTAACCATACTCTCCTTAGCTATACAAATAAAGATCTTAAGCGATTAAATGTAAGTGCTGAAACAAAGCTCATGGCAAGAAAGAATGAACCAGCATGAAATGCAAATGTAAGCATGAGAAAATAATCCCTGTGTTTTGACCATAAATGCCTGTTTTCTGCAGGAAAAGCTATGCTCTCCTATAACATTTACAAGCCATCTTGTCCCCAGCAAGGATTAACATTTGGCATCGAAGTACTGATCTGGCAAAGAGCTGCCAGTAATGTAATCTTTTTTACAACCAAAGACATGCTTAAAGTCTTGACAGACTTGACCTCTGCCCATTGCTAATCCTTAACTTTCTTGCCCATTCAGATGTACATCTTTAAAGAGATGGCACCGAATGTATAGCAAACAGCTAAACTTTAACTGAAGGTGAAACAAGAGCTGCCCAGAGAAAAGTGGTGGGTGGAGGGAAATCTGAGTGTTCCTTTCCCAGTCTCAAGCTGGGATTCTGACCCCTTCGTAGGGGTAGAGGTACCTGCTCAGGTATACACGTGCAGTGACTTTGTTTCTGCCCAGATTGGAGAATACACATTTTGGCAAGAGAGGATGTGATGTATTTTCTTGGATTACAGGAGCACTGAAGGGCCATAACTATATGCTCAGACTCTATGCTCAGGCTGTCTGAACAGTCATTGAACCCAAAGGATAAAGCTAAACAAAGCAGATGAAGCTCACAGATGGAAAAATGAGATGTAAGAAGACCTTATATTTTACTGAATCAGTTTCTCAACTCCTAGTTCAGGCATTTGGTTGAAAAACCAAAATGGTAGATTTACACTATGTTCAGAGAAAATAGCAGTCAATCCAAAGAGATTCCAGCTGTCTTTTCTTTCATTTGTGTGACAACCAGTCCTGGGACACATGCCAGCTCCTCAGATATTGCTGCTCCACAGTATAGTTATTCTAACTTCTGGCAACTGGTTACTTGACCTCTTGGTGGCCTGTCATTTTAATATCACTTTCTCTATGTGGATAATCTAGTGGGAATCTCTGCTTTATAATGCAACAGTCTATACATGGTAATTGGCCAGAACACTGAATTATTGTGTTGTTAAGTCCAGTCTTGAGCTACAGCTGAGGAGAACTTATTGTGGTTGCAAAGCACAGAAATATGGTTTAGTCTCTTATTCACAAATTAATGATACCCAGGCACCAGGAGAGAAGTCCAATCTTTTCTATGCCATATGTTATATGCCAGTTTTGGATCATTCTCTAAAGCCATGTGACAGCAACCTCCTTCTCCCAGGAAAGCACAGACTTGACTCCAAAGGGGATACAAAGAGATCAGCAGAGTGGCATCAGCCCTGGCTTATGCTGACAAGTTACATTGCTTTTATGTGAGAAACCAGCCAGGTGTCAAAACTTATCTGTACTCCTTTGTCCCATTACCAGTGATTACAAAGAGGCATAAAAGAGCAGAGTACTGTATATCCCATACAGACCCTCCAGTGAGCTGTCAGTGCTTTTTGGGTGAGGGTTGCTTTTCATTAATTTCTAAAACAGCCTAAAAGCATCTGAGAAGATCCTGGTGTCTCTAGATAGTCTAGTCTTCCGATGCCATACTTGGTGAAAAAACATGCAAGCAATCCAAACAAAAGAAGCAGCCATATATCTCTAATTTAAGCCAGTATTCCTTTGTAAGCCCTTTGTCCACCTTGAGCAATCAGTGCACAGCCATAGATTTTTCCAGTAGGCTGGGAATGGGATCTTAGAAAATGGTCTACTCAGTCTGACATGGACTTAAATAGGTTTCAGAATAATCCATTATGCATCAAGTGTTTAATCGACATAATTAATATTTTTAAGGGGAGCCATTTACATTGTAAGTTCTATACACATTATTTACAATTTCAACAGTAACAGTTAATGCTCTGTGACAAACTATATTGTTTCCAGCTTGTTATCCATTCATAACAAGGTCAATCTATCACCATTATTTTTGTGAATGTAGCTGTTACCTTGAGGCAAAAAGTTAATTGTAAATTACAGAGGAGGGATTACTGAGTTGTTTTTTTAACTGTATTCACTGTAATGTATGGTAATGGTGCAATTTCATGAAAAATTTACATTTTAAAGCATTTTGTCGTATCAGATGTGCTGGACAAATTAACTTCCAAACTTTTCAAGAACTTACTCAATGGGAAAGGAAGAGTCATTTGAAACAATCCAGCTGAACATTTCATATCCATTGCAGTTAAAACCAGATGCAGTCTCATCTATTTTTCCACTTTGCCTGAGCCTCGTCCCCCTGCCATTACTGTCCAACATGAGTCTGAGAAGTGCTCAGTGCTCTGAGAAGCAGAAGCAGATTTGCTTGTGATTTAGAGTAACACTTTAGCCCTTACCTCACAAAAGTGATCTGTAAGAGATGTATCGTACAATTTCATTCAGCCCCTGACACACCATAAGCACACAGTGATATCTGATATCTGAACCCTTCTACATCCCTACTTTCGTACAATTTCCACTGCATTGGTTTATGTCCCAGCAGACAAAGTTAAAACTTATATTTGTGTCTTGATTTGTTTAGTCCCACTTGAGAAGCAGTCAAAGGCCACGTGGTACCACTGTTTCCCAGATTGCAGTAAAAGTTGTCATTCATAGGCTACACAGAAAAAGATGGAAAACCATCATTAAATAAGTCTTTCCCACACTATTTTAATGATGCATCTCGAGGAGAAACCCATGAGCTTTCCATTAAATCATGGGCTTGTCCATCTTAATGGACAATGGAGAATTAACACCATTTAACTTAATTGTAGACAACACGCCTGCTGTGCTCACAGATACAGCAGATCTGCCTGCCACATTGAACTCCACCTTAGTTGTCTTCCATATTTGTGCTTTGAATTAGGTGACATTTAACTGCATTTTATTCTGGCTTCAATTATAACACTGGAGTTGAATCTTCACAATCACTTCCAGAATAGCAGAAGACAAACTCATAAACACTGAATATTTTGAGCTGACTAAATGAAGGAAGAGGATGATCCCTGATCCGATGCAGAAATGCATTTCTAGTAGCACTGGAACAAGAAAAGAATGTTGGTTTCCTCTTCCTTTCTTTGCAGCAGAATAGGCAGATGAGATCTCTTGGGATATTTGTCTAACCATCCTACGAAAGATACTTTCAGTGATGAAGTTTTTGTGGTATGCTAGGGGCATTTGGGTGAAAAGAAATTTATTTCCTCTCAAATTTTATGGAGAACACTTAAAATTTGTTAGAATCCATTATTCCAAGACTCAATTCCTCACTTGAAAAAAATCTATTCCTTTGTCCTCAAGTCCTAATGAAAAAGAAATTTGTCAGACTTATGTCTTCTACTGGAAAGGCTTAATATTATAAATCAGACCATGCTTTCTTTTACTGCATGCTCTCAGAAACCTCAAGACATCATCAGGTGTTAGCATACCTAGCTTGTGAAGGGTTAAGTAATATTATTTCCGTGGTCTCCATTGTTGATAGCATGTTCAAAGTGCACAAAGCTCAAGACATGTGCATTCTTCGTCCAATAACTTGTCCAGTAATTGGTATATTGATTGCTAATGTCATCATGTTTTAGTATATATAAACCCTCTCACTCTATCATACAGCCGCCAACAATCCAAGAAGTCATTGTTTATTCATTGTAACTCCCAAACTGGCCGTGTCAGATTCTGCTTGAGGCCTTGCTGATAAAAATCAGTAGATGATTGGGCACACACATTCTTGACATGACTGACCCATGACATCTTAGGGCCAGTGGGGAGCCTGTCATTATGTGTACAATACTCTTCTTTCTTTCCCCTTATCTATTCCCAGATGACTTTGAGATTTTTATTAACTCATTAATGACTGAAGATGTCATTAAAGAAAGCAGGGAGGAGGGGGAAGAAGGACATTTTGTTTGTTTGTTTAAAAGTGCGGAGTGGCATAGAGAAGAGCAAAGGAAGCTTAAAGACAAAGCTGAAGTCTAGCCAGGGGAAAAGATTGTTTATTCATTAGGGTGACTGAAGCTAAGCTTTGAAGGGAGAAAAGGGTATTAGGCCATATTTGAAACAAATGAGGAAGGAGATAGACAAAAAGATTTTAAAAGACTGGTCAGGTTTATGAAGTACAACTGCTGCTCCTTTCCAGCACAGAAGGATATCTTCATGGCATTACCTAGGTGTTCAAATACTTAAATATTCACTCAGAATGAGTTTCAGCATCAGGTTGAGCATTTTATCGTGTCTTTAAAAATGTGAGAGAAATATTATCCGCTTTTTAATTTTAGTTTTTATTGTAAATGTTTAAATTGAACAGATATTGAGCAGCATTATGCAGCAATCACACCTGCATTTTTTTTCCAGTTGAGGGAGGGTTTTTTGCATCTTGTTTGTGAAATCTATCTGTAGATGCAGAAAACTACTGGATATAACTTGGCAGATTTGGTCAGGGTTTGACTGACTGGATAGCTACCTGGATAAGACCTGCAAATTACCAAAACCAACTCAAATAAGAATCTGCTTATTCTATCACATAATGGATGCAGATAGTTGGCTTGGCAATCAGGCACATCAATCTGACCTTATAGACTGACTATAGTTAAAGTTTTAGAACTCCTAATAGGAGATTGAAATGAACAACTTAATTATGCCATATTGTTTCTGACAACTCTCCATTGTCTCCACGCAATAGGTGATCCAAATCACCTGGGTCATAGGGGAAACATTTATATATTAGGAATAACAATAATATTTGCTCTATTCTGAGTTCTTGTGAAGACAGTGCACATTTTCTGTGATATTAGAAGTTGTTTCTGGTTTGCCTCTGAGATTTCTTTTCCTCTTTTGTCTCCTGATAATTAACAGAACATCATTTGTATGGTAACAGGAGCTGGGATTCTCTATCAAAGGTCAAGGACTTGTGCAAGGTGCTATCTAGAGATTTTTTTTTAAAACTACAAATATGAATTCCAAAGGAACATACATGGTATTGAAAAGGAAAAAAAACAAACAAAAAAAAGCAAGAACACATCAACATGTACTGGCCTAATCAGTTATCCTCATCTTACTCGAGGTGTGCCATTTACCTAATGCATCTTTTTGAGAGGAAGCTTTCCTTCTCCTCACTTTCTGACATCCAAATTCTCTTCCATAACGTATCAAAGTGGGAATCTGTGATGAATCTTTGGATAATAGACTGTTGCTTTGACAAACTACTCCTCTAGTGAAACACGTGCCTGTCTTGGCGACAATAATAGCAAAGTGTGGATTTTGTGGAAGAAATAGAGGCTTTGAGGGCTACAACACCAGACACTGAGTCTATAAATTGCTGGACTGGGATGTTAGATGCCTTTTAATATTTTCAAACATCCAGCAAAATAATGAAAGGACTGTAGGACTATCCTGATTTAAGACCTCTGGAGAGTTGTTTTCAGAGATCATGGGAGCTCACAACTTGTTTAAGAACATGAAGTCCTATCCGAGTAATAGCTGGAAATAAGTTGCTTGATTTTTCTATCCCTGAAGACAAATTCTTGTAACAGCAAAAGTGTAAAATCCAACAAAGAGAGACTTGATACTTTCAGATACTCCAACTACTTCATAGTGGGAAAAAAAAGGCATGCTGACAGTGAAACTATTTGGGGTAAATAATGAGGACAGACTTCGCAGAAATAAACTGGCATGGATGTGGCCATGAGATGTCAGATTCATAACTCGGGAAATGAAAGCCTCTATATACTAGAGAACAGGCCCTAGCCCAGCAGTAGCAATTCAGTCTTCCGAGCCATGGGGATTTCTTTATAAGCAGTGGTATATTAAATGTGGAATCGACTAGGCCAAAGGGACAGCAGTAAAACAGAGACAACATGCAGTGACCAAAAATGAGCTAAAGTCAGACACTAATTACTTTGTAGTAATTTTGTTTTCCTTGCTCCTGGAAGGTAAATGCTTTTCCTGTCCCTTAGCTTTTACATGTAGCACTTTTTTTTTTGTCTTTTCATTTAACTGAAGGAGAAAACTAAAAACTGCTTTGTTTTTGTCTATTCATCTGATTTAGCACCTTTATCAATGTAAAGTTGAGGGATAGATTTTTATACCATGCACATAACTGGAGTGGGTTGAGGAAGAGCACTTTTAGACAGGCCTAGGTCAACAAAACAGATTCATCCATCACATCTGCCAGAATGGAAAGATAGTTGTCTCGATGCTCGGTCAATCTGAGACCTTTCTGCTGAGTCAACTGACAAGATTGCAGATATTTGTGACAATGAGGACACTTATCCACTAGTAAGTGGACTGAAGACCACCTACAAGTCTGGCAGTGGGTCTTCAGTTTCAGAAGCTCTTAACTCTTGAACAGCAGCGTATTGCTATTTGCGGTCTTCTTCTCCTTATCAGTTGAGAATCACTAATAAAAACTGAACTAGAATAAGATATAATAACAAAAGGAAGGGATTCTGAGGTGTTAATGGTGGAAGGTGTGACAGTCAGTAGAAAGTACAGTAAAGAAACCCATGACAAGTCATGATAAATGGGTCGTTATAAAATTCATGTTTAGGCTGCACCAGTCTAGGGATAATGCCATTCGTCATGGCAACACTGGGGCACTAATGAGCCCTCATTGCATATTCATGGCTTTGGCGTCTCTCTTCTCTCTCTGCCTCCCTCCCATCCTGAACCAATGCCTGGTAAATATCTCCACCTCAAGCTGAAACTCGACTTAGGCTGCTTTTTTTTTTTTTATTTGTTATGTTGCAGCAATTACACTGTAAAAGTGCTGCACAAGATTGATTGCTCTGATCTGTAGTTCAATTGTAAATTAGAATACACATCCCCCTGGGGACACACGGCCCCTATTTGTGATTAAGAAAAAAGCCCCATAATAGACTAATAGCTAAAGTTCTCTCTCTTTTACTTTCAGGCAATTAGCTTGATGAAATGGCCTCTTTTTGTGTACCCTGGAAGTGTAAACTGATATCATAATGAAGTATATGATGTTTATTCTATTATTTTCACCTTGCCATGTATGCAGGAATGCATAAATAATGGCTGCTTTGTCTCATACATTTACTGATTCAGAAGTAAAGTAGATGCAGTGTATGAGCCTGCAGCCTTATGGTAAGCTGGGCACCATGATCAGTGAAAATGAAAACTAATGTTCTGCCTAAAGAAGTTGAAGACCATTTTCAGTCAGGTGATTAAATACCATTTGCAAGATGCTTTCATTTATAAAGAACCTTAATTGGAAAATCCTCCTAATAACTGAGAAAAATAAGGCATCTCCATTTCACAGAAAACTGATGGAGAGATGCTGAACATGGTACTCAAGCCCACACAGGACTTAAGTAAGTGTTTAAGAAACCCTAGCTCCTTGAACTATTTTTCAGGCAATCAGAAGCTCATTTTCCACTTTCTTGTAAAGTATTATTAGTGCTGTCCTGGATGGTTCATGGAATGCCTCTGACCTTGTACTGCTTCAAAGATGTAGAACTCCACGGTGTCAGGGTTGTGTCTTCATATCCACGTGACATACATGGCTAAAGCTCTTTCACCTGAATCCAAGGTGGATATGGTCATGCTCATATTCAATATCATGTATTGGATGTCAGCTTTCCCAAGGTTCAATTTGAACTGTCAGTCTAAGCAAATGAGTCATATTGTGCAATAGCTTTATAACACCGAGATGGTGTTCGTGCAGTTGAGCTGAAGATAAATATCTGGGAAGAAAACTGATATATGAGAATAGCTCTGGGCATGTCTGTGTTGTGACAAAAGGTGCTTCTACATTAGCATTTTACTCTGGCCTAGGATTGCACTTCTGAAGTGAATCCTCCAAATGACCTTGCTTACCCTGCCCACAAATAGAGGCAGTCTTGGAGAACTAAACTGAATTCTTTTGCCTGAAATTAAACCGGATAATGCGGTCTGGGAGCTCCAGCAGCTAACGGAAATTCAGTCCTCAGAAGCATGCTAGAGCTAGTCTGAGTAAATCTCTGACATGCAGTGATCCTACTCTTCAGTGCACAGTGTAGACATACCTTTATTTGCCTACTTGCCAAGTGAAGTAGGGTTCCTATCCAAGGAATTATGAGAAACTCAGATAAGATGGCAGGAAGGACATGTGAAATGGCCTGAAAAACCTGTGTGAGAAAATACACTCATCTGTGTATGACCCCATCAGATTATCTGCAATACAAATATTTTCATTTAGTTTAAATTGTGAGAGAGATTCTGTAGGGGAATGTAACAGAGCTCAGAAACACTTTGCTAAGAAGCACTACCAATGCAAACCTTTAAAGGGTAACACTCTGTACACGGCTACAATACCATATTCTGTTTAAACTTGTTCATCATTGTCTTCTTGCATGACAGCCCTGGCATTTAAAATATGTTAGGGGTGACACAATACTTTCACCTGGTGCAGACATATATCACTGGAAGGATGTTCTCATAAACAAAGTGCTGCAGGCTATGATCTTATCATTCTCCTCTTCCTTCTTCCCAGTTCAGTTCAATGACAAACACGTATTTCTCTACTTTGCTCCAGTTTCTGGTCTAGAGAACTCTGGTGTTGGAGCAACAGGTGATGTTGCAAATCAGGAATGACAAGCACTGGTGGTGGTCTGTTGAGGGGAAAACAATGGAGGAGACCACAGACATCCAACACATTTTATCATGGTTCAGCTGGCACACCAGTTCTACACGGTGTTACAGTTTTATAGCATGAGCAAAAGTTTGCTCACGTGCATGCCTGCACACGCACTTCTTTTTTTGAGAAAGACATAAAGCAAATTAGAGTCTTCACATGTAATTAGCTGACTATTAGTGTGGTTCAGCCAAGGCGATAGGCAGACGGTAAACTTCAAGATAGCACACAGATAAAAGGACTGAGGATGTTCTGGAGAAAGCTGGAGGTAATAGTTCAGAAGAGAAATTCCTGACAAATTGAGCAGACATCTAAGGATGTTCTTGCCCTACACCATTAATAAGGCACAGTGTAGCTGTACAAGCCTTCTCTCTCCCTCTCATTAAGCTTAACCCATCCTGGCATCTGGGCCTCTTTCTCCTTGGATAGCGCACTCTTAAATTATTGAAGAAGTAATCATAATTTTCTGTTTAAACACACCAGTTTGCATTAAAACTGTGAAATCTCCTGCTTGTGCTTCCTATCCTCCTTCTTGTGACAGCATATGAAACAGACTACAACCCTTGTGGAGGCTGGAACAGCTCCCGTAATTTATCTCAGAGTGTAGATGACCAGATCTAGTAAATACATTATCACTTACCTTAGGTAAACATCACATTTAGAAAGACACCTTAAGCGTGTCTGAGTTTAAATCTTTGCAACTCCTATGACAATGTGGGTGTTTTACTAAACCTTTGTGCTAAACGAAAATGATGTTATGGTTTTTGCTCATTTTATATGTGGCAGGAAGTGCCTTTTTCTGTCCTTTGGGAGTTTTCAGTATTTATTTTAACTAATTCTCTGGCTAACCAATAATCTGCTAAAAATGAAAAATCGGACCAAGCCATTTGCTTCAGTAATTTTAAAATATCTCATTCTTTGCTTTCACTTATAAATTAAAAATTAAAGCCAAAACATTTTTCAAAGCAAATAAATGTTAGTGTAGAAAAATATCTATCGGGACACTTGCAATTATTTTGAAGCATCTTTAACATCTTTTTATCAATTGAGAATCATCATGAAAACCACATTGTTCTCTCCAAATCTTTTTGCCCGTTTCACATTTTCCAATAGAGAGTTCACATGGAAAAATATGCTTGACATAATCCACTTGTATCATCAATTCAGTATCTCAGAGTATTCTTGTTTGTTACTTTCTGAGGAGGAGTAATTGAGAACATCATGCTCTGAGCTGATCCAGAACTGAAAATTTCATATACTACTGAAATTATCCATACCTCTGAGTGTCTCTGTTCATGTAAAAGAGATCTCAAGGTCTGTGTATATGTGGGCTGTTGTTTCTTCCATTACTCTCAAATAGGGCTGATTTAAAGAGTTTCTGTTGAAGTAAAAATTTTTCATGAGTTGTGTACAGTTTGTACACTATTTCTTTGCCAATATGTAAACTCCATAGTAAGTCTATTAAGAATCTATCCTGCGAGAAAAATACAAACTTGATATATCAGAGAAGATGTTGGTATTTTGTCTCACCAAATAGGCAGAAGAAATAAAACTGCAAGAGGTAGAGCCATATTCACTAACAAACATGCTGGGTTTTTTTTGTAGAGAAAGAATTGCTTCTCTGCATACAATTAGCAATATTTGGTAAATAGGAATTCCTTAACCCCCAAGGAAAATCCAAATTTCTAGTTTTGAAGCTCATTTTTTTCAAGGCTTAGGTAGGCATTTATCATGAACAAAAATTGGAGGAAACTCTGCAGGAGAAGTCTTGAATCAAGAGTTCAAGATTGTGTTGATGTTTTGGCTCACCTCAAAGGATAAAAATCTCTGTTGTAGATCTCAAATGACGCTCAGTGGAAAGAACAGCATATACAAGGAAGAGAATCTACATGCCTGTGGACAAGAGCTTACCATTGGAAATAGAGCATGGACAACACACCAAGGTAAGGACCCTCACAAGCCACTCAGCAAATGCTTTCTTTGCACTTGCTTTCCTGCTTACCTTCTCGTCGCAGCGGTGCAAGCTACACTCATTCAAAGAGGTAGAGAGTCAAGGTAATACACATGCAGAGACATACACAAGCAACATAGGACAACCACCAGACTTGACTCAAAGCCACCCTTTCTTTGACAGCTACTTCCTTATATACTGCCTCTGCCCATGTGATTGATCACCCAGGGCCCAATTGATTAACTCACAGCACCTGTTTCTGATAATTGGAAGTAGCTTGCCAGCTGCATTAACTTGTCTCCACTATCTTTATTCAAGCTGGCTGGTCCAAGTCATATTTGTGCCTACACCTTCTTCCCAAGGCCTGTCCTCTTTGTTTTTCTTGCTTCGCTCTGCAGAGTGATAGGAGAACCTGAGGTTTCTCACAGGTTTCTGGACAAAGGAACAAACTTTAAAAAAAAACCATTTGTCTTGCTTAGGTGTAGCTGTGCTGGGTTAGACCTAAGATCCAACTAGCCCCTCATCACCTCTTGTGGAAGAAACTCCGAGAAAATGTTAGAAGTCAAACAGTAACTCTTTTCCTGAGTTATTTTCTTTTTTTCCCCATGACAGAAGTTGCATAAAACAAGAACAATTAATTGTATCAAAGGGACTATCTGCCATTAATTTCTAGATCTTTATAAATCTGATTATATCTTTGGTATTCTGTGGCAGAAAGTTTCTGTAATTTCATTCTGATGCATGACAAACATAAAATTTTGTTCACTTTAAACCTCTTTTACTCCTTCTACTAACATAGTGAATAAATATTCCACTGTTCAGAACATTCTTCATAATATTTGTCATCGTTTAAACCTCAACCATTTCCTTTAGGAGTTCTAAATTTATCTAATTTTTCCTTTTGTGGAAGCAGATACATAGAATTACCACAAGACAACCACCATCAAACCCAACTGTTGTTACTGAGACTGAAACTCTTCCAAAAAATTAATTTATTTAAAGTAAGCCAAATGGTGCAAATATCTGAAGATCAGGCAGATCTATAAAACCTGCCCACAGCAAAATCGTGCAATTAGAGTAATGCTCGTAAGTGTTGGAGTCTTAAAACATTAATAGATCATTTTAATGGAAGGAGTTATTAAAATTGTATTTGATTTGCATTATTACAGCACTGAACGCACTATGGAAAACTCAGTTCATGAGAGAAGCACAGCACAAAACAGATTCTTGTTATCTGAGTTGGAACTTTAAAATAGTCCATATTTTACAGTTCTGCCTCAATTTGCTTTAGTTTTATTTCTTTTCTAAATTGATAAGCACTCCTGTTTTTATATTAGAAATAGAAAGTGAGGAGGAGGATAAGAAAATAGCTGGAGATTGAAATAAAGTCTCAGAAAAGTAATTTGAAGAGCAAAAAAAACCATTCTCAATGTAAGTAATTTTTATTCTATATGAGACATGTTGTTCTGAGCAGCACCATTATCAAAAGTCCATTGAATTGCAGGGTTTCTGTAGATGATTTAGAAAAAAGTTGCCCCAAATGTGGAAGCAATTATAAAGAAATTCATGACTCATTAGTAAGCATTCCTTGTTTTATTTCTGTTACAAGTAGACTGTAATTTCTGGATCTCTATCTGACGACATTTTTTATTGGGCACTTACCCTCCCTGATGAGTTTATAAAATTCTCCGCTTCATTAGTGGGACAACACCAGCAAATCTGGTCATGCAAACGTCATCTTTAATCCAGTAGGAAGCCGAGTCTGTTGGAGTCAACGGAATCGCTTCCATCTTTTCCAACAGACAGGAATAAACCTGCAAGGGTTAAAAAAAAATATATATAACCATAATCATCAAGTTGAGGAAGGAATATGATGAATTTACTCTGCAATTGAGATATTTTTAGGTTTTTATTCTTTAGAAACCCTGTAAAGTTATGTCCCTCATGCACAGTTGTCAAAAATAGCATTTAGGCATTTAGACTTGAGTTGATTTAAACCAGTACAGAAGTATGCTCTAAATTTTACAGGGCAGCACAAATGTGCAAAAATGGTGTCTTCGTGTTCAAGAGCTCCATATCACTTAGAAGAACTGTGGCGATAAATTAAACAAAGGAGCGTATTTCCATTAAAAATAGAAACAGTGTCCTGTGGAAAAAAAAGAATGTTCTCTATCTCCTGAACTTAAAATATGGTTTAAAATTCAATGATTGGATCCTTAGCAGGTGTAAATCATCACGGAAGTGATGCTGTAGCACTTTACATGATATTATCAAATTGTCTTGCTGGTAATTAAGAATATCCTCTATGGAATAAGGACCAATGACAGGAGAAAGTATAAGTAGGTATTGTCTCAGCACGCATAAGTAGTAGATAGAAATATTCATGTGCATAATCTTACACCTTGTCTACATGATACCCAGTGGGCTAAAGTAATAGCAAACAGAATTATCTTGGAAAAGGCAATTCTCAACAGAAACTGAAAACCTTATGAATTGTCTGTAAGTTTCTCATAATTATACATGGTGAAAATTAAAATAAAGCTAACATGCATGGGCTTGGAAAATGTTTCTTTAAAATGTTACTTTAAACTTGTTTTATTTCAAATCCAGAGCATATTATACTCAAATGTTTTTCAAGACCAATTTGTCTGTATTTCATCCCAAGAAAATCAGTATCTCTATCCCCCCTTTCTCTATGTGGGTTTATTATGTTTATATTCTACAGCCC
The DNA here is from genome assembly GCA_013401255.1 of Urocolius indicus. Lineage (NCBI taxonomy): Eukaryota > Metazoa > Chordata > Aves > Coliiformes > Coliidae > Urocolius > Urocolius indicus. Next base: position 44,214 of record WBNH01007336.1, read on the forward strand.
AGTAAAACAAATGTAGTTCCCATTACTTGGGAAGGAAACAAAGCCATTCTGATGAAGCACAACAGACTTTTGCTCTGAATTCCTGATGCAAATTTCAGGGGAAAAGGATACTTTTTAATTCAATAGTCACTTCCATGAAGAGCCATATAAGTCACTCTGTCTGCTATAGCACAGGTCCTTTAACGTATCAATTTAATGAGTCTTTTCAAGAATCAAACTTTTCTTTAGAAAGCAAGTGCATCCCTTTTTCAGTGTTAAAAGTGAATTTCTTCTGATTCTTGTGAGAAGTATTTTTAACATCTTCCTTAAGGAGATATCTGTTTTTAGCAGCATAGTCTCAGGGTTGGGATCTCAGATGTTCCTGAAATGTGCTTTGACCTATGTGTTCTGCTGATTGCTGTCCCCAGTATGCTATGGGGTTTTCAAATCACTTGTTTTTTATTCAAATCAAGTCACTGTGAGGATGGTAGGTCTAAATTCCATGTTAAAATAATATATAGCTGATGACCAGTTCCTTGTCTTTCTCATTCTGGATATTAAGATCGATTTTGTTTGTGCTGTCCTAGAAAAACTTTAGAAACAGCCAAGTGAGGGAGGAAATGTATAGTGCATAGTGGTGAATGACACTTGGAGGCATGTGTTTAGAGTGTCCTATAAGTCCAGAATAACCAGAAACACAAACTATGTCATAACCAGATGACATTAAAAGGTCAAATATTTACTGTACATCAAGACAAAAAAATTAGTCTGCAAAGAGTACTCTCAGGAATTCCTGCAGATAGTGAAGGATACTCTGGATTAGCAGAAATCAAGAAAGAATTAGGTATATGTATATGATTAGTCTTTGATCTCGTGTAAAATGCAGAAGGCAGAAAATACGTGTATTAGAGGTCCCAGAGCAAGAACCAATATCCAGGCATTAAGCACAAACATGTTATGATCAGATGACTTTTTCCAAAGTATGAAAGAAATCCATGAACACCAGAAAGTAGAAACATTTGAATCCTTCTCTTGAAGCCCTCAAGACCAAATCAGGATGCCTCTGTGTAAGGCAGGCTCCAGCTGCATTGTCCCTCCGGGAGCTCTTATAAGGCAATCTCCTGATTTCAGTATCTACCCAGTTCCAGCAGATATTAGCATCTTTCTGAAGCTGTTTAATGTATTAGGCTGTTTTAACCTGTTGGTATCCTGACTTCCCTTGTATCATGTAACATGGAGAAGTGCAGCCTTTTTCCTTATTCATATAAAACATACAGGCATCCACAAATGGAGACTAGCAAAATGCTGTCTATGGTAAAACAGTAAATATTTTGTATAAAGGGAATATTCTGTGACCTACCTACTAAATGAAAAGCACAAACAAGTTTTTTTCTGTATAGCCTCCAGTGAATTCATCCCATTTTGTCCATATTGGAGCTTTGCAAACCTCTGGAGTTTTGTGTTTTGCAAAGCAGATGTGTAAATGGAGATCCTGGTGACCTCACCTCTGAGAATCAAGCCTTTGACATACATTACTCTCCTGCTGACAGCAAATAAGTGTGGATCAGTTGGCATTTCACACCTGCAACTGATGTAGAAGTTGTAACAATATAAGTGAGCATTAGGAATAGAAGTGATGTTTTGGATGTGAACCAGCTATATTTAACAGAAAAGGTGAAAATCCACATAATGACTCAGGATATATATTAGCTACAGCCCTTCTTTAACCTGGAAAGAAAGAATTATATCCAAAAGAACTTGCCTCAAAGAGTTTCTCTTTCCTCTGGCAGAAGTGATGATTAGGCTAAAATTTACCATTGGTTTTATCTGTAGTTGGGGAATATATGATTTATTTCGTACAGCTTCAGCTGGTAGACCATTTTCGGTTCAAGATCCTGATCTACTACAAATACCTCTTCACGATCAATAAAGCAATGAACTTGGAGAAGAGCCAAGGTCCTTGCCCACTGAGCCAACTTGGTAAATCCATGGAGGGATGACATCTCACCCAATGCCCCAATTTCTCCAACTTCCCTCTGCCTTGGGAAGCCTGTGCCTCCTGATAGGTTCCTGGGGCCAGGAATTACAATAGCTTTTCACCCACTATATACTTGTTGGTAACAGGTGCTTTGCATTGCTCCTTAGGCCTTTTGGACTTCTACTGATGCTGCAGCATGTATTATCCTACAATATTGATCAGTGGTTAGTGTGACTCACTAAAACAGATCTATCAGCTGCAGAGCATTTGGATTTGGATATGTTTGTCTGCTACCCCATCTAGAAGTAACAAGTCTTTTTGGGTGGGTAGAAAGTTACCATCACCTTTTATGTCAGATTGCTCTAGTCCCAGCAATTGAACTTGACTTGATGATTTTTTGAAGTTTCTTTGTCAGCATCTAACTGGTGCCTGCCAGCCTACAGTCTGATTCCTCGTGGCTTTCTTCCTGTCTGAGAACTGTCACATATGTCTTATCCTGTCAAGCACACAGGATAGGAACAGATCACACTGGTACATCTCTCCTTCAAAAGTCAGGGGATGCTGCCACCACCAAAATGGGCCCCTGGGCAGTTACGTGACATTCGGCCTGAGAAAGGAAACCGGTTTGTCATCTCATTGCTTAACGGTGTGATTTAAAGCCAGAGCTGAGGTGTACCTATGGGCACAAGAGATAAGATTGCATTAGTAACACTATACTCATCATGTTCTGAAGATATTCTAGTTTCTAACCTCAGAACATGATACAATGTTAAAAATGCAGTGAGATTCTCAGTCACATGAGTACTAATTTTTAGTTTCTCCTACCAAAGAAAAAAAGACATCTTTCCCTACTCATCCTCCTAATTTCTGTTAGAAGATGCAACAGCACCAAAGCAGATAAGAGCTGTCGTAATCCATGACCCATTGGCCTGAGAACGTCACATAGGAAAGATGTTCTTATTCAGAAAAGTGTAATCTTTAGATGAAGCATGTGTGAGTACTTCTGTGTAACATGATTTTATGCATATACTCTACAAAACATTTTTTGATGCAGCTGAAAATAGTACTGTATATGAGTCAAAGTAATCAGGTACATTAAAATACATAGGAAGGGCACAGAAGAGACAAGGGAAGGTATAGATAAAGACGAGGAGGGGAAAAAAGAGGATAGATGTGGAGAAAACTAGAAGGATGACAGGTGTGGCAGGCAGGGTCAGGTAGGACATACCCAAAGAGTTTAAAGGGAGAGGGAAAAATGCTCTTTTGTACATTTAGTTTTTCCCCACAATGATATTATGGTGCTTTTTCTACTCTTGATGCAAATGAAGCACTGAAATTCTCCCATTTATTTTTTTCCCCCTGTGTAAGATGTCCTTTATGCTGTGATGAGATCACTGGTGTATTAATTCATTTTAATCTTTTCAGAAAGAATTCAGGAACTATGGTGAGGTCATGACTGCAGTAATGTCTAAAAGGATGATTTTATGGAGGAAAGGAGACATTTTCCTCTCACTTAGTAAAACTTTAAGAGAATGTGCGGCTCTGAAGTGTGTTGGACAAGTTAAAGTTTGTTTAATTTTGTCTTTTGCATGTTTTTGCAAAAGACAGCCTGCTTCATAATATTTCTTCTCTAAGTATTGCATAAATTCAACAGACAAAATACTTTGGTAGAGCAGTGCTCCATTTGAACAATCATCTAGAAGTATCTTTACTCATGGTACCTCCCAAGTTATACAGTCAAGAGAGGGCTAAATAAAATAGACTTCTGTGATGACCTGAATGTCCTCACATTAGGTCTTCATTAGTATTATTCAGAGGGCAGATGCTTCCCAGAGAACATCCTGGTTCCCATCTTTTTGAAGGAGAAATATCCTTTGGGCATTGCTCAGGGCCACAGTATCACTGTTTAATGTGACACATTTGTGCCTCTGATCACTGGAGCAATGTCAGGCATGAATTTGGACCGTGACATTTCAGGAAATGACGGTGACTTGGAAGTGATGAACTTTCACTGTTATTCTGGTTTTACCTCCCATCTTTTCCACTCTTTGTTTGTGAAGTGGCAAGGCTTAATGATATAATTCTGAAAAGCCTCTGGATAGATTTAGTACTGGAAAGAAGTATGTAGACAGATGGAATCATATGCCTTGCTTTACCATGACCAATATATTGTATTTTAATGTGTTCTAATGAACTTTAAAATTACTCCCCACTGTGCTTGTTGCCTGGGTCAAAGGGGTTATTTTGAGTTTGCCATCTTCCTGGATTCTTGAGATAATTCCCTCTGGATTTGTTGGGTCAACAACAAAGTGGTGATAACAAATACACTGCTGCTTTAATCCAGAGCTGTGCTTTCTCCCTCTTTGCAGTGTGGATTTGTGCATACTAACAGTTACACTGCTCCTAGTTTAGGAACGTTAGAGGGTTAGTGACATCCAGCATTAAAGCTGTTCCCTTTTCATATCTAGGGACCAAATGTCCTGGATGATCTGTGTGACATGGCAGATTCCACAGGTTTAGTTTTGCTCAAAGAGTTTGAGAGCTTTAGTTACCTGGAGAGGAATGGGAGATTCATGGGGTTCATTAATAGTGATAGGAAACTGTGAACTCTAAATGTCATTGTAAGCAGAGAAGCGCCCACCTCTACATGCCACTACTCTATATCACTGCTTTAAAAGATTAATTAATAATGCCTAGTGGTCTGGATTTTTTTAAGTATGAATTGTCAGGGATCCCAGCAGGCATAGGGAGGTGGAGAAATGGGTTATCATAGCATTGTTTAAAATGACAGGGGTTTAAATTGCTTAAAACAATAAGCAGATAGGGTTTCCAAGCCAGATTTGAGACATTTGTTCTCTTATTTGCACTAAAATATCAGCTTGAGCTTGCATTGTCATTCTACCCAGATTGTTTCTCAGACAAGCTAATTTGTCTACCTGTGTTCCATTTTAGGCCTTGGCTTTAATTTGAGGATGATTCCTGCTAATACCAAAGACTGGATAGGACATCCATTAAAAGTCTACACAGCAATTGAAATGGAAAATTCCAAAAGAAACCCTATTAGAGGTTTTCTCCATCAAATCAACATTACAGACTTCTTATGCATTTCTTAATTAGACATTGATATTAACTGGACTGTTGCATGATTTAAATCTAGCTCTTAATCTCAGCTATTCTATGCTGCTGTAGTTTTTATGACATCCAACTAGCGACTGCTTTATGCATTAATCTATCTGGAAAACCACCTTCACTTTTTTTTTCTGTCTTTTTTTAGAAGAATAAAGGCCCCAAGAAGGAAATGAAAGCTTTTGGGTTCAGCCATTAGTAATTTTCTGCTTAGTATTTGAAAAATTGCTTATTTTAATTGCTTCATAGAAGAAAAAGATATCAAAGCTAACGTTCTTTCTCTCCAAACTTTGTAATTATTTCTCTCAGACTCTTATTTGAAATGCCTTGAAAGGATTTTCATTGAAATGTAGATTTCTTCTCTTTCAAAAGTACTTTTGTTCCCTTGTGTTTCTTTCCCTTTTTTTTTCTAGTGACTTCCTCTCTAGATTTAGAGCAAAATACATTGACTCCAGTCTCTGGACACTGTAGCATGTGTCACACAGATGGCCCTTAAGTGTCATCTTTAAAACTAACCTTCCCATGGCCCAGAGACTGTGCTGACAGTTGGCCATAGGTCTTAGGCAGCTTGGTATCCTTGGGCTTCCTCCACTTAACTGTGAAGAAGAGTTGTAGGTTTATAGGGATTTGCTGTATCAGAGTCATACTCATGCTGAACATTGTCATGTGATTTGCTTATTAATGTCCCTGCCAAGATCAAGGGACCTTAATGGAAAAATTTTACAAATGTTAGTGAGCACCTCAGTGAACTGAAGATTAGGACTTGTGATAAAGTCTAGGGACAGGTAATCATTGCACAGCTTCAGGTTCTGTTTCCAGCAGTATAAATCCTAAATACTCTAATCCAGGAAGGAATTTGCTAACCAAACCATGCAGTTAGTTCTCCATTGTATTTAAACTTCAGTAGCACAAAGCTTCAAAATCATGTTGACCTCATCAGTAATCCTTGATACCAAAACCGCAATAGTAGCAAAAAGTTCTTTATTTCACCTACACATGTTATTTACTAATAGATTATGATCTGGTCAAAATGATCTATACATTCATTACATCTAGAGTGGGCTTTCATAACTCACAGTACCTAAGAAGGAGGCAAAACTCACATTTGTTTATAGTGCAGCAATTCTGCGCAGAAAAAAAAAGGTGCAAAGAAAATACTGTTCTAAGCACCTTGTGATCTGCTCTGAGTCCCAGGTGATTTCTCATGCCAGCTCAAAAACTTCTTTAAGAGCTTCAGAAGAGAGGGAACCTGGCTGCCTCAGAGACTCCTCAAAATATAGCTATTCTCTCTGCAAATAAGTGGCCCCACAAGCCTAATGTAGTCATGGCTAAGGTTATCTCGTAGGGGGAATCTTCACAGTGGAACAAAACATTTTGAGAAGAGAAGATTGAAACGAAAGTAAAGCAGTCTCAGTATCAGATTTTACATGCATTTTTTGCAATAACACAAAAGGAAGAAAGAGAACAAGAAAATGAGTTAGAGGAAGATGGAGAGAGAGATGGTCTATTAAGCAAAGCTACTTTTTTACTCTCTGAATTTACAGTCCTGATAGACATCTTTATTCAAAATTACTCATTTTTTATATTCAGATACTACAGTTTTCAATACTGGGTCCTAGATTTGTCTGGACAGATTATCCTCTTATTCCCACAATGAAACTTAATTATCCTTTTTATGTTTTCAGATACTTTGAGTCATTTCCTGAACTGTTTCTGGGGACAGAGGGCAGCTGACGGGTCAGTCAGTAAAGTAAGTACAGTGCATCTCTATTGGACACATATTTTGGAAGGTAGAAGCCCCGTGGCCCCAGGCATCCTTAGAAAGATTTTGAGCACCAGTAGATGTAATTTGCTTAGATCTACTTTTGCTGAGCATTTTTTTTTTACTAGCCAGAGACTAATAATTTTCTCAGCACCTTTCTGTGTATTACTTGCAATCATCTAAATGTAACTCACCTGGAAACTGTAGATGGATATTTGAATGATTCATCTCTGAGACATGAATAACACTTCCTGAAATCCAGGATGGAAATGACTACATGGTTTCAAACACACCTTCTTGTATCACTGCTGTTGCAGCGGGAAGGAATGCATCTGAGTAATTCAAAATTCAAATGGCTAAATACATTGGTTCAAAGCACCAGTGAAAGCACAGAGAATCATATAGGTATTGAGCAATTGCTACACTTCAGGACCCTTAATTGGTTTAATCTGCAAAGAAACCTGTAACACGCAGTATCCGTTACCACTATTTTCTGTGACTGAGCAAAACTAACAGAGTGGTCAACATGCAAAGATTGCATAAAACAATGCAAGACTTGCAAGTACTAAAGAGAAAATTGTGAGTATCTATTCAGTCTTTGAGAGCTGTTTTTCAGTTATTATTGCTGTAAAAGTCTCTGTTGTTCAAATAAGAGTTACAACACATTAAAACAGAAACAGGCTTGAAGAAAATCATCCAATTCATCAGAAAGTAGAGGGGTGGCACGACTGAGGTGTGTTACAGAATCCTTCATGAATGAAATGCTAAATCCCAAAGGGCTGACCTGGTAAAATAGTTTTAATATGTAAGTAGAGCAGGTGTTGCTGTGGCACACAGGTATGCTTTATTGGATTGAACAAGTAGTGGTAAAATGCAGTTTCACAACTAGGCTGAGATTAGCAAGAGGTTTTGTACAGACTTTATACATTGTACAAAACCTAAATTAGCCCAAAATCCACTTACCCTGGAAGAGCATTCATATTCCAGTCACATCTCTGCATGAAAGTTGCTTCTTCCAAGTCCAACTTGTGACCTCAGCCTGAAAGCAGGGAACAGGATGGCACAATGTCACCGAGACCACACAGTCTGTCACACCAAAACAAGAGATAAAAATGGCACTGCAGAATAAAATACACATTTCTCTGTCACACCCAACCTACATTTTTTCCTAATGAGTTTATCACTCTTAAAAATTTCCACTAGGCTGAGAGAACAGATAATCTCTTTTCTATAAATACAATAAATAGCACTTCAAAGGACATGACATTTATTCAATTCATTATTTCAGTGATTCAAAATAAATGTAGAGGGAAAAATATCTAAAGCAACAAGCAGCAGGATCCCAGGATAAACAGTGCCAGGCTGAGTCTCCATTTTTGCTGCTGATGTTTTCTGCCATCTTAGACCAGTAACTTTAACCTTCAGCCTTTGTCTACCCCCATAAAGCAGATAGTTAGCACCTTTTATAGGGCTTTTACAGTTAAGGGTACCGTACAATCTGTAAGGTACGTGGCAGTAAACTAGGTCCTGATCTCATCTCTGCCCTGGCTCTGTGTGACTGGAAAATGAGTGAAAAAAAATAATAATAAGCTCGGAATAATTATGTATTGTCTTTATAGTGAAGCAGGGCTTGAGCATTGTGATCTCTCCACCGGGAGAAGTCCCATTTAAAAAATCTCCCTGGCACAAAAATGAATCGTATTCTGTCACACGAGTGGCCTGCATTTACTATTCTTTCCACTTACCTTCTGGTTGTTCATTTTCTGAGCTGGCTTGTGCCTGCTCCCTGGATGTCAGCAGGAACTGGGTAAGAAAAACTTGCTGGAAATGGAGAATTAAACAAACAAACACACAAAGAACTGCTAACTTGGCACATGCGCTATTACAACCATGATGCAAAACTATCAGACAATAAATGCAACTTCTGAACTGTTCACAACTCACATCACAAACTTCAAGGGAGAAACATGAAAGAAGGTTTTGATCGGAACTAGTGAATTTGGAATAACACTGTATTTTGAGATCATTAGAAACTCAAGGTGGGTCCAGGTTGACTTCTTGGTCTGCCTGAGCAGCAGATATCCTCTTTCTTGCAACTACTGCAGCATTAAACACCACATCCATCATCCTTAAAAAAGACAGCACTTGGGCTACCCCAATAACAAGGACCATTCCACTATAGCCAAGAAAATCCATCAGCATCTCAGATCAGGGATATTGAAAATGTTTGGGAAGTTCAGGAGAACACTTCTCCCCTTCCAAGGTCCCAATAGCTCTAAATGTGATAACAGAGTTGCTTGTTTCATCTGTGAGACAGGGAAGGCACATGCTGCCTAGGTTTTGAAGCTCTTAGAAGAGGTAGCAGTTCACACGTGCTGCATTGGGCTTGTCTCTGATACAAGACATCTCTCTCAGGGAGACAGAGCAAAACAGAACAGGGCAGAGGCAGAAACACCAGGAGTAACCTAATGAATGTTTTGATGGAAAGAAGAGGAGATGAATTGCTGCTGGCCAGGAAGTGTCCTGGAGTCACTATTTTGATGCTGAAGCAGTAAGTGTGGCTTTAAGCCATTTTCCCTAAGGAAGCATTTGCAATTGAAACTGTGTACTCTTTTTCCTAACTCTCTGATTCCCATGGGCCAGCAGTTGCCTTGCTAAATGAAATGCTGCTTTAGGGAGACAGGCTGGCCCCAGGGATTGGTAATGCAATATAGTGCCTTTCATCTCTCACCCATGAACCCAAGTCAAACAGAGTTTGGTAAATGGCCAATAACCCTTACCATCTCAGGGGCTGTTTGGTGACCTGTGTGCAATGAGGAAGGTCATCTCTGTGTCTGTTTACTAGTAGACAACTGTCAAATTTACCACAAAAAGGGACAAATTTACCACTCATTGTCACCCCATTTAACATTCTGAAGCCAAGAGAATGAAAACTCAGGCATCTTCTTACTAAAGGATGAGGGTCCTAGTCCATCAGGGCTTAAAGAACATTAATAAGGACAGTTGCATTGTAGCAAGTCAGGCTGTGTCTCTCCTTAAGAAAAGGAGTCCAAATCTGAATACACACAATGGCAAGGGAGAGATGGAAAAATGGTTCCATTTTTAGGTGTAGCATGTACTAAAGCATGGCCATGAAGTTACAGAAAACTGAAGACTTTTGTAAATCTGCATTTAGGGTCTTAAATAGACACAGGCAACCTGCAGTAGGGACACAGCACCCAGCACTGATAGAGTTAATGTGCTGAGAAATCCTTCACTGGAAGGCTCTGATCCCTCACCTATTATGAATACCGTTCTAGTTACCAAAATAGCTGCATTTGAAAGGGTTGAAGGCCAGAAGCTCACTGTGGTACCCATTCTTGCCCTATGCACTGCTCATTTTAAGGTCAGACCTTTAGCATCAGGAACCTGTTAGAAGAAAGAAGAATCACTTTAAAAGTTGTCGCCACTCTGAGGCTACTTTGGAAGGTCTGTGAGGGGAAAGGGAAGGGCAGGGGCAGATAAACACTTGGACATATGAAAAATCATATGTCCCTAAATTTCAAGAGATCTCAACAACCTTTGAAATCCACCCAAAACTCCAGCCAGCTTGTTCTTACTTCTAGTATTTCCAGTCACCACTCTCATTCTGCAGCTCTTCCATGCCATAGCAATGATAACATTGTCGCTGTCAACTGTATGTTACCATTTAATCCCTACTATCTTCATTAATTGCATTAAACTGGTATACCTATGTTAATTAAACAGAAGACGACGGAGGCAGGTTTTAGTTATTCTTTTCTGTAGATCATTTCCCAGGGCTACATAGGTTACAGGAAAACAACAATACAGACAACACCACATCGTATTTCAGCTCAGTTAATAAAGCTATTTTACTCATACAGAGGTCTATGATTTTTTTTTCTGTTGCACATCACAGTATAGGCTTAATTACCGTGCTGCATGGCAGCTCCCCTTGCTTGCTTGCTTGCTTTCCTTTTTTTTTTCCCTTCCATTTGTATTATTTGCAAGTCATAATCATGTTTTCCTGTCATCCCCAAGCAATGTGCATGCGTGCGTACAGGCAAATGCCAAGACTGGGAAGGAAATTTGATGCGTGCCCATGAATTGGAGTTTTCAAACTTTGGCTGAAGATTAGTACGTGTAAACATAGCTCTGCCCCCTTCATCTTGGATAATTGGTCACAAATGCTACTTGACACTTCTCAAATCAAACACTTTACATACTTCTGAGCATAGCTGAACTTTTTTGGCAGGAATTAATTTGCTTTGCAACTCAGCCACTCATTCCTGGCCCGATCCCTACTCCAGTGATTTCAGTGCAATGTTCTGCCAGTGCAAGAAGCGTAGAGGCAGGACCAGATCTGTTTGCTGGTGTTGACGAGCCTGGCTTTGTTGATTCCCTCAGAAATACAATTACTGCAGCTAATGTTTTGTACTCTGCCAGCCTTGATTAACAGGGGGATTTTTACCTTTGGGTCTCTCTCTCTCTGTTCCAATTACTGTACAAGTTACATTGCATCAGGGGACTTCTCAGGAAAATGAAGAAGTCAATGTAGCATCACCAGAAAATGCAACTTCTGACACATGAGGACCCTTCCACAGTGGCATCAGCTTTATGGAGATGGCTACAGTAACCATCTGCCCCCAAAAGAGATTGTCTCCATTTTCTCTTCTCTCTCCTGCAAACAACATGTGCTCCAGCAGAGAAAGGCAATCAATTGCTGAAGTGCAGATGAAGTTTGAAGTGGCCACAGAATTTCATGCTATTCAATGGCTTCCTGTTTGTTCTGACACTGCTGTGTGTTTACTCACCATGCACCAGTACTGCAAGAGCTGAAGAGACCGTATGCTCACTTAGAAGAGCTGCCAGGTCTCAGGGAGCATTAATTTACCTATTCCAGGAGCGGCTGGGGCAAGAACATATTCCATAAAGGTTTTCACTAAGAATATTATCTTTCATCTGGTGATTTATTTCTGTCTAGCCTCTGGATTAAATGGTAGTTCAGCAGCATATCCATGTACATCTAAGAATGATCAGTGGAAAATACCATTCACCATTTATTCACTGGGATGTTGAAAAGCTGCAGCATATTAAAAATGTTTGCTAGTTTGTTCTTTTCAACTATCAAGAGAGGTGTGTGCCAGCATGCCATCCTCATGCTGGTGGCTTCATCCAGAAAATGGAGAGAAAATGATGAAACAATATCAGTTCTAGAAGAGGGCAAAATTTTCCACGAGTTATTTTAGTATTATTGTATCATTCATCACCAACATTAAACCTGTAAATTAGATTGAGCTCCTACTTGCAGAAGCAAAGGATGAAATTTTGTGCTGAGCTTCAGGTTTAGACTGTGAGAACTGCAAATACCTGGTCATGCATTCACGTTCCCTTGGTTCTCAGTGCTTCATACAGCTCAAAGTGCTGATGAGAAGGAGCCAGAACAGGAACAGTTCACATGGTGCTTCTCTGTCCTCTAGTAGCTTGTGCCTTTACTGAGAGCTGAATCACTGCCCAACAACAGGGAACCAGCTGCATCAACCATCTCCCTGTGTGAGAGATGGTGTCTTCTCCCCACACTTTCCAATCACAGCCTTGTGGTGGTTCATCCCTAGAAAAGAAGGGTAGCCTGTGTTACAGGAAATAAGACAGAATCACTGTGGAGAGGCAAATGCCACTATTACTCCTGAATTTGCAATGGAAAATGCAAGAGGAGACATTACATGCCAGTATGCCTTTGTTTTTTCACAGATTCTTACCTTAAATTAAACAAATGGAGATGTATCTTCCTGCTTCTTGTTTGATACTGGAACCATTATAGGAGTTGTGGGTATGATATTTATAGGTGAACAAGGCACCAATTGGCAAAGAGATGAAACATAGCTCTCAAGCTTGAGCTAAGGAGGAGGCTTAGTTTCCATTGCTATTATATATCACTATATAAATGTAGCTTTCAGGTCCTAGACATTTTAAAATAATAGGTCTAGTGTTAGAATAGAAGAGTATCAGGAAATGTGAATTACAGGTTACAGGCTTCTAGAATTTGCAGTAAAAGAACTATTATCATAATTATACCTATAGAGTACTCATTTATGTTGTTATTAGGGGAAAAGAATAGTAGAATTAGGATATATGGGAAGAAAATCTTGCAGAAGAGGAGCCAAGTAACTTATCTGGGACAAAGACCCACACTGGCTACTCAACTCACTCCTGTTTTCAGCACGTGAGCTCACCGTGTGTGGACATGCAATGGGAAACCACTATAGGTCACTGATTTCTGGTAAAATGGGAACAAACCACAGCCCACAGAAAGGTCTGATCTCACACACAAACCCCCAGATTGGCAGCTGGATGTCTTTTTGTACCATTGAACATCTCCATAGTCTTTTCTAGGTGAAATTGGAAATTGCCCAAATGACTCTGTGAGCTCCAGAGACAAAAATCCATCCCCACTGCCAAAAAGATCAAACCCAGACTCTTGAACGTTTGAAATGAGAACAAAATAATTTTAAAATACAAACTTTTTTTTTTCTTTTTTTTTTCAGGAGAAAGACCTACGTGCATTTTGACACAATATTTTGTGGTTGGGCCTAAGTGGCCATTATTAGTACACAGGTAGTCACTGTTGTAAATCCACTGTGTTTTCTCCTGGATGTCATCACTGAAAGCAAGCACACTGTTGCTTCACTGGCTAAAGATTTACTTGCTTTATACCCGGTGTCATCAACAAATTCAGCCTGGCAATGACATCCTACTTGTCTGAGCTAATGTACAGCTTTGCACTCTATTTTTCTTTCCATTCAACCTTATGGTTTTGTGTTAATGTCTACCACTAACCAACATTACAGATGAAGTGAATGAAAGTGATGGATGAACACACGGCTTGCATGTAGATAATTAAAAGTTCAGCTGAGTAGATCACATTATTTATCATATCATCATTATGTTTGTATTTAAAAAGCATCTAAATAGTATTATTTCTTCTGTAACTCCATCTCTTTAGTGCTCTGACACAAGAGATGAATTGTGGTATGTGTTTTGGTAGAGATTTGTTTTCTAAAAATTGTTGCAACCACTTGGAGCTTCAATCCTTGCTGTAATAAATTAGTAAGTCGTCCCTATTCAAGAAAGCCCTTGTGGCACATGTAAATCTCCTTGTTTGGTGGTGAGACAAGAAAAAGAATGATATTTAGTTATGACAATTCAAACTCATCTGGTTTCTGCAAGTGCAGACTGTATCGATCTACAGTACTAATACAGAAAAGGTGGAATTAAAAAACTGGTTTCTTTAAAAACTTAGTTATTCCTAAAAATGTCTATTCAGCTCATTTTTAAATTTGATTTCTTACCCCAGGTGAATTACATTGTATTTCTGAATCTCAAGAGGCTCATTTTTAAATTTGATTTCTTACCCCAGGTGAATTACATTGTATTTCTGAATCTCAAGAGGCTCATTTTTAAATTTGATTTCTTACCCCAGGTGAATTACATTGTATTTCTGAATCTCAAGAGCTGCCTTTGCCTGATAACAGCTGATCCAAATACCAGCACAGTTCAGACATTTCGACTCTAAGATTTTTGTTTGTTGCTTTATTGGACAATGCTGTTTGCAAAAGAGAGATTAAGAGCACCAGAGACAGAATTACAGACGATGGCTAGTACATGAGACTTAATACTGGTATAGGACCACAGTATGTAAGATCAGTGGTAAACTAAACCAGATTGCAGGCAGAATCAATGTCTTGCTCTAAAAAAAAAAGGGTAACGAAAATCTGTGCCAGTGTTTCAGCATGACAAATGAACTTAGGCAAGTTGAAGATAATCATGATTATTTAATATTCCACAGCTTTACAACTTGATACTCTGTGGACAAAAGATCAGAAGGCTGCGGAGCCCAAAGTTTTGAAATTTTTTGGTCAATATGCTTCTCATGTCTTCAGCATTTAGTTTAATTTAGGAGGAAACAGTTCTGGGCGAAGATAAGATCTCAAACAAAATTGACATGGGCTCAAAACGTGGCCTAACATAACAATTTAATCTATCCTGTGCTTCCCCTGAAAAAAAAGGCTTAATAACTGTGGTATGATTTCACCTGCTGCTTCTAACATTTGTTCATTCTTTTTTTCCTGAGAAAATTTGGATTATCAGATGGTGAGCAGCTTTGTTCATGGCAGACAAACTTGAATTCATTTAGGGTTAATAACAATGGGTTCAATTCTGGATTCAATGACAATCTTAATGAATGGAAGACAAATATTTGTTGTGTTAAAGAGAAATAATTAATTCTTCACTATCCTGGGTATGAGGTGATTATAGTACATATCACAAAATGGTTTTTTTCCCTATGTATTCAGCCTTGGGAATACTAACTGCAGAAACATACCCCAAGACCTGGCATTGCAAATACAGACTATTTTGACCTCTGAAGTTTCACAATGAATTATTTGGTGTGAGGGGGGAAAAAAAGGAGAGAAAAAGGTGTTTCTTACTCTTTTGGTGATCTGATGCTGAGGAGTAAGGAGAGAGAAAGGTCCACGTTGCTGTGATCCATCAGCAGTCGTAGGTTGAGGCAGGACTACACAGATGGAGGAATCCAGGCTGCATCTGGATTTTGGACCAATCCTCACCATTAGCTTAGACATGAGTACCTTCCAAATTCCTGTGGGAAATTCCACATTCTTTACTACTTTCTCTTGGGAAGCAACCAGTGCACATATCACAACCATTGCCTAGCCAGGGAGAAGCTGCCTGAGCTTCCCAGCTGGGCTACGCTGCCCCAAACTGAGTACCCACTGATCTGGGTAAAAATTAGCAGACTTCAGTAAAACTACCCTGCAGGCAATTTTACCCTGGAAAAATATTGCCCATGTTGCTAGAGTTTAGGACAACAAATTAGAGCTTTTCATATGCACTGGAAGTTTTTCTTTTTTCCTTTCTTTTTTCTCCCCCCAGTAACATCCAGTTGCTTAATTCCATTTAAAATCACCCAGGGTAGGCACCTAAATACCTAAATAATCTTGTCCTTCATGCCTGTCAACATCTTGAGGCACCTAACCACCTTTAGAGATGTGGTGTGAAAGCTTGTGAACGATGCAATCGAGGAGGGAAACAAAAGACAAGTATCCCTATTTGCTGCCCAAGAATCCACAAAGAATGCTGCTTCAGCTCTGCTCTGATTTCTAATTAGATTATGAGTGATGTAGGACTCTGAAGCCAAGCTGGAGTTTGTGCTAGCACTTTGCATGTATGAATGACAAAGGGACATCACTTTCATATTGATTTAAGCAAGCCAGTGGAAGAATGTTTAAACACCGAATGCTTGATGTCCCAGTTTGCCAGAGCACCTGGAAATATCAAATTAATTCCAGGTGTTCTGCCATTAAGACAGGCTTGCTGCTTTTACAGCCACACACACAAAATGTGGCTCCCAGTTCCACAAATAAAAATTGAGTGGTTTCTGCTCCGAATGCCTCGATAACTCTGACATATTGCAAGTTCTGGAAAGAATTTTAATCTACATAGTTTTTTTAATGGGGAGGGGAGTGAGGGGGGAGGGATTTTAAATATGCTGCATACAATTTGTGATGGTCATCTCTAAAATGCAGCTCCATTATCCTTTTCCATTTGGAATGAATGAGGCTAATTAATTTCAGGCCATACTTGATGAGGTCAGCACCATACGAAGGGTGCGTGCTAGACATTGCTAATCTCTTTCAGCTGAGAGTGATGAATTAAAGATGAAGCATTCCTTTGCAGGCCTAATTTAGAATGTATATCAAAAACCTACAGCAAATAATACTATACCCTACAACAAAGGAAAACTTGTTCTCTCAGGCTCCCATGTAGGGTTGATTTTAAAGGCATTTTCATTTCACTTTGGAATTCCAGCTGTGGATGGGTGAAACAGTTCAGAAAATTCAAGCTTTCTCTCTTTCTATTGCTTTTATGGACAAAAGTAGGCAAAGGGAGGGGGGGAGCTAAGGGGAGGGAGAAACTAGTCGGTGTTTGATCCCGTATATACTGTGATTCTGACTCTATGCTCAACATTTAGGAAAGCTGCCAGGGTCTTATGCTCCCCAAGCACCTGTGACGTGACATCCTCCCCACAGTGCAGACTGAAATTTTACTGTTGGGATTTTTTTCAAGACTGAAGGGAAAGCTATCAAGTATCCCATTTTGTTCAACATCATCTCAAGGATGTTATATTGGATGTTGGAGGCTTTTTCCTCGGCAAGCAGGACGAGTCAGGCAGTTCTACCGGGTCACCCAACAAGGACACAAGAGATTCCAAACCAACACAAAGCTGTATTTGCAGGGGAAAACACCTCCCTATACAAATAGTTCCCATCACGTCTAGGAGAGCAGGTAGCAAAATTTAACAGAAAGTCACGCGAAAGCAACCGCACCAGGTCTGGAAACGGTACAAATTGCTACGGGGCTCTCAAATTTGCTGGGCTTGGGGCTCAGCCAAGTTTTGTTAACTTTCCCTTAGGCAAAAGTCCATAGGGGTTTCCCCTGAGTGAGGGATTGCAAGATTTGGCCCCACGGACGGCAAGAAATTAACCTTAATTGTTGTTTCGGCAAAACAGGGAGTATGAAATCCTAATCCAGCCTTGGAAGAAAGCTGAAAACAATAGACCACCGGCTTCCCCACCACTTTGCTTTTTAATACCTGGCAGTTTCTTGAAACTCTTGACAGGTTGCTGCAGCAAGTCAAAGTTCCCAACTGGTGGCCATAAGCGGCTGCCGTCTTTGTATCCCAGTAGTCCTCATTAGAACAAAGCTGCTTCGAATTAAATCCAATCTACATGCCGAATCAATCTTTCAGCCCTTTGATTGCTTCTGAAAATATTTATATTTCTTAATAATGCACATTTTGTCCCACAGCCTGTGATTAAACCCAGACAAAGTCCGGAGAAGCTTGAAGTATACGTGGAAGGGGTTATTTTGGACAGGAAAAGAAAGATAAAGAACACAGGTTTTTCCTATTGTGAAACCATTAGAGTGTATAAATCTAGCAATTGCAGTTGTATAAGCATCAGAGCGGGGTTGTAATAAATACAGATTGGAGTATTATAGTAACCAAATGGAGTTTATGGATTATGTTCACTAGTTCATATTTCTCAGCTACTAGAATCTAACTAGCATCGTGCTGCACTCAGCTCTATTAATATTCCCTATTGATATTCTCTTTACATGTTTGTGGTGGAAAAAGAAAAGTTAGGAATCAACTGCTGCTCTGTGTAAAACAAACATGTTTAAAGAATCATGCCCTCCAAAGAAAAAAAATAAACAAGAGGATGCTGTAAAGAGACCGTGTGAGAAGGGCACACAGACTGTGGCTGGATGAAATCGGCTCTGTTCTTTTTAAAGTTAATAACTTCCATCTGAGTGAGAATCTGTCCCTAATGCAGGGCATTTTCTGGGTGAAAATTGGGATGTAAACATGAAGACAATAACTGCTACTATCCCTTACCCTGGTAAATTGTTAAGGTGGCAAATAATAAGCTTTAGCTGGAAATGAGAAATACACAAAGGTTTTGAAGCTGTGCTTTGTGATAAGTAGTAAATTATTCTCTCCTTAAAAAGTAGCATATAACACAGGTAAGATATGTGGAGCTGAAGAGAAAGATACATTCCTTGGCTGAGATGGGGTCTGATCCTCCAGAGCAGGAATTTGCCTTTGATTAAGAAGGTAGCTGTGTCTGAGGACACAGATCAGATAAAGGCACTGTACCTGTCTCCCTCCCTAAACAGAAACGACTGCCCTTGTCTATAATAAAAGGCAAAAAATTGACTTTGGAAAACATACCATGAAAAGCCTCCATGGGTGTAGTACAATGACTGGATGAGAGGGAAAGAAATCCTAGAAACTAAAAATACATCATGTTTATTTAATATCATTGGCATCAGCAGCATTCACATGGTAAATGCGGTTAATATACCTTAGCAGTG
The DNA here is from genome assembly GCA_013401255.1 of Urocolius indicus. Lineage (NCBI taxonomy): Eukaryota > Metazoa > Chordata > Aves > Coliiformes > Coliidae > Urocolius > Urocolius indicus. The sequence goes on from WBNH01007336.1 coordinate 63,014, forward strand.
GACTGGTAAATGCCTGTGGTAGTTTTGTTTGTGACAGTTTTCTCCTTTATACAGAAGAGAATGAACTAGTTAAAATATTATCCATTGATTCTTTCATTACATATTTCATGATATTAAGTTGTAATTTCCTAAATATGGGGGGGAGGTATTATTATACATGTAATCTGAGTCTTGACAGTGCTTTTGCATTAACATATGATTTGAATGTTCAGTCTTTAAGGTAGGGAGAAGGGGGTTTTATCATCACCAAAAGGGAGGGGAGAGGAGTAATGAAAATAAAAAAACTCTTCACAAATAGAGATGGATTCAAAATCTAATGACATGCATGGAAATCCACTTCAGATCAGGCCCCTAAAAGAACATTACCTTATATAACCAGTATTTTCTCAATATCTTCTATTGTTTGACAACGCTGTTTAGCATGAAAACATGGAGTTTGTTTCCAAACAGAGGCTTTTACTACAGAAACTTTAAATCATATCCCTTCATGAACACACACATACCATAGAGGATATTGTCTTATTAAAGAGTTTAAGCCTAAAGGTGTATGCCTATTTTTAAAAGAAATTTTCTGATCGTAGATAACTGCTCAATTTGATTTAGTGTCCAATGATAGTGATGGGGTTGATAACTGAGCATTCATCGGTAATTCATCTTGTGCTAGTAGAAATTTACAGCAAAGCAGTGCTTTCCCAACACTGACAAGTCCTATTAATCTTCTTCAGACACATTTCAATAGGTGTCTCCATCTGTGCCCAACATCTAAACACTCTGGCATCACTAGGGACTTGGAGACACCTTCATTTCAGGTTACACTAGTGAAAATGTGATACTAGATTATACTCTATTTTTAACCTAATTCTCTCTTTTCATTCAATTAGCCTTTCTTGCCTGCATTTTTCTACTCCTGTGTAACATCCTTTTCCCAGGAAGAGCTTAAAAATGAGATTTAGTTGCTTAAAGAGACAGAATCTGCCAGGGCAAGAGCAACCAAGAGCTTAATACATAAAAGCAGGATAACAAAGCTCACGCAGACAGCACAGAGACCGAATCACCACCCACAAAACATGCCCTGTATAGCATGCCCATAGCCTGCCCCTCCTGATGCACCTCTTGCAGGCATCATTCAGTTAGGACAGATCTGAAACTAAACACCTCACCTCCAGCTTCCCAAATTTAAAACCGCTGCAGGGTATTTGGGGGTTGTAGTCCAACAGTACCAAAGCACCTCTGTTTGTTCAGGCTGTATGGGGATCGCCACTATACAACCCCACTTTGCGTTACCTATACGGCTAATGCACAAACACAGCACAGTCAAATTACAACAATAATACATATGAGTGGATTATGTTCCAACTTCCTTGCTTATTACTAAAAGCAAGCAAATTGCAAAGCACGTGGAAGAGGCAAGGTGCAAATGCAGGCAGATTCCCACCCAGAACCAAATGTTTTTTCGCTTTCAAGCTGCCATGGGTTTGTTAACAGACACAGCACAGCCTTAAAGCTCATTCAAAAATGTATGCTTGGGTTCTCCTTTGCCTCCTTACTCCATTTATGTTTGCCTTTCAAAGAAGAGCAGATGCACACCGATTGGGTTTGAGTGGCTCCTACTTGCTATGAACTTTCTTCTGAAAAGAGGAAACTCAAAACTCAGAAGAGCTCCACAACTTGGAGGCAGTTTCAAACTTTGTTTCCGGGTTTATGAAGTTCTCTTACTAGTCATATTGTAGATCTCAATGACCTTATTGTAGGTGGCAAGTTTAAATGTGCCATATTAATAACTTGTTATCCAAGACAAATTAAGTCCTTATGTGTCAAAAGCACTCTGCTCTGGATTACCTACAAGACAAGTATTTATTGAATAAACGTTGGATCCAATTTCATTTTAATGTGACTGACTGTATGCTTCAGCCCCTTAGAATGAGATAAAAACATTCAAACCTATAACTGTGTGGCAACATTACACCTAACTTGTCTATTTCTATTATTGTCTTTTTAATGTGAGGTATCAAAAGTGTTTAGGTCTTTTAAGGATATTATTATTATTATTATTATTATTATTATTATTATTATTATTATTATTATTATTATTATTTGCAAGGAGGGAGGTAGAAAAAAAGATTGGCACCCAGCCTAAAGAGAAATCATTGAAACAAATTAATCCTATGCCATTTAAATTGACATGGTAATCCATCATCAGCAAAGGGAAACTCTGAAAGCAATCTAGAATCTGCAGTGTTCTTTCACTGGCCCTCAGGCACAAAGACAGATAGTAAAAGAGGAAGAGGGGAAAAAAAAAGAAATCTGAAAAGTTAGCAGCACCTTAGAAAAGGAAGGGCTAGAGAGAGCAATTTTCACTTTTTCCTTCCTTTTCACTTTTTTCTGCCAGTTCAGAAAGCAATGCTGACTAACCTTCAGCCGTTGCCTACTAACATTTGCTTCTGTATGTCACATCATCTTCAGCTGCTGAGATATGAGTAATTTCAAACAGCGTAGAGACCCCATCCTATATAAACTCCACCACTGACAACTCTGCCAAACATCAACTTGGGCATTTCTGCTTACAGAGGGCCTTTTATTAGCCTAAACTTGATCGTTCCAAATGGACAATAAATTCTATCTTCACAGCCCTGGAGGAAAGAGCTGTGTTATCCTTGGGAGTTTAATAGCCAGGATTTTCATAGAGTTAGCATGAAAAAACTGAAAGGGGGGGGGGGAGGTGGTGTTTGGATTTGGGGTTTGAGGGGGTTTTTATCAATTCCCTGCTTTCTCAGCAGGGCAGTCCACTATAACGGATGTTTCCCAAGGGTTTTTCTCAATCTGGTTTTAAATATCTAAAGTGATGACACTTTGTGCACCTTTAAAATTTTATTATACTTATGGTCAGAAGAAAACATAAACCTCTTGGGCCTTGAAAGCCCATTGCAATACAGCCATTATCCCTATAATGTCAACAGAGCTACAACATTCTCAGAAATAAACCTTTTAAGAGTAGCTTTCCCTGCCTCGTGTTTTCTTTTAAGGTCAGTGGTGCATCACTTTTTGGAAAACGTTTCCCCTCTCTGGCCAGGTTTAGCAGTCTGAAATGGAACATATATTTCTAAATGAATAGGTTTAATTTTAGACACTGAAAAAATAAATAGAAGAAGAGAGCTAGGGAAGGAATAATACCTTTCAGTTAGAAACAGACATAGGAGAAAGAAAAAGTCAGAACTTTAGTGCCAGGGGCAAAGCGGTGAAAGGCTGGCTAATATGAACCATATCCAACATCTGCCCTATTTTAATTTAGCAGGGATAAAGTTTCTTCTTTTTTATTATTAAGAAAACTTTATGTGGCAGAGAAACCCATGAGCTACATTATCAAAACTGTTTTATTGTCACACTGAAACTTAGAACTATTAAGAATTGGCAGGGCAAGGAGATAAAAACTCCACTTCTCTCTCCTTTTATTCTCTGTGACAAGCCTGGGCTCGGATCCTGCTGTCTGGGGTGTCCTTTTCATGTCTTTATGAAGTACTGCACTTGGGGCTGTAACATAAAGAGAAGGTTAATTGTTCAGGATGGGTCCAAATGATTAATTCTCCAGGTAAAATAAATAAATAAATAGATCAACTCTAAAGATTTAAAACTAAATATTTCTGCTAAGATACAGTAGTAGCCTTCTGAGACAAGCAATGGTGATGGTGTACAACAAGTGTAATGAAGGGCTGCGATGGGGAGCTGTATGAGAAACAGCCCAAATTGCTGGAACATGATCTTCCTCCATCTAAAATTTTTCCACCTCAATCGTGCGAATTCTACTATAACAAAGTCTACTGAAACACATGTGAGTAGCTGTAGGAGTAAAAGAGCAAATTGGATTCTGACAAAAGCAGGATGAATACCTTTGGATAATCTGAAGTTAGAATTTGATTGAAAGCATAACATTCCTTTAAGCATCAATATGCTTAGGATCCAAAATACGGTTATTTTATTACCAGTTAATACTTAGATCAAAGCAAAACACTGTAGCTGGAAGGAACATTCTCTCTAGAAATAAAGTTCCATGTAATTATTTCCTATTAAAAACTAAAACTGGTCTTAGAATAAAAAATAGTGCTTCCTTACACGTGATATAATTCAAGCTTGTCAAGAGAGAGCAGACGTGACATTTTTCACTGTTTGCTTTAATTTTTTTCCTTTTAGCTTTAACCCTTTGAATGTGAAAAATTCTCATCCAATTTACCCCAGTGAAACACAAGGGATTGTTTTGGATAATATTGACTGATTTCTTCTAAACAGAAGTTAGAATTTGCCGTAGACTCACGCTGTATTAAATAAAGTCTCCAAATACGATGAGGTAAAAATATAAAGGAAATGATATGGCGGCTGATAGGCAGATGAAACTTAAGCCTTAAATTGTAAACAAGTGTTTTACTCTTGGGTGAAACAGCTCATCTTCATTCAATTCAGGACATGGAGTTTAAAATATGCACTCAAAATATTTCCAAGAAAGCTGCAACCTTTCAGAGGAGAGAGATAAGAATGTGTTTTAATTACGAGGTTATAAATATGCGATCCTCTTTTTTTATCACCCTCTAATGTGGTACGTAACATTGTTCAGATGCAGTTATATATCTATCTCTCTGTCTCTATTCCTGTCCAGGGTTTTGCTTTAATTTTGGGGTTTGTTTTTTTTTTTTTTTTCTGATAGTTCAATATCTATTTCTGTCACCTCTGAGGCAGGGCCTGAACAAAAAGAATCTATCTTTCTGCGTTTATAAACTACCGCAGAGTAAACAGCGAATGTCTCCTTTTTACAACTGATGGGTTAGTATTATAAGTAGCAATATGAAATATTCAGATACATTATTTCAGGCTTTCCAGCTGCTTCTGATTCTGCTAATTATTTTTTGATCTGTCACTCAGAAACATTAAAAAAAACTCCACAACTTTAAAGAGTTCATTAGGACTGCAGAAAGGAAGAAGAGTCGGATATAAGGCAGCAATTATCATTCGGTTTTAACTTTTCTATTTTTTTGCTGACTCCTCAGCTATCTTGTTTAGTAAAAGGATGGCTACAATCTAATTCTATATTAAAAGCTTCTTAAATAGGGAAGGAGCTGAGACATTCAGCTGGGATATTGTTTGCTAGCTCAATTAGTATCCAAAGAATTTGAAAGTACAATAAATGTATCTGAAGATCATATCTAAACATACTTACCAAAAAGTACCCACCTCTCTCAGCAGTTCACATATTTCTGCCTTCTGACTGGGAGAGAACAAAAAAAAGAAACCAAACCCACACCAAATAAAGCAGTTTGGATGTATAGGTTAAGATTGGTGCGTGGCAAGGTTTGTGTGAAATACAAAGAAACCTGTATTTCACTCAACAATTTCATTGCTTAAGCATATAGTTTAGAAGCATCTTTTCCTTAAACATGTGGTTCAATAGCATGTTCTTCAAAGGAACAATTCAATGTGTTAAAAGATTTAAGAACAAAGAATGTGATGCAAAATGCAAATTCTTACAGTGTTATACTGTGTATGCAATTATGTGTGTAGGCAGATAGATGTAATTTGAGAGTTATTAACTTTCAACATCAATGATGTACCCTGAATCAATACAATGTAACTACCTATTAAAATATAAACCAGGTGTGTTACCAGGCAAATACAGTCTGAGAAGCTTTTCTAGATTTTTTTTTCTTTAAAGATTACAGCTCTCCTATGGACAAGAAGCTCAAGAGATGGCTGCTAACCCTAAAAAAAAAAATGGTGATTGCTTTGCTTTTTTTTGCCATATCTGATGTTTCTAGAATGTTTCATTTCCTCCACGTTTGGGGAAAAAAAAAATGAACTAAACTAAACAATACAACAACAAAAAAACAGGTCTTTTTTTTTAAAAAAAAAAAAAAAGAAAGAAAATAACTCAGAAATGTTGTAAAAGGAATGAATTGTCTCAAAAATGCCCGTACATTTATGCACCTCTCGATACATAGGAAAGAAAAAAGTTCCCTTTCCATTTCCATTTTCCCTTTTGCTGGAGGGAGGGGGATGAAAGGAGTAAAAATCATTTAGAGCCTTTCCCCCACCGCCACACCCGGTCGGATCGACCCCTCTTGCAAATCCCTTTCTTCTGCCCTCTCTCCCTCCCCTAGACTCTCAGCTTGGCGCAGTTAACCTTGGAGTAGCGCTGGGGAAGGAAGGGTTAATGAAACCAAGCTCTTTACGACCTCCAGGGTCAGACTCTTCCTATCTGCAATCTAAGGAATTAGGTAAGGAGGTTATAAGATTATAGTGAAAGGAGTTATAGGCCCTCGTAGCCTCACACCTGAACATATTGGGCTAATCCACTGGGATCCTTAAAAATCGCTTCAGCTATGGAAAACTGGTAATTAGGCTGAGTCTATCCCGAGGTTTCCTGTTGCATTAGTGATCCAGCCGCGCTGCCTGCTCTCTATAGGCTCCCATGAAATGCGCTTAATGTGCCTATATATATATATATNTTGGGTCACATTCAGCCGGAGAGATGCACAAAAATCCTGTGCCGCCCCTCTCTCCCCGGTCACCAGCCCGGGGTGCCCGGCAGCCTATTTGCAGCTGTTTCTAACTTCAGTGTTTGTTTACAGTAGCAAAATTAGCACTTGGAGGAGAAGTGAAAAGCTGTTTTCACATCAGTTTTACTCCTCGGTTCCTAGCTTTTAGATGTCTTTCTTCCCTTCCAGCAATCAGCAGCATTTAAAGCGCGGCTTAAACTTTCGCTCCTTTGACTTAGTTCTCTGCAGTCGCATCCTATTTTCTGCTAAAGGAAAACACGCCGAGAAGAGGAAGCGTTTGAACACGGCCCAAACATCAGTGATTCGAGGAAGAGAAAAAAGAAGAAAAGAAAGACAAGAATAAAAAACCTTGAGCATCCCTAAAGAAGATATTTTAACGTCGCCTGGCAGAGCCCTGCCCTGCTCCCAGTTTTCTGCCCTTTGGCACTCAGATATTTGCTTGTCTCCAGCAAAGTTTTCTTTCATCCACCCAGACACCCCAGGGCTGTACCTGAGCCACGGCTGAACTGTTCCCTCGAACAGAAAAAAAAAAATCCCCCAACAGCAACTCCCCAACTTCGACACTTAAAGCACGGGTTGGTTTTAGCCGTTCTGTCATCTGCAGAAATGCTGGATGTTTTTGTGTGTGTGTCATTTGTGGTCACTCTCGAATGTCAGTAATCTGTAGATTACATATTACGAGCCTTGTCATTACGTGGCTAAAACGAGGTGGTTAAACGCTAAAATCCATTTTACTCACCACATTTGCTTGGGGGGGAGCGAGGGGGGG
>WBNH01007339.1:0-45097 GCA_013401255.1 Urocolius indicus
TCATGTCAAACCATGACACTTTTCTTCTGTCCTGGACTTTGGCTACTCTCTACCATAACAATGAAAAGAAGAAAACCTGACAGTCAGATCTATATTTTGTTTTTTATCTTTTAAAAAAATTGTCTATATGTTTAAGATATCATTTGTTCGTTCAATATAATTTCTTCTCTTTCAATAGCTATATATTGATATTATCCTTTTCAAAAATCATGTGCCAAAAGCAATTCTTCAGTCACTGTAAACTACTTTGAAAACCTACTGTGAAGCTGTGTCCATGTATACCTAAAATTCAGAATACGTACAAATGTTAAGAAACAAGCTGTGAAGGATTGATGAATTATTATTTGTTCAAGCAGTGTTGTTGCAACAACACACAAACATGTTTCCTTTAGCCATCCTAAAGGAAAAGATAAAAGCAAACATAAAATCTTAACTTAGGTTGGATGATAGCAGTACATATTTAGAAAAACAGAAAAGAGCATCAAGACTAGGATTTTGAATACCTTGATTCAAGATTTGACTCTGCCAAAGATATTCTTTCTCATATTTTGGATATGTGTCTTTTAGCTTTCTATGCAGAGGGAGCTGAGCTTTAAACGAGTTAAATCAATTAATGCATGAAGAATGCTCAGGTAGTGTGATCAACATATGAGGAGAGATAAGCTTTTCTAGTCTTGCTGGACAGAGAAAAATGTTGCTCTATCTTTCTGTTGACTTTTGATTGACTTTGGAGCAGGTCGATAACCAAGTCTGTTCAAATAATGAAAATAATTCTCTATAGATAATTAGAAAGTAGAATAACCCTGCACAAATGTACAAAAATCTCCAAATTACGTTAACTTTAGCTCTTAATATTTTTTGAGGATTCTTTTCCTCCCAGTATCTTTTGCCAATTTTTGTTAGAATGCCTCTTAAATTGTAGATAAAGTGATCAGATAGGGAATTCTTCCTCTACTCTAAATTTCTGCTGGCAAATATCTTCAGTTTATTCTGTTTTAAGTTAACCTTCTTTTATTTAGTTCTTAACTCTTTCTTATGTTTTGTAGACACCTTCAGACACCTGCAAATTCCTAAATATCCCCAGTTAATAACAGAATGCTAATAATTTGATTTACTGACATTTTATAGTCCACTACCTGTAGGCACTAGAGTCCAACAAATTTTTTATCATAGATTCAAGGCAGGTGATGTCTGTTGCCTGAGTAACAGCTATTACTAGCAAAAGATTGTCCTTCTCAGTGTAAGTAATGGCCTCCTCATATCACTCCTTCTATACGCTGATACCATAAAACTCCATATCCCTACTGCATTCTGTCTCTGTCTTAAGTCTAGATGATAACATTTTAAATTAGGGACCTTTAATTTAATCATTTAACTATTGAAACCTTTATGCAATTGACTGCTTGCCATTCCTCTGACATAAGAGAGGTCTTACATGTATAACTTTACTACAAGGTAAAAAAAAGAAAAAAATAATGTACCACAAATTAGAATGAGAAATCATCCATTTGCTCCCAGAAATGACATCTTCTTTTTTTGGATTAAATACATTCAGCTAGAAATCGTATCATGTTATGAGGTAATAATATTATTATTTAATATTCATTAGTATTTGTCCTCTAACAGGGTCCTCATGTCCCAGGAATGTAACAGAGCCAGAAAAGAAGCATGCATTGTAAAAATCAACTCATAAAAACCAGTCTATTCTCTTGTAGAATTATTACCTACATATCAAGAGTTTCCATGAAGACAACAATTTAGATTACAGCTCTGGCTGGAAACATTCAGCACCTCTTAAAAGATGAGGCTGAGAAAACTTCAGTTTTCACTCAAGATACTCATGGCCTGAAAAACAATCAGAAAATTTGAGTAAGTCACCATGTAGGATTTGGTACAAGTTTCAGACAACTGTGAGGTTCATGTTTAGCTCAGGCTCCTAGTGCTGTCACTGGTTATTTAGTCATAAAGGTACTGTTCAGCCATTATAAAAGACTATTGACATTTGAAATCCCCTACTGATACTCCAGAAAAAAAACAAAACAAAACAAACCAAACGACAAAAAAAAAAAAAAGTCTTCAAAAGACAAAGGCGCTTTATTGTATCTTCTAGCCCTGAACAAGTGTTACACATAGTCTGGAGTTATGACACTAGATGTTTGCATGTGAATAATATAGTTTACACAGTTAAGTGGTTGTTCAATGAACTTGCTTTCCAGACAGACCACTGAAGATAGGTTCTGTGGGACATCTGCATAACTATGTAGACTATGTTGAGTATTTGAGACTAGACTTGATGGCAGCCTCTAATGGAGTCTAGGAAACTAGGACATGTATAAACATCTATAATGCAGAAAATTTAATTCTTTCAATCAGATTTGAATATTACCCAAGAAATATTTTATTTTCTACCAAGGTTCAATTAGATTGCCTAATTCTGAATTGAATGACGAAGACTTTTTTAAAAAAACCTTTTTAAAATAATATTTTTAGGGTTTGTTTATTTTGATGTATCCCTCTGCAGCATGGAAGATGTCTGTTTTCATCTTTGAGTGCTTCTGACTATTAAAAATAAAAAAGCTCATTAGCTGCTAATGCAGCATCTCTCCACGTCCATAGCAGAAATTAGCCAATGCAGAAAAAGAAATTATTGCAGAATTACACATTAAATCATCTGTCCTTAGCCAGTCCATATTAATTCTCAAGTAAAGACATAGCTATTGCAAAACCAGTGAAAAGGCCATCCAGTCTGAACTCCTTCATGCCAAAAACAGAGCACATTCCAAATAAGTCATTTAGATAAATAGATTAAATTTGTGACAATCTCTTAAACTGAGACTCAGATAAACGCAAGTTATTGTGTGTAGTGGTCTGTAATGGAATCTATTCTGCATAAGTTTGATAACTAATTTGTGACTAACTTTCAGGTGTTTTATGGGTTTTTGAAGACCTGAAGGCAAGGATCCTATCTATCCAAAATGGATGTCTAGATGTAGCCATGCAAAATATCCTTTTAGAAGTTTTTATAGACCTTTCTTCCTGTTCTGCTAGACAGTAAGCTTGTAATATTTTCTTTTCTACACATCAGGCAGAGATTTTTTTTTTAAACAAAGTTTCTATGACATGTGAAGATGAAGCATTAAAAAAAGTCCAGCTTAAAAAACCCAAAAAGTTAAACAGTATTCAAGAAAAATCAGCTTTATCAATTGTCTAGTATTTTATGATTGTCTACACCTTTAAACATGCCAATTTTCATAGAAAGAGCATAGGCTCTTTAGAACTATCTGGGATAGCATCAGGCTAGCTACAAAATGTTGACTTCCTTCTGAGGTTCTGATGTGTAGACAGTGGATGATTTTTCCAAATCACGTAAAATTCAATATTTTAAAAAACCTTTATTTATTCTGGGGCTATAAGAATTTGCCAGTTTAGTTTGTCACTCTTTATGTGTGTTGGTCTTGTTTCAAAAAGTTTGGCGGGGGCAGCTATAGGAGTGGCTTCTGTGAGAAGCTTCCCCCATATCTGACAGAGCCAACGCCAATCGGCTCCAATAAAGAGATAGAGCTGAATGCATCACTGGTGGTGGTAGCACCTCTAGAATAATGTATTCCAAAACTGGGAAAAACTAGTGCTTAGCATCAGCTGGAGGGTGGGAGTGACTGTGAGTGAAACACCTGTGCAGACACCAAGGTCAATGAAGAAGGAGGGGAAGAGGTGTTCCAGGTGTCAGATCAGAGGTTCCCTGTATCTCATGGTGTAAGGCATGGTGAGATCCTACCTCTGCATCCATGTTCAGCCCAGGGGGAACCCCATCCTGGAGAGGGTGGATACCCTAAGAAGGCTGTGACGCTGTATGAAGCCTGTGCTGGAGCAGGCTTCTGACAGGAGCTATATGCCCATGGACAGAGGAGGAGCCCACGCTGGAGCAGGTTTACTGTCAGGACTTGAGAGTCCATGGAGAGTCTATGCTGGAGTAGTCTGTTCTTGAAGGACTGAATCCTATGGAAGGGACCCTTGCTGAAGCAGTTTGTGAAGAACTGTAGACCATGGAAAGGATCCATGTTGGAGAAGTTTGTAGAGTACAGTCTCCCATGGGAGGGACACCATGATGGAGCAGTAGGAAATACGAGGAGTTTTCTCCCTGAAGAGGAATGAGCAGAAGAAACAATGTGTGTTGAAATGATCATAACACCATTCCCCATCCCCTGCGCAATTGTTGGGGTGGAAGCAGAGAAAATTGGGAGTAAAATTAAGCTCAGAAAGAAGGAAGACGTTTTTAAGATATGGTTTAATTTCTCCATTATCCTACTCTGATTTTATTGGTAAGAAATAAATTTCCCCAAGTCATCTGATTTGTCTGTGATAATTGCTGAGTAATATTCCTGTCCTTATCTCAAACCACAAGCTTTTTGTTATATTTTCTCTCCCATATCCAGTTGAAGATGGGAGGTGACAGAGCAGCTTTGGTGAGCATCTCGAGTCCAGCCAGAGTAAACCTGGCCCAGTGCATTAAAACCAGCTAAAAGTCAATTACTCTCTGGAACAAAATGGATGCAATGCATTCATTTTAGTTTTTGTATTTCTCCGTAGCTGCAGAGGACACAGTGCTTCTAGGGCACTGAAGTGAACTGCCTGTATGTTTCATGCATTGATAAATTGAATGCATTTATTTACTTTAAGCCATTGCCAAGTGCACTATGGGGACATATTTATCAAATAGATCCAGATCGCATAGATTCAGCCTGTTCACAGACTTCAGGAAAGACTGAATCTAGACCCTGTTTATTGTCTGCATTTCACATCAGAGGCAAGTCTGTTCTGAAATGACACAGGGAGCTCTGCTCTGTGCCCTGAAGCCTTACTTCATTATATATATATACATTCCCTGATCACATAGGAAAACTATCCTTCAGGGGCCATTTCTCGGAGCAAGAGGGCAAGGGATCCTCCACCACTTAGCTGGGACTGCCAACTGGCTTACCAGGTAGTGCCAGCTGAGGGACGAGCACTTTACTGTTGTTCTCACTGGTCTGAGACTATCGGTCTGTAGAGGATCATGGCCAGCCATCGCATCAGAAAGTGAAACAACTGAATACACTAAGCACAAGATTTTAAGAGGAGAGATAGTGTGCTGTGAAGTGAAAGAAAGTGAAGATCTGAAACTACACATCCAGGCTCCTCTCCTCTGTAGTACATTGTCATTGAGATGGCTTCCTTGAGATATTTCAATGGAAGACATGGCTAGTAAAGTCTTAAGGCGGCATCTTCTTTAATGCTTTGTGACGTATCTTTGTTTAAAATCTGACATGAAGCGAATCATTGTTATGTTATTTTGTACTATTGCTTGTTAATGAAAGAGTAATAAGAAACAAGAATAAAGGGTCATTTTCTGTGCGGAGTTAAACAATCCCCCAAGCTGTCCAATTCTGCTTAAATGTGTAAGAGGAAGTTCTAGATGAACTTAGAACAAACTTGTTTCCTGAAAGTCAAAATGTTCCTATTTTCCAGGGTCCTTCCATCATTTCTGAAAGTTTTCAATGTCATTGTGGATCTTTAATTAACTGGGGTTCTGATTAATTGTCTTGTTTCCTTAAGAACCTCTTCAGTGGCATTATTATATGGATGGAGGTTGAAAGGGATCAATAAAGTAATATCAGGATCAACAGATATTTCTGTAGCCACCAATTTTTGTACTAACAATGGTGTGAAACTGAAAGTAGTGATGAGTGGTAGAGGCCTGGGGATGGACTTAGAGTTAATCAGAAACATTCATGAGCCTCCATGCCTTCCTGTATCCCCTAGTCACATTTGCACATACATGCACGTGCATACACACACAGGCTGATCATACAGATACTCATATCTGCTGCTTGCACGTGTGACAGTGATAAACAGGTTTCTGCTAGGAACAATTTAGCTAGTGATAAATCATTCTGGTAGGGGCTAGAATGCACAGGTGAATAGCCATGATGCAAGGATATAATTGTGCATAATCAATACAAACATGCTCTAGTGGAACGTGACAAAGACTTACTTAAACTTGTTCAGCTAGATTCTAAAGGTTAAGGTAAAGTAAAGTGATGGAGGTCTCTCAGATAACATCAGGATATCTTACTTATGTCATGATGAAGGAAAACATGAGACAAGTTTTGGCTAAACTTGTGTTAGGAAATATATGAAGGAATATTCTATGTGACCTCCAAGAAGCGGCCTGCCAACATTCCTCACAATTTGCCACCATCCCAGGTGCCTGGAAAATGCAAAGTACTGTTCAAAGTAACTAAGGCAACTATAAATTATGATCAACTCCTACAGAACAGGGAATAGCCTCCTAAGAAAGTGCTTAGGAATTAGAGTTTTGGTGTTGTCTCCACTGCCTCCAATTTAAAACTGATTCTTTAATAAGCAAACGTTTTGTTATAGTCATGAATTTCCCACAGAGACATATTTGTTTCAGCTAAACTTTCATTATAACGAACATCTCAAGTCCGCAGTGGAACTTACGGACTAAGCTCAAACTCTAGAAAAGTTTCCACATAGTAATAAAGTAGTTAGAGTATTATGTTTAGAAAGATCAAGCTAAAAATCTGTCCTCAATTAAGTCACATCAGGGAGAAAATCCATTCATGCTCCAGATGATTATTCTGTTAAACAAGACCATTATACCAGGTTTGGGGCAATTTTCCTTTTCTGTAAAAGATGTTGTTACTGATTCAACCCAGCTAGCCTAGACTGAAGTCAGAAGACAGAGGCATTTTTTCTCCAGAAGTAACTTCGGCCCATCCAAAATATGACTGACCTTTGCAATTTCTTCTCACTTTCCTTTAAGTCTCCAGGAATGACAGAGCAACTAAGAATCTTGTATTAAGGCCTAAGAATACATGAGATAAACTTAGACTATTCAGTTTTAGGAAACTATATCATCACATTGTGGACCGAGTGACTGATAGATGTTCACCTGCATGAGTGATTAGAAAGCTCACTTGATAAGTGGGTGACCCAATGTCAAACCTCTGTAAATAAATCAGATGTTCTGATCTCTATCTTACAAGCACTGGGTAAATCTCCTTAGAGGTTGCCTAATGCAATAGTCTTTCTGTTCCTGCTTTTGAGTGCCTTTTTTGTGGGGGTGGGTGGTGAGGGGCAAGGGGGTGAGGTGTGAGGCCAGGGGAAACACTGTGGGTTTAATTGGAGGATAGGACCAGTACATTCTTAAAAATCTCAGGAAAATAATTGTTACAGTACAGAGAAACCATTCTCTGCTTGGATCTATACACAAAGAAACAGACACATCTTTGCTCTTTCTGGTCAGTAGGATAAAAAGGTATTAAAAGCACTGCTCTGGTGCAAAATGCTGTATAGATTTCTTATAAAAAAATGTTTAGCTATGATCTACAACTGGCAAATTGCCCTATTAGTGTAAGTTTAAAGAAAAGGGTTGAAAGGTGCAAATTGGAAGGAAACTTGCTCCTAGGAATCAATAGGTCCAGAAGAGTCTATTATAATAACATTATGTCCCTGAGAGGGCATCAGGGATAAGTATGTTATTGTTAGATTGGGTGGCACCATCTTTGCAAGGAAAACAGAAATGTAATGTTTACTAATTGAACTATAAAAATAATAATTACCTTTGATGTAGGCGAAGGCAAAGTCACTCAGCAATGTCTCTGATTGTATAAATTGAAGCTGTTATCATCAGAGTCCAAACTAGATTAGAAGTGAGCTGCTCAAATATATGGCTCAACATAGAGCTTTGATTGTTTTTAATATGTGAGAAACAGCTTTTCTCTCCCCTCTCCCTCATCAAGAACAGCCGCATGTTCTTAACTGTAGCAGCATCTCCTTCACAGTACTGAATGTTTCTTTAACCATTTTAATTTCAGTTGCAATTTTTTCCTGCAGAAAATGCAGTTTATAAGCCAATACTAATTTAGGAGACATTCTGCTTTAGTGAAACTATATTGGTTATGATTCCTTCCTGGTTCAGGATTTGTTTAAAGGATGTTGTCATGGTTTGAAATGAGAGGTGGTGAGTGGAGGTGGTGTTTATTCAGAATGCTGGGCCTTAATTTTATGTCTGATATTTTCAATCAATCATTAATTCTTTACTATTTGTAAAGAGGCAGAGCCAAGGATCGAGTGTTACTGAATAAGTCAGCTGTGAAGAGGATTTATGAGGAAACAAATAGGATATTTTGGAAAAGATTATTGTGTGGGATTTTTTTTAGTTCAGTGATATGAACAGTACTGCATTACAATGTGGTGAAATATTAGTTTTAACTTGGAATAGTGAAGCCATTTATTAATTTTCTTATCAAAATCGTAAAGAACTGTTAAATTTGAATTGCACTCAAAACTGACGTTTTGCATATGAAGAGTCAAAACCAGATATCTTTGATTTTATGAAAACTCATAGAGTGTAAAAATTATTGGGCAAACAAAGACTGTTCTCTTTGATTCTAGAAAGAATATTACATTTGGAAAAACAAAAAAACAAATAAACAAAAACAAAGGGTGAGGGAAGTAATGGAGGGAGAGGTTGGTAGTTAATGGCCGGTATAAACATCATACTAAATCACCATTCCCTATAACTAGAGACAAAGTGATATATTGAAAGTAAAGGACAAGTAAAAAAATCTGCATACTAGGCCATTTCTAGTCTCAACAGACTTTAAATATGGAAAAGAAGGAAAACAGCCAATAAATACATAAGTATTTTCCAGAAAACCTGGAAATACATAAGTATAATATACAGTTGTGGATAATGGTTCCACTCAAATCGTGGCAAAATTATATGTCCATCTGAACTAGACAGCCAAAGTTAGTGAGAATTTTTTTCTATGAGGAGTACAAAAAGTGCTCTGAAACATAATCAGTAGGGCAGCCTGAAGTCTTACCAGGCCAAGACACTAGAGATGTGAATTAAAACTTGTGGAAAATTCTGAAGTCAGCATAAAAAGGTGTATTAGCTGTTATCGATGGTGTATGTTCTCTTTAATCTTGGTGCTTCTGGAACCTCATTCAATGTCTATGAGCAATTTCGGGAATCTTAAAAGAAAGCTACAATCAAAAACTACTCATCCATCCTATCTTTTAAAAGAAAAACACATGAAAGAAGTTTTTTGAAGTGAAAAATTGTGTGAATGTGGTCAACCTAAATCTACAGTACTTGGGTCAAATAAATTTTTGTGTGTTCTGTGTTAAATGAGAGCTCTTAAACTTTGAATGACTTCTGTTTCAGAAATTAGAAAAAAGGTTCTGGACCAGCAAACTGGCTAGAAAAGTCCAGAGTGCAATATTAGTTCCCTGTATTACAAAATGCCTATTTAAAAACATTTCTCTGTGTCATACTTGGCTGAAAGTTTCCTATTTGTACGTATGTCTGTGTGTGTACATTTAAAGGAGAGTAAGAACATGCGTGAGGTGTACCAAAAAGACATGGCAAAATTGTACTAGCTCAAATATTTTTATTATACCTTGTAGAATATCAAACTCTACATTATTAATTTGTACATCTACAATTAAACATAAATGCAAGCAAGAATGCCCACAGTAAAACTGTCCTGGGTTTGGCCAGGTGTCCTGGGTTTGGCCAGGATAGAATTAACTCTCTCCAGCTGCAGCTGGGGGGGTGTGGCCAGGCTATTCAATCCCATGTGACATCATGCTCAGGATATAAGGGCAGCAGCTGGGCTGGGGCAGTGCTGTGGCCAGTGTGGGAACTGTGGTTCTGCTGTTAGGCTGAGTGCAGTGAGCAGTTACATTGGGCATTGCTCCTTTTTTTCTTTGTTCATCATTGTAACTGCCTACTCATTGTGAGGTTCTATTAAACTGTCCTTATCTCAACCCAGAAAGTTCTACAACTCTCTCTTGATTCTCCTCCCCATACTGTTGAGTTGGGGACGAGTAACTGGGTGGTTTGGTTATTGTTCAGTTAGGGCTAAACCACCACAAAAACCCATAATAAGAAAGATTGAATCTTGATTACCCCCAAAAATACCAAATTCTTGTGAATTAGAACACTATAATGGGAAATATTATTCTAAACCAAATATATATGCTAGCTAGTGGCTGCTCTAAACTTGTACTTCTGACTAGAAATTATCCTGGGAATTACAATCATTTTAGTTGACAATTTCACTGAAATCTGTGAATTCTTTTATAAAGTTTTTGTTCTGGCCAGTTCATTTCAATTAAAAATAAATTAGTACAAAAGAATAATTCCAAGTAATTATAGTCAGGTAGGTAGTAAACTAAGGGAGAAAAAAAGTAGAAAAGTAGGAACAAACTCACTTAGAATAAAATCAGAATGTTGAGGATCAAATTAATCAAGACACCGAAGGACATGAGAAGATATTATTTAATTGCCTGCACACCACTGCTTTGAGCCTGGATAATAAACAAGGAATTGGAATTGCTCATTTATGAACATAAATTTGACCTAGTTGGTATTACTGAAATCTGTTGGGAAGAGTTGCATGACTAGAATTTTAAAGGAAGTGGATATAACCTTTTAAAGAAGGGTACAGTGGACAGGGAAAAAGGAAGTTAACTAATCTTAAAAAAAAATATATATATATANAAGTGAAGGAGGAGATGCCCACAATCCCACTATTTATATTTAAGAGTTTCAAAAGAGCTCCATGAATCTTCCTCTGGAATATAATGAATAACAGGGACCCTCATGGCACAGAAGAATCCTCTAAAACCTGGAAAAATTCAAGGTACAGAAACATTTATTAAAAAAAAAAAAATATGACCTTGATAAATGTCCTTTTGTCAGTTTAAAGTTAACCTAAGGCAAACAATAAAATGGCTAATAGGAGATTTAATTAACATAGAATGAAAGGAAGGTAATATAACTAATATTAAACAAAATTGGTTTATTAAAATAGACCCATAGTAATTTGATCCCTTTTTGTAAAGTACAAGTGTTGATGCCAAATCTGGTTGTCTAATGTTTAAACTTTCAAAGGTTCAATCTGATAACAGAAATGTTTTTTTCAAGAAATGAGAAGACTACAAAATCAACATACTACCTTAAAAACAGGCTAAGTCTGAAATTGAAATGAAACTGGGGAATTCATGTAAAGCAAGTATGGTTTTGAGTAAAAAAAAAAAAAATCCCTAGACATATTTTCTTAAAAAGGGAGCAAAATCCTTTGGAACTGGTCACTTGACAACTGAACAGCACCCACTCAAACATATGCATATGCATATACTTCAATGTGCATATATGTATATATACATTATGAAATTGTACTTCTAGAACTCTAAGAACATGAGCTATTAACAAGAGCAGAGAAACTCAAACTCCACTTTGAGAATGAGTGATTCTGGAAAGGGTTTCATCATACAGTGGTCAAAAGATTTAGTATGAACAATGAACATACAAAGGGGGAAAACTAGACAAAGTCAATTGCAATATAACTTTATTCAATATTGCTGTAACTGTAATACTATTCTCATTTCATACGTCTGCAGATCAGTACAGAGATATGCAAATTAGAAAGAAAGAAGAAAAAACCCACAAAATTGTGTGAAAGCCTGTTTTTACTGCTACACTCAAGGAGACCCACCTAGTTAGGTAAAAAGAAAAGGGTTAAAGGTATGATTGGGTCTAAGACAGTCACCCACCTTTGATCTATACTTCTAACAGTTATCAAAGTCTAAGATTGTTTGCTTTATCATAGAGGTGTCCTTATTGGTAATCACTAGGCTCTACGACAGCTGAAATGAATCACCCTCCAGAGGAGCCTGACTGAACTGACTACAAAGGGAACCAAGCCAATTAGCTTTGGCTAAGCCAACACTTAACTGAGATGAATCCAGCTTTGAAAGTCCTTATAAGGAGCAGATGTTTGCTAATAGAAGGCTCTTCAGCTTAGTTATGAGATGTATGAAATCCAGGTGCTGAATGCTGAGCAAATGTATTTTGCATCCACCTGGTACCTTAACCAATCTTTGTAAGTCTCTGCATTTTTCCTCTAAGTACTGGGGAAAACTGAGGTGATTAAATCTAGAATTTGGTATTCAAAGTTAGATCAGATCACTTCAGGATATTTAGGCTAGAAGTCGTGTGTCTTTTTCCTTCTTTATTGTTCTACAAAAACAGTCTTTCACTATTCAACAAATTTCCAGTGTATTGTTATGCATGCTTCCTTTCTAAGAATTTGTTTCAGTAACTGATCAGGAAAAAAGTTTCACATCTGATCTGAACTATCTCTCAGACTTCTATGTTTTCTTTCAGGTTTGATTGAAATTGGTCAGAAGGTCCTTTGATATTTTGGAGACAGACCAACACAGACAATGTGACCATGCAAGCCACAGTGCCTTAGGGAAAAAAACCTACAAGACATGTATCTGACACAGCATGAGGAAAATCATTGTCATGAAAACAAAGCAGTGATTAGACATTCAGACTAAGGTTCACAGTTTTTTTTATGCTGTTTTAACTCTTTTAGTGTCCATTCCAAAATTGCTGTGGGTCGGCAAGAACTTTCCACCAAGTTAAAAGCAGGCTTAAAAAAAAATCCAGCCTTGATGAAGGCTCCAAACAAAAGGCAATGAAAGGCCTGGAAATTCAAAATGCAAAATATAATGATGTTGACTTACTGCATATGTTGTATAAGTACCCTGGGTAAAAACAGCATTTTCTTATTTTTCCTGCTACAGATTTTTCATCCTGGACCTAATGACTTGTTAAATCACCATACAATGGTTTCTGATAGTGACTCAAAAATGAAGCAACAGCATAATGTAGCAGAAGGATAATTAGCATGTGGCTCTATTCAGTCATAAAATGGTACTCCAATTATTCAAGGTTGAGAGCCACTGCTGTAGATATTCTGTTTCCAACACAAGAGACACTTTTCAGTTTCACCTGCAGGAATGTTGTCTTGGAATTACTCAAGGCCTCACTTGCAAAAACATCTGTTTGCCCCATGTGCCAAAAGTATTGCTTCAGGGTTCTAGCACCTGAGAGTCATTGATTAGGAAAAAACCCAGCCCTGAATATTTTATTTTTCTGTTACAGAAGCAATGAAAGGAAGAAAATGGGATATCAGTGTGGGTAGACTGTACTGGGGAAGAACACAGAGATGGTGGAAACATCTGAATTTTAGGATTTCCTTTTTTATACAACTCAAGCTGAAAAGAGACTTAATGGGAAAGAACTACTTTTATCATCATCTGCCAATAAGATGAAGACACCTGACTTGATCATAGTGTTTTAAAATGTCTAGTATATATTAGAAGAATTGTACATATACTTATTGGAAAGTGTATGGTTTTTAACTAGAAATGTCCTTCTGAATGAGAAATTGCTAACTGCCTCCCTTTGTGAGACGGTTTTGCTCATTCCATAGAGAAGCACAGCTGTAGCTATAGTCCATTGTGCCACTTCCAGTTTCATAGCTCTGTCTTCCTTCATAAAGTTCAAACACCTGTCCTTGATGGCTGCTGTTCACAGACATTTTGAGTGTGTGGACAAAACATACTCACAAGACTTAAAATATAACCTCACAAATACTGCTATAGCAAATCTGTAGCAATTTTGGACTTTGGTGTCATCTCTCTCTGCTGTAGACCTGGAGCTGCTCAGACCTCCATAATGTGACCAGAAATGCCACTGCTGTTTTAAAGGCCAGTGTCTGCTCCTCTGTTATTTATACTACAGGCTAAATATTTATTCAGTTTAGCAGAATATTGCCAATACCACGTACAGAGATAATAAAATATGGTGAGTAGCTTATGGGTCAATTACTGAGACTATCTGTGGGGAAAATGTGCCTGACTATCTCCCTCATTAAGCATTAGGAAAATTACTTTGTTTGCTTTTTTTCTTTTGTACTTCCTTCTCAAATAGATAAATATGTATGGTCATAGTGCTTAGCGTTTTTGTGTTTCTCTCTGCAATCTACCTACTGCTGACCAACTCTTTCTGAAATTAGTGGTGAGCATGAACCCTAGCTAACAGAAAAAGTGAAACATGAATCTGTTTCTAAGAAGTTTATTATGAAATAGCACTTTAAAAAAAAAAACAAAAAAAACCAAAAACCACCCACATAGCAAACAGAAAGCCTTTTCTCTTTTTTTGCCTGAAGACAAAATATTACTTCAATAGTTATTTTTAAAAGACATCTTGCAATTTTACTCCCAATTTCTCTCAGAGTCTCAAACTGTAATTAGTGCTAATCATCTTCTACTCCTGGTAAAATAACTGAGCAAAATTTCATTACTTTTCCAGCCAAAAAAGCTTTCTGCTTGCCAGCTTCTTTATACTAATGCTTTCAGCCTTGTAAATGGAATGGAAGCCACATAAATAAAGTGGAGATCTGAAGAGCGCACTTCTGGAAATTAAGGATGGTTTAAAGCAGTTCCATAAATGTGGGGGCATGTCTCCATGGACAGAGTGCCTACTCAAAATGTAAAGGCAGAAAACATCACAGTTACAAAAGTTATATAGTTATATTCACACACAGCAGTAGCCAAGGTAATATGTAATTTTCAGGGTACCATGTTATTGCAGTGAGGAGAATTTGGGTCAGATTTGGCTCAGAACAGCCATTCATCTGAGAGAATCACCAGCTGCAGCACAACATTTTCTCAAGAAAGTCATGGAGCTTTGTTTTGGTTGGGTTTTTTTGTGTGTGTGTGGTTTTTTTTTTTCATGAGACTATTTCATGAAAATACCTGTGAAGGTAAACCACGTAAACCATGGTATACAGTTGCTTAGCTTTGCAAGCATGCTTCAATTCACATTGAAGTCTCAGTTTTCAGTGATATCTTACTTTGTTAATAGAGTTCTTTTAGCAAAGTAGAAGCTTCTAAACTTGTTTCAATATTTGCCTGTCGCTTCTGTTCAACACAAATTGCAGCAACTGTTTGAGCCATTAAAATGTCTGATGGTCATTACAAGCTCTGAGTGCTGTATCTTAGTTTGAATTCTTTTATTTTCTTTAATCTCCCTATTGATTTTTAGGAAATGCCATTGATTTAAAACCAAACAAAACAAGTGGAAAAGTTAAGGTATACTTGCATAACAGTTGGATTAGAGTATTATTTTAAATTTATCAACAATATTCTTCAAATTTACATTAGAAAATGATAATAAATCACTTTGGGCAGCCCCAGGAACTGTGCTGGAAACTAATCTGAATGGGAAATGTTAGATTTTGTCCAAGGCAGGACCAGACAGATCTTGTTCCTAATCCAGTTTGCAAATTCCCATGCTATGAAGAGCTTGAAAATTTCCTTAAACATATAATAAATCATTTCTATTTTCCTTTTTGGTCTATAAGTACTATCCTTCCTGAGATCAAATATTCACTGCTGTAGAATCCTGAGAAGCAAAATCTACATTGCCCCTTTTCTTTTTTACATTCTCATTCAAAAATGTACCTTTCTTGTGATGGCTACAAAACACTGCCAACTAATATTGTTTAGAGATCAATAGAACTGTGGTAGTTTGTGAAGTTATTGCTTGTCAGCTGAGCAAAGTGACTGTTTATTCATATATTCTTAGCCTTCTTTAAATAAAAAATGAGATAACATAGCAGTCTTTGGTGAAATGAAAATTAAGCAATATTGCCTATCTATTTGAATGCACAAATACAAATTTTAGTTACTTGCCAGAAAAATCCATGTTGTGTTTCCATTTGGCAACCCAAGTTTCTGATATAAATCCATATATATTGGAATCTTAAATCTGGTGCTATTTACAAACACTTATACAAGCAAAGAATTTAAACTAGGCAAATCTTTTTCCTTATTTTCTTCTCTCTGGACCTCATTTGAAGTTTTACTTTATGTCTGACATTGAAATCTTAAGAATTTTAACAAGAAAATAATTAGTTTTGTTTCCTGCTTTGTTTGATAGTTGTGCTTCAAATCATCAGCAAGGCAAAGAAATTTCTTTGTAATGCGCAATTAAGAGGGAATGTCAAAGCAGAAAAATCACTTTTTACTGTCAGAAAGAGTGAGACTCAGAAGCTGAGGTAAAAGAAATAACATTGGATCAGGAATTCCATGCTGAAGGATTTAAAAAATAAAACTTTGCAAAAAGCTAGGAATTTACTTATTTGGTCAAGTCCAAAGGAAAAGAAAGACTTGTCTTACTTGATTACAGCTTGACTTTGAAGAATCCAATGTGGCTATAGAAAAAGTAAATGCAATCCTAACAAATGTGAAATAAATTTTCTGTAGTAGTGGTAAGGAAAAGCTAATGTTGTTATACAAGTCATTTATGTCATCTACCCTAGAATATTGAATTCCATCCTTGCCACTTTTACTCAGAAAAAGACTTGAAAACAGAAAAATTGCCTGAGCAATAGAAAGACTGTTTAAATAAGGAGAGAGACATTTCTTCGATCAGAAAGGAAATCTCTAGAGGAACTGCAGAGTATAATGGATATCACTAAAGTCTCTGTATCTCTACTTCCACTTTTTGGAACTAAAAATTCACATATTAATTCCACCCTTGGTATTCAGCACCCAGGTAAGTATATAAGCTCACAGAAGATACTTAAATCTATGGATGCTTTGATGGAGTCTAACAAGCCAATAGTTATCCAGTGGATGCTGCGCAAACATACTTCTCTTTTCATCTGGATTCTGGCTTCTGTTCCCAAACAGCTCTCAACACAACTGAATATTGTTGGGTTAATATTAACATTCAGAAAACTCAGTCTATTCAACAGGTGGATAGGTGTGCACCTATGAACTGTAAGTCTTTCCACAGAAACCAATTAAATTACATCAGTGCCAAACTAGGAGAGAGTCATTGTGAGGCTTGGTGCACTCTCTGTATGCAGTATTGCAAATACAGATTAAAGGAAATGTGATGAATCTGATCCTGTCATATAAATCTAGAAGTCAGGGCCTTAATCGTAAACTGACATACTTTGTATCTGTATCTGACTGAAAACTCAATGCAAAGGAAAGCTCAGAAGCACTCTCTTGAAGTGCAAGTTTCCTCTTCCTCACAGCTGTGACAGCGTTAACAACCATACAGCTAATCCTTTCTTGGACTGCCACAGCACAGACCCTGACTTCACACTAGCCTGTTTCTTTTTTTGTCTATTTCAATTACTAATCATCAAGATGTGTCCGGATGGTTCTCCCCTCTCTTTGCCACCCTCTCAACTCCCATACTCATTCACTCAGCAAGAGGGAGGGAAAAAAGAATAGTGGGATGGGGTTGAGGAGGGTGAAATGCCAGCTTGAAATTAATGGAGACAATTGCAGTTGACAGAATCCTAGCAATTAAGTCACACAGCAGCACGGCAAATTCACTCTCAGTGCTCATGTTGCTGCTTCCCTCTTCCCCTCCCTATCCTACTGCATGTAGGAAACAAGGGATTACAGAAGGTGCCACTCTCTTTAAGGATCCCATTCTTAAAGACTTCAGTCATCCTGATTGTCATGTATAGACGTGCAAGCTAGAGGCAGCCATCCATTCAGTCCAGTGGCTGACAGCAGATGACTTTGCACAGGAGTGGCACTTGGATTTACCCCGGAGGGGGGAGGGCTGAGGCTGAGGCTGCACACAGCTGTGCCATCTGCTCCAATAATACCACATTACTCTCTAAACTCAGTAATGAAGGCTCTTGAGTGATCTTTCATCAGAATGACTTCACAGCATTAAAAATGCATTTCAATACATAGCTTGTTTAAATATTTAACCTTCTTTGGCTTTGAGAGATTGATTCAGATCCACGGTGTTTATATGTGTAAGAAACATTGATTTTCATATGTAGGCCTGCATTAATTCATGAAGACATGAGCATGCACAGGGAAAGAGTGAGCTGTGATAAATGCACTCTCAAACTTTGGAATGTGATTGGGGACAACTGGTCTTCAGACTTTGATTTTCCTTAGTGTGAACTTTTCATTCGAAAAGATTTAGTTTGGAATAAATAAGCCAAGAACACCATGGACTGGTATCCAATTAACTTTAATGGGAGTTGTATCAGTCTCATTTACCTGTCACCTTCCTTTCTTTCATTCATTGTCTGCCTCTAGACCTGATTTTCGACCCATCTGGCATTGTCAGTTCAAGCAGTGTAGTTTTATTAATACCTCTTTTCTTTCTCTCTCTCTCTCTTTTTTTTTTTTTAGAAGCGCTTTCTGGGGGAAAAAAAGAGGAAAAAAAAAAGAAAAAAAAAAAGAGGTTTTGTGACAGTTTCCTTTTAGGTTTCTGACATATTTAGCCAGCAGAAATGCACACTGTTCTAAATCTGTCAGGCCTTATTATGGCATGAAGGACCTGTCAGGGCTGTCAGCTCTGCCATTGCTGTGAAATGAACTGATGCTGCACATAATGCTAAGGATTCTCCAGCTTGTTTGTAATCTGAGGGTGAGAGGTCCTTGGTACAGTCCATTGCTAGCAGTGATTATGAATGGCACATTGATCTAATCATCCCTTTGGCTCTTTGGCAAACAAGGTCTGGAAAGATAAAGCACTGATATTTGTAGGGAATACCATAACAAAGACACAGTGGGAACATGAGCTGTGACAAAAATGATATATTGTTCAATAATATATGATTTATGAAGTAGTCATTATGAAGATCAAAGGAGAGAATGTTGGTCAAAATTATGGAAGTGCTTGCTATGCAGATATTTAGAATATACATGAGGTAACCAAAACATTTTTGCTTGGATGTTATCATCATTGTCAGTACTCATTTATAATTTAAACATTTCTTGTGTTCCAGTAGTGTCCATTGTACTGATTTCAGCTGGGATGTCTTCCCAATTAAACGTTGTATGTGATGAAGCCCTGCTTTTCTGGAGACAGTTCTAAACAGCTTCTTGCTGATGGAAAGTGAATTAATTTCTTAGTTTGCTTTGCTTGTGTGTGTTTTACCTGTTAAACTGTCTTTAACTCAATCCACAATTTTTCACTTTTGCCCTCTGATTCTCTTCCTTATGTCACTGTGGGAGAGTGAGTGAGGAGCTGAGTGGTGTTTAGTTTCCAGCTGGGATTAATGTACATTCATCATACTTTTAGGTAAATGTAAGAATTATCTTTTCACAGAATTTGTGGGTATGTTAACTTGTACAAGTTTTTATACCAATTGTACACAAATACACTATGCATGAACTCAGACCAAAGAGCCTGAGCTTTTTCTCTGCTTTTGCCACGTGTGAAACAGTTACAGAAGGAAGATAGGAGTTTGTTTAGTATGACTTTAAGTCAAAACTAAATCCTGAGATTAATTTGAGAAAAGTCTGTAAAACCCACCTAAAGGTAAATGACAAGCTTGCAGAGGTAGGCATATTTTTGTATTAGATGTGTATTGTCTTGCAGCACCAACTGCCATCATCTACTTTATCTATAGACATAAAGATTACACAGGCTTCTCCTTTCATTACTACCCTGTGAATGCCTTCCTATCTTCTACAACATGCAACTTGGAATATTTAGTTCTAATGTATGTGCTGACAAAGTTCATCAAAGCCATTGTGAATGGTAGAGAGATGGTTTTTAAAGGTTCCTTTGGGCTCAAACCAGCATTAATTCTTAACAGAGTGTGGAGAAGGCATCAAGACTATATGACATGCTGGTGTTTCTTCAATTTTTATTTTTTTCTAACACTACATTACATATATATTCACAAAGTGTTAATAGTTTTCTTGCAATATTTTCAAAATTACATGTTAATTTCAGTTTTGCTCATGTGTAGGATTTTTCTCTTCTTTTGCTCATTCATTTCCTATGTTGTACAAGTATTAATACTAATAATTACAACTGAGTGCAGAGCACTCAAGTCCATCCACACTGCCAGGACACCTAACTCTTCATATCCTTAACTTGAAGCTTCATTATCACATTTGAACTACTTTTATAAACTATGTCTTCTTCACACCTTGTCAGACAGGGTGAGTCCAACACCACGGAAATGAACTATGAAAAGTACAACTTTCAGATAAATCATCTCTTGATATTACAAATTCCCTTCCTTTTTGCCGTTAGGACTGAAAGAGGTGTTCTTGTCTTTCCAGTTAGGCTTTTAGGATCTCAATTTTACTGTCACTCTTCTACCACAGTTTTAAGCTAGGAAAATGTCTGTCCTTTCTGAAGTTAGAGGAATTCTTTGAAAGCATTTAACTTTGCCCAGAGTTCTAATATGAGTACAATTAAGTTACTAATATGATTCATATGACTTCAGTGCATTTAGATCAGAGAAGCTGCTGAGAGATTTCTGTCGTTCTTGTTTGAGAGTTTGATTCCATTTTGTCTTTGAGGGACAGAAGTTTACATGCCGACAAAAGCTGAGACTCTCCATGGAACAGATCTCCTAAAGGAAATAAATTCTGTGCTAAACTTTACAGTTCATACAAGAAATATTTTTAGGTACTTCATTATTGTAAACAGTACATAAATCTACTAAGTCTAAAGAAAACTGAATAGATTACAACTTGTCTTACATTTTTGGCTTGTCATGTTTACTTTGATTTGGTTTTTATTGTCATGAAATATCTTTAGGGTGTAAAGACCGAAGAGCTTAACAGTAGTAGCAATTTGGACAATCTTTAATTTCTCTCAAGAGTAGACTGCTTGAAGAGAAGTACTTATTCTTTCATTATCACTAGCCCCTTTTAAAGAACCTCATCTTCTTCATCAAAAAGAACAATGTAGTCAAAGTCTCTGACTTATTTTCAAAATCCATGTCTGAGGAAGATCTTTATTATTTCTGATCAACCATGAATCAAGTAGTGTTGTACCACTATTAAAGTTTTCTATGACAGCATGGTTGAACCATTTCTGAGTATGGCAAACATGTAAACACACAGTAAATTGAATTCAGCCTGGACCAGGACGTTGGGGAAAGCTTAAAACCTCTTTGAGTAGCTACAGCCACCTAAAGGCAAAATACTTGTTTTAAATTACATATGGATCTGTCTGTTGTATAATGAGAAAGGTAAAAATTAATTTTAAAAATCTTAATTTCTCTGTATCTGTGTTTCATAAAGTTCTGGATCGTTCATTTTATTTGATAGATTATAATCCAGATAGACTACTTTACTTTAGCATTACTCTTTAATTTTTTGGAACCTAGGGTTTTTTTCCTGTTTGGTTGAAATTCTGAATTTTTTTCTTTGTTGGGTTTTTTTGTTTGTTTGGTTGTGGTATTTTTCAAATTAGGCACTATTCACACTGAGATCTAGAAACAAGAATTTAAGGTCATGAACTACCATCTCTTAAAGGAAATGTTAGATGTATAAGTCTGACCATCAGTCTATGCTGCTGTTGCATCCAACACAGAAACCATCATTTTTAAAGGATAAGTATTCAGGAGACAGCTGTCATCTACCTACCTCACAGAGTAAACTAAAGTTATGCAAGTTATCATAGTAAGAGAATTGTTAAAAAATTGTTCATTAAATTAATGACAGAACAAAATCCAAGTTCCTTGAATTCTATATCTGTATTATAATCATTAGGGAAGGCAGCCTAATGATTACTTAGTAGAATAGAATGCTTTTCCAAACAATCTTACATAGACAAATCTGGTTTTCAACTAAATTATTAAGATATGATCAAGATTAAGGATCTGGAGCAGAAAATTCAAATAAAATTCATAAGCACCATTCTGTTTGCCTGAATGAACTCAAAGTTCTGCTACATATAGTTGGTTCAATCAGGTGGAAAGAACTGCAGTTGTTAATTGTGTACATTTGAGTACATCTCACCTGCAAAATTTCTGAGTGTATCAGCTACTTCAGAATATGTAAACATATGTCTTCTCTATCAAGGAGATGTCTGGGTTTCTTGTTTGTTTGTAGTAACAGTATATATCACTGTAACACATAAGAACACACATAATGGAAAGGGATCTATACCATGCTATGACAGAATTCTGTCTCCTGCTGTCATAGGAAACTGAGGTATACAATATCATCAACAAACTGGTTACAATTAATATTAATATTTGAAAAAAATAGCAATGAAATCTGATTACCTAGGTCATTTGGACTTACTTGATCTTGTCAGAAGGCTCTTCAAGAAAAAAAATTCTCTGATGGTGACCAATTTCCATCAGAAAAAAAATTTAGTCATTTATATTAAATGCCTCAGTTTACCAGTAAAATTTAGTAAACTAAGTGAACTAGTATGATTGTGTTTATTTTTGTAAAAGGACATCATCTATTTCCACTCTGCCTTCATTTTGCTGAACTAAACAAATTAATTTCATAAAACAAGTTGTCTTTTCCTGGAGCTGTTCAATATCTTGATCCAATTTGGCATTTATATTTCTTGGACAAATGTGGTCACATTTATGGGCAGTTATCTCAAATCCTGTATGAGTTGCACTTCTACTCTCTCTACTTTGATTTTACTTTTTTGATAATAAAAGTATCAGCTCAGATTTTCTTTTTTTCAGTGTTGCCTAACGCTCTTTTGGAATTACCATAGATATCTTATCAATTTCTAGACTACTGTACTAGTTTTTCCTTCTTCCCTAAAAGGAAGAATGTTTTAGCCCATGTGTTATGCAATCCAAAAAAAGAAAATTACTGAGATCTCAGTGAATGAAATAAGTTTCTTGGGAATATGAGATAAATTTTTATGACTGGACAGAATGTTATTAATTGGCTCAGTTATAGGAGGGGTTTTAGAACATGAGAAAAGGCCTAGAAAGCTAGCTATGACTGGAGAGGCATTTCTTTTAGCATTCATGGGGTCTGTATAAAATTTCTGAGGACATCTAAAACTTAGTATCTATCACCAATATGCTTGTCACTTCATCCTTAAGTGTGTCTGCAGACTGCTATGAGTAAAGCCAACATCATATGAGTGGAGCTCATATCCTTCTGCCCTTGAATCATGAGTTGATTTTGGCCGGTGTTAAAAGACATTAAAAACAAAGTTTTGTGAAAAATATAGTTAAGTTTTGATTCTCTTATTAGAAACTAACACACACAAACTTCACAGTAGGATGAAGTAGAGGGAAAAAAGGGAGAAAACAAGCCCTTTAAAGTTTCCTTGTGCCTTAGCAAGCTTGAAATCTTGACAGGCCTCCTCCACTCCTGACTGCACAGGGATGGAACACCTAAACACTAAGTGAAACTCTACACATGTTGGATTTTTGCAGAGGATGTCTGCTATTTGCAGGTACCTGATTGAATTTCCAGCTGATGCCTAGCAGGTCATTTCAGTTGTCAGCCTCAAGCAGGTAATGAGAATTTATCATCTCCTCATTCACATTCACAGCTGATCTCTCAGCAGTGCATTTCTATAAATATTGCTCTTATTTATCTGGATACATTTTGAATTAGTAGCTTATTTTATTTTCTTGTATTTGCATTTGTATTTTATTATTTATTTGATTTACACAGCTGGCTAAATAACAAGATAGTGCTTATAACTCAGTCCTCACAAGTGACACCATGATTGGAGACGTCAGCATAGCCAATGCTTTCATTGACGTCAACAGCAATAATTGCATTAATAGCAAGTCATGGCAGTCTCATGTATCATGGGAGCTAAGAGCCATTGTTTCATAAAAAATAAGGAAACCTATAATTTTACTGAAAGCAGAAGGTCAAAAATATTATATTGTTTAGAAAGTACTTGAAATAATAATCATTATGTCACCAGGCTTTTCAACCCTAATGTCAGCTCAAGAAAACTGCAAAGAAAATAAAAATCCATACATACTCAGACATTTATAACACTGGACTTGTGAAGTTACACAGAATCTTAGGAAGAATCTTAAAGCTGATGTATTTTTGTAACACTTCTCTGAATTAAGTTTAAAGTCTTAACTGCGGTGGGGAAGCAGTACTGTTTAATGATAGAGATTTGATTACAGAATAATTAAAAAATATTTTAAAGTGATGTTTCAGTGCTAAAGAACAATTTAATTCTCTAGGATTCTGCTTCTTGGACAATGTGGAATTATATTTGATTTACTAAAGGAAGGATATTTGCACATAATTCTTCTGTGAGAATGTACTTCCTGTGAGACAAGTGGGTTTTTCAGGCTATTTCATATGAAGAAAAATGGTTTCTACACAAAATGTTTCTCCAAACATTTAAAAAGTCAGACGTGATTCTGTTTGTCAGAGTATGATATAAAAATCTGGGTTTTCTAGTAGATTTTTCCACTCCCCTCTATGCTGTACTGACATAGGGAATCCTGACAGTAACACTAAGGAAGCATTTGTGTTCAGTTTTGGGCCCCTCACTGCAAGTAAGACATTGAAGGTTTGGAACATGTCCAGAGATGGGGAAAGGAGTTGGGGAAGGGTCTGGAGGACAAGTCTGATGAGAAGTGGCTGAGGGAGACAGGGGTGTTTAGTCTGGAGAAAAGGAGCATAAGGGTAGATGTGATCATTCTCTCTTCAACTCCCTGAAAGGAGATTATAGTGAGGTGGGGATTGATCTCCCAAATTATAAGTGATAAGAGGAAATGACCTCAAACTGCACTCAAGGATGTTTAAATTAGAGATTGGGAAGAATTTTTTCAGCATGAGGGTTGTTAGATACAGGCACAGCCTGCCCAGGGAGATGGTGGAGCCTCAATTCCTAGAGATATTTAAAAGACAGGTAGATGAAGTGCTGAGGTACATGGCTGAGCAATGTGCAGTTAGTGGTTGGACTCTTAAAGGTCTTTTCCAATCAAAACAGTTTTATGGTTCTATGATTCTGTGACCTGCTTTCAATTGACTGAAAGAACAGAATAGGGAGAGGTAGGCAGGTGAGAAAATGTGGAAGTATTGCTTGGTTTTAATTAAAGCTGTTGGAAGAGGAAAATTTACATCTTTTAATCCTCATGCTCATTTATTTTCCATCTTTGTTGGCATTAAATACATTTTAATTGGAACTTTGGAATCCTGTCTTTTTACGTAGACACTAGTCACAGTCTTTATCTCTTAACACAACCTTTACCTCTTGATTAGCTGAAATAACTGAATGAGTGTTTACCTTGAATTGAAGAAATCATTGTTTGTGCTGTTTCTAAGAGAAAATATTAGCTAAAGCTCACTTTAAGTTCACTATATACTTGGTCTTGAATTTCATCAAAGTATTTAGTTATGGCTTACATTAAATTTCATTAAATTTTTTTGTTTGGATCATTAAAAACCCACAAACCGCAAAACCAAGAACAGAGATGATCAGAAATATTTCTACATTTTCTTAGTTCTATTTTTTTTCTATTATCAAAATGGAGTAAATAAATAAGAGGATCAGTTTATGGTACTCACTTGAACAAAGCAGAAGTGAAAGTGATGCAAGTGTGGCCTCTTTCCTCTCAAAAACAGAGACCTGAAGAGGAGTCATAAAATCATAAAGTACTGTGTCTTCCTACTTAAACATAACATTACATGAGTCTTTAAAAATTATTTTACTTTTATTTTAAAAATTCTTTGATTTTGTTTTCCTTTCCTTTTTATGCACACTTCTCATATTTGACAGGTGATTGTCAAAA
Source organism: Urocolius indicus (assembly GCA_013401255.1). Classification (NCBI taxonomy): domain Eukaryota; kingdom Metazoa; phylum Chordata; class Aves; order Coliiformes; family Coliidae; genus Urocolius; species Urocolius indicus. The sequence goes on from WBNH01007339.1 coordinate 25,443, forward strand.
TCTTCTAATGTCCATTTTCAGTGCATTATTCCCCTCACAAAAATATGGATCTCTGTGACCCACCAGCACATCCCAAAATATGCAAATAGTAACATTTTTATACCCAGAAATATTTGTTAGGAAATCAGCATGGAACTGAATGATGGCTGCCATAGACCTCTTTCATTGATGTAAATCAACAACAGCACCAACAGTAATTGTGACATGTCATTCTCAGCACTTGTTATTAGAATGTTGTCACCATATCCTCTGAAACCACCCCAGGCTACTATGGTTCCATGAATTGCTGTTAATTCCATTTTGTAATGATACTGACACAAATTTAATCACTTCAGAGGCTGAGGATGACAATACTTTATTTAACCTAGAGGCACAGGGATCTGCGTGTCTCAACTTCCATCTCTCAGAATAAGCCACACAGGTTTAGTTTTTTGGGTTTTTTTTTTTTTCCCTCCCAGATTTGAGGCATTTATCTGCCTACATGTGTTGGTTTTGTGTGCAAACAAGAATTAGCACCCAAAGGCCCCACTTTATTACTCCCCTCTCGTCAGTGATGGTCAGTGCTTGATATTAGAGAGCATCGGACTCTGACATGCAGTCAGAAGAACCAATTGTTCAGTATTAAGCATCAGGGAAAAAGGGATGAAAATGCCTTTTATTTTTCTTAAACAATTCATGCCCTGAAGCAGGAGGGTTGAGGTCCCCTGCTGTTTTGTCCTTGCTGCAGTCACTCATTGAAAACTACTGGATTTTTCATGATGCTGCCCCCTGTGAGATTACACTTTGACTTCCTCGAATAGACATCCTATTTTGGCAAAATCAAGTGCCTGAGCACTCAGGCAATGGCTTTACTGCAGATGACCCACGCTTACACTCAAACATTAATCCAAACAACTTTTTCCAATCAGACACAGACATTTATCATGCAACTTAAACTGAGAAACTTATTCTTCCTACCTTGGTCTGAATATTAGTTTGGCCTATGTCTTGGTTCAACTTTGTCGTGGTTTGGCCCACCTAGCACAGCAGCACCACGACAGTCCCTTGCTCAGTGCTCCCATTCACTCCCACCCTCTTTAGGATAGTGGAGGGCCCAGCAAAATGGGAGTAAAAAGATAAGCAAGGTTGTTGTGGATTAAAACAAGGACAGGGAAGGCTTACTGCCAATTACGGTTCCGGGCAAAACAAACTCCAGTACTCGACTTAGAGAGGAAAGTAGGAAAGTTTATTCTACAAGAAACAGAACGGAATAAAAGCAAAAGGGAGTAGGATGATGAGAAAATTACAACCAGCACTTTAAGATCTCCCTCCCCCATCCCTCCTTTCTTCCCGGGCCCAGCTCACTGCTCCCGATATCTCTACCTCCTCCCCCCTCAGCGGCTCAGGGGGGCAGGGAATGGGGAATGTGGTCAGTCTCTCACAGATGGGCTCTGCCGCTTCTGTCTTCTCAGAAGAGGATGACTCCTGGCATTCTTCCCCTGCTCCAACACGGGGTTCCTCCCCCGGCACAAAGTCCTTAGCAAACTTCTCTGGCATGGGTTGCTCCCAGCAGCTGCGGCTTCTGCCGATATGGGTTCCCTCTCTCGGGACAGAGTCCTTGGTAAATATCTCTGGCATGCATTCTTCATCACAATTGCAGTTTCTTCTACCGATACGGGGTCCCTCTCTCGGGACACAGTCCTTGGTGAATATCTCAGCTTCTCCAATTCTCTCCATAGAATGCAGGGGAGTCTCTGCTCTGGTACACCTCCTCCTCTCCTTCATCACTGGCCTTGGAGTCCGCATGGCCGTTTCTCTCATTGTTCCTACTCCTTGCACCACCACCAGCCAGAAGAAGAAGAAGGGACAGAAGAAGGAAGAAGCAGGAAAAAGATGGAGGAAAAACCACCTCCTCTTCTGGCTTCTTCTTAAAAAGTGATCGTGGAGGCGTCTAATTGGCTCAGCCCCAGACATGGGTCTGGCTCAGAGCTGGGGAGAGTTGCAAACAACTTCTTACAGGCGCCATCTTTACAGCCCCTTCCCCCTTACCAGAAAAGGCTGTCATGTCAAACCATGACAAACTTCCATGTTAGATCTTGGAAAATTCACATGTTTTCATCCATCAAACTTGATCTGCACATAAAATTGTCTCTTTATGTATATTCCAGCCTGGTTTTCTAAGTAAATTAATCTGATAAGATAACATTCTGTGTTCTTTATTAGGTATGTCAATGGGTGTACATTTGTTTCTCTATGTGTCAGCACTCACTTTTCTGCAGCTTGTGAAGAACCTGTAACTCAGTTTTGTGCACAATCAATAGAGAAAATGTTTAAACTATTAAGTTCTAACATCTTAAATGAAAATAATGATTGAAAAATTAAAAGAGATTTTGTTCATTCGTATAATTTTCTGTGGGATAAGAATAAGTCTATCCTTAATGGTCACTCTAGAACTCACGTGGGAATGAGTGACTATAAGACTTTCGTCAAATTTCAGATCGTTTTATTGCAACATGTAGCAATGATAAATACTGAAATCAGTGTTCGTACTTCACAAGACATCAGAAAGTCCAGTCATGAAACATAAAGGAATCTGCACAAGGTTGTCTCAGGCTGCTTACTTATTTCTTCTGTATCAATGTAGGATTCAAGATGACATCTGTTCATCGTTCCTTCAGAAATCAAGAAACAGGAGTGCGCTTGGTACTATCATAGCTGTTTAAAGGGAGATGAGCAAGTTATACAAGCTGCCATTCGTCTTTAGCCTGGTTGGGATAAGTCCCATTAAAGCAATTCTGTGTCTTTATATAGTGCTTTTCACTCTTCGATTTCACTACATATTTCAAGGAAGTAGAAGAGTCTTTGTTAAAACCGTACTCGCATCTGGAACATACAGTTCACTCAGAAATTAAACACTTTAAAAGACTGAGTCAGATTCAATAAAATAATGTTCTGAAGAAAAACAGAATATAAGCTCTAACAATTCAAAAAGCTATAATTTGATATTTTTAAAATAAGATATTTCTCATTTTTTGACTCTTTCTTCTGAAATTACTTTCATGTGTGTATTTTAATACTGTGTAACACACCATACAATACAATTCCAGAACATACTACATTATAAGTGATAAAGACTCAATTGAATGTTTCAAAAGTGTCATGACGACCTAAACCAGATTTTTCTATTGATGAGAAATTAACAATTTAAGTTCTCCTTTCAAGACATATGCAGTTGAAATTTGTAATTCTGTCAGTTGTAATTACATTTTCTTCATAACCAGAGCAATTATAGTTATGCCTGTTTTAGAAATGAGAAATTTGAGTCATGAAGAAATAAAAAACTGAAGCTCAGAAAACAGAGCAACTGAGCTGAAGGTACAAGTAAGCATCCTAGGGTTATCTATGCAGAGATAATTTTTTCTAAATCTTAACAAATCTTATTGTTCCTGCAACCCATAGCAATAAAAGCAAAAATTATTCCTTACTCTGTGCCTCCCTAAATGAATCAAAATTTGGATCCATAACCTCTAGCAGCCCAAAATTTGGAAAAATAATCTAATGTGTCAGAGAAGGAAAGTCCATAGAAATTCTGTCTGGAACAAAGTGGATTTGCACTTTACAAGAATGTCAACATTTTCAGTTTCACGTATGAACATTTTCTACTGAAAAATAATTTAATTTTAATGTTTCCAACTATATTCCTAATTCTTTGTGCTCCCTGCAAGACTTAATATCACAGCTTCTCTACACTCTTCTCAAGAAATAAAAGATAGAAATAGGAGGTAGAAGCTTATTTTAGAATACTATAGTAACTTCCAAGAGTAGGATTCTGATCCTTAATGATCTGATAGGATATATTAATCACATTTTAAGAAAATCAAGGAGCAAAAGTCAAGAACAATAAAGAAGGGTCATCAATGTGTGGTTGAGAAGTCTGCTTTTTATATCTTGGTGAAGTTTTTGAGCTCGTATGTTAAGAAAAGACTTCAGATTGTCAACAGTAAGCAGCACTGTCATGATTTCACTTGGGGCTTTTTTATTATTTACTTTGTTAGAAAATCAAAGACTTTTTCTTGATTCTTTTAATTACAAAAGTGTTGGATTTTCCCTTTCAAAAGCCTATTTAAATAAAAACTCCATTTCAAAAATTATTTGTTTTGAGTTTTGCTGGTGAGAAGTGTTTAAAAGGTGGGTAAAAAAAAAATAACATTTCCTTTACATTAAAATATGTTTTTATTATTTCTATTTGTCAAAATTTTCAAACAATGTCTATATCTGTCTCACCAAATATTTATTTATTTTCCACCGGCTTTGTGGTAATATTATCCAAGCAAAAAAATAAACCTATTACTTCAATTCTTTTGTTAACAAATTTATTCCACCTTTCTATTCTTGCATGTCATCTGGAACACCTAAACTGAAGTGGAACAAATATCTCGTTTTTCAAATTTGCTCTTTAAGTATGCTTCCATAATGAGTCTATCTTGAATACATTCAGTGAAGTTTCTAGGCATGTTTCACTGACTATCTCTGACTGTAGAGTCGAGATGTAAGGGTGCAGATGTGGATCTCAAGTTACTTTTTGTCCAGCCCACATCTAGATACAGATCCTAAGATATATCCGATTCAATATATGCTCACACAATTTATAGAGAGAGATCTCTGACGCGCTAAGGACTGTAGAATCTGAATAAGTTGCTAATATTTTTCCTCCTAATCATAACATATCTGGCAGACTTGCTGATGAAAACAAGATTTTGTTCATGTCAAAATGTCTATACAAAGCAGAACATTCTCATATATTAAGCCAGTAATTACTTCTAAATCATGGTCTAGGACTACAATTGAAATTTCATCTTTTGGCATCTGTCACATTTGTCTTATTCTTCTGCCCAGCCACTGGAATTAGGTCTGATTTAACTCACATTTAATACAGTCGCTTAATTTTCAAGGTTTTCTGCAAGGTTTTTCTCTAAGTTATTTATTTTGTAAGAGCTGAATAATATATAAACAGATGTCCTCTGAAGTCTGAAAATTCACATTGCACCAGGTCTATGGAGCTGTTTACCACTGTATATTAATGTGTTTAGGAGAAATCACTTGCTTTAGCTTTTTACTGAATGATTTCATTGTATCGTTATGTTCCTACTCAGAAGTACGAGGCTGTCTAACTATGTCAAAGAAAAAAGGGTGATTTTGGGTGAGAGTTTCCTCAGTGAACATCGTCCTAATGGAAGAAGGAAGATATTACCACAGAAAAGGAAGCTGCAGAAACATGATTCTATGAGCAGAGCAAGCCAAGAGTCTTTCCATTTTAGTGACATCCAAAAAGTCATTCATAGAATCATAGAATGATAGAGATTGGAAGAGACCTTTAGAGATCATCTAGTCCAAATCCTGAAGTGAATTCACTACAAATTAAATTTCTATTTTTTTTTTTCTGGAGGCATCCAGTTAGCTTCATTGACCACAATTAGAAATTATCTTCTTTTGTTAATATTAGATATATAACTTTGATGACTAAATTTAGGTGAGGTGAAACATGCCTTCAAGAAACTTTATGATAATTCTGTAAACCCTATCCTTTTGTGCTTCCTCTCTCCCCTGCTGTTTCTTTTGTTCACTTGTCACTTCTCATTTCTATGTCATGTATCTAAACTTAGACAGTAAGCTCTTTGAAGCAGAAACTGGGCCTGAATATTTGTCTCGACACTGAATAACTGACTTAATCTACAAGTAGAATAGGCTGCTGTAGAATGTCTATGACATTCTAAACAAATTAACCACGTACAATTACAGTTTTACTAGAAAATCTGCTACTTCTTTCCAATACACCACAGGAAACTCCACTAAAGCCAGTACAGAGTTTTAGTTTTTACAACAGAATACAGTTTTGACTATACAGTTTTTAACCTAGTTTAGTTACAAAACCATTGCTATATATCAATGACAGTATAAAACAACTAAAGACTCTTGATCTTGACACCTCACCAAAACACCCCACTACTATCAAATGAAAGCAGTGATCTTGGGATATCAGAAGGACGTAACACCAAAAAAAGCAGTAAACCCTAAGTCTTTTATAACATTATAACTCTATTGTCATTATGTTTTAGACTTTGTCTGAGCAAAAGTATTCTTTTTCTGTAATAATTCTATTTTCATTAATAATTATAAGTTCGATAAAATTTCAATGACATTAACAATAAATTATTGGGTTTATATCTAGATAGATAGATATAAAAAGGATATTTTCAGTGTTCAGATTTTCCTTATGTTAAAGAAAAGTGTTGCTATAAACAAAACTGTGACTCTAACCTAGCTAATCAGTGGAGCATTTACCTGCAAATTCTCAAAATATCCAGCAAATAACACCTAAAAATACTGAAACATGACCTAAGTGCAAGGTCTGACATTATCTATAGAGATTCCTTCCACCTCTCAGTGTTATTTTTACTGTAAGATTTATCAGAGACCTGTAGATCTGTCCTTGGTTCAAGTAACATCTGAACATGAAGGTAAATGTCTATCAGGTATCTTTATGTCAATATCTTATACCTAAAAAATACCTTCAGGACATGCATTTTGTTCAAAGAGCAAATGAAGAAACAATACTACCTTTCAAGAGAAGCTTTTGTCACTTTTCCTCTGAATATAGAACTTTTAAATCACCTAAATAGTTTTTGCTCTGATAAACAGTTTTAATATTTTTATTCATGTGAAGGAAGTCTTACACAATCCTCCAAATCCACCCCACTTTCCCTACTCTGAATTAGGCAATACATTCTATATTGTGATTAAAATAATGATAAATGTAGCCTTAACCACAATGTTCGTGGAAAATTAACTGAAATGTATGCGGCATTTTCACTTTGTTCCATCTGTCCTGGATTCTCAATTGGACTAGACAGGCAAAGAAAACTACATCTATAAATGGGTCCAGATAACAGTAACGTCTCTAGAGATGAGGAAGAATATTTCCATTGAAGCAAAAAAGTTTTGTGACATTTTGAGAGGTTTAGATTCAGGACATACTTCAGGTAAGTTGTTAAACTTTGTGTGCTTATTGGAAATAGGTATATGCTCCTCACCATAGCTCTCTGTGTGCTTTATCTTTCAAAACATTCTCCTAGCATTTCTTGCTACTAGAGACCACAGATAAATAATTATGGAGATATTTTGTTAAGACTAAAAAAATAACTGTGGTAAACATTCAATACCCCCTATGTAGCATACACCAAAAAATTTTGCCAAATAGTTCTTGCATGAGGACTTATTCCTGAGCGTGCTAGAGGCAGCCTTTTAGAAAGTCATCCAGGTCACATTGTCACCAGTATTCTCTGAGGCTCTTCATTGAGTTTCACATATCTGACTCCCCAGAACATCAGCAGGGGCTTTGGAAAATCATCAGAGAGTGCTTTCAAACCTAGATGCTTGCAGCATGATTATAGCTTCCAAAAGCAGTGACACAGACAGCAAGCAAGGGGAGTGGATCTACTCTTATTGTCAGAAAGTCTTGTAACAGAAATATTAAGTCTTACAGAATCTCTTCTTTGAAGAACGAGGGTTATAATTTAGCATGTAGCACTCTCAGAAAGGCAAATGACTTGAAAACTAATTGTTTTTCCCATTACAGAGAATATCAGTGATTGCACCAGTGTCAGTCTCACAGAAAACATCCAAGACAAATATGATTTGTAATGTGCAGCAATAATAATAGTAATGATACATTGCATCTGTACAATGACATTTATATTTATGGATACTAGTGCTTGGAGATTTGTTTTTTTCATATGACTGACCCAAACCTTGGATATTTGGATAACAAATTGTGATTGTGGCTACTGAAGAACTGAGCAAATCTCTCTAACTTTGTTGTGTCCAAAAACTTCTTGCAAAGGCTTATTTGTTCATTTTCTCCTGTCAACTATTTTCCCTGGTGAACATTAATACTTCAAAACCTTTATCACTAAAATTTTCCAGGACTGTAAGATTTGTTCAGTATCACCTTGATGCAGCATTAAGTTTTAGTATAGCCTGATTATTTTAATAACTACTGTCAGTAGTTATTCACAGTTTTGCTTCTATGATATACAATGATCATTGTTATTATTTTGACAATGATTATTGCTGTTATTCAGGTTAGTGTTTTAATTCTTTTTGCTGTAGTATGAATGTTAAAATTAAAATTATAATTATAATAAAACTAACGGTAACAAAGAAAATGTTAATAACAATACTAATGATAATAACAATAATATTATACAGAGAAGCATACTTCATTAAATAAGACTAATGTAGTCTCTTCTAATAATTGTTCTTAACAATTTAGGCAGGAATATGATAAGTTGAAAATGCAAATGACAAACTTCCATTAATTTCAATTACATAACACTGTTCTTTAAAAATATCAATTGACAATTACTTTTCAGAAAGAAAAGGAATAATGATTGAGTGAATACTTCAGTTGCTATGTGCCTTCTCTAGGTGAAGCAAGGATTTCAATTATGTGTTTCAGTCCACCTACTTACTTGTGTAAATACTTGGTGTAGAGTCTAAGCTGTTCATGGCTGCTTTCTTTATTTGCCATAGAGACATCTCCTCTAAAGAAGCTCCATAAGTAAATTGAAGCATATCTGAAGGTTTCTTCCTCCATCAATTTGTTGTAAACAAAGCCAAGGTATACACATCTCACTTAGACAGAAAGAAAGTTACAAGAAAACAGCTTGGAAGTCTTGTTATGAATGACTATGTGCTTTCACATAGATTTAACAAATGTATTTGTTTATCTGTCCAAATGTCTTTTTCATCTCATATTTGCTTTACTATCCAGAGGCAAATATGAGGAAGTACATCTTCCTTGTGTGTATCAGATGTTCAAAGTATTTTGTGGAATGTGGCAGTAGAATGAAAGTTTCTGGTCTAAGCCAATTGCCTCATTAATTAAGGAAGAGATTTAAATTTTGCTCTGTCTCACATTTGAGAGTGAAAAGGATCAGAGGAAATAGAAATATGACCTCAACTGGAGAAGTAAGATAATTTGTAACATTTGATTATAGATAGTACAATCAAGACAAGAACTTCTTTAAAAAAAAGACAAATGTTCACATTGATATATTTTCTTTGGAAAATGTGAAACAAAACAGAAATTGTTGAGACAAAACTCAGCAGGACTCTGAGGTGGCTTGTCAAAGGACAGAAGCATAGACCTCTGTAAGATTTTATGTAAAGCTGCTCTGCTCATTTGATGCTACTGTCTTAAGGTAGTTAATAAAGTCCCAGTATTGTTACACCTTCAGCATGCTTTCAGACCCAGGAAGGATTGTATCTAATTTTGTTAAGGAGCAGCTATATCAAATTTGCATCTCTTATCTTACACGGAGCACCAAGTATCATGAATTAGCATCTATCTGTCACATTGTAGCATTCCTGTAGTCTCCTGTTTTGCTTTCTTTGTGTAAGTGTTTTCAGAATCACAAAAGAAATCACTTGTTCCCAAATAGTCAAGAAACTTGTAGATGAAATGGAGGCTGAAATTTGCCCCATATATCATTCCAGCCACAGCTTTTCTGCCATGGGTTAGGTAAAATGAGTAAGAAGAATAAAAGTTGAAAAATGTGCAAAGGAGAAGGGACATTTAACATTTCAGGTTTAAAAATGACAAAACTATGAAGGGCTAGGTGAAGAAACAGTAGTTTTAAACCTACACTAACTGGGTTTTAGAAACAGTGGAGAACAAAAACAAACACTAAATACTGTTCTTTAAATTAAAAAAAATAATTTCATAAGACATACTTTGTTTTTCTGCTAACATTTCTGGATTCTAAATTTTTGTTGAATGTGTTATATTTTCAATTTAACTCTTGAATATGAAATGTACAATTTAGGTTAGTTAAATGCACTGATGCCTCTGTAACATCACTGCCAGAACTCTGAATGGAATTAACAAGTACATGTACAAATGACATCTTATTATTCAGTAGATGAATTTTTGCAAGGTTGAGTTTCCTGTTATCAAGGTTATCCATCTTTCTGCCTAGAGTATTTGTGATGGAGATATACAGTCCTTATTCTACAGGGATTTAAACTTTTCTGATGATAGCAACTTCACTTCTAAACTCAACTAACATAAGAATGTTGTGGTCTCAGGTTATCTTGATGCACAGATGAGACTGAGATTATAAAACAGAATGTGATTAGCAAAAACTTTTTTTCTGGCTACACATAAGCACAAGCAGTAAACCAATACTCTCTGAAACTCACACCTTCATTTTGAAAGAAATTATTATTTTTTTTAAAAAAAGAAAAAGTGTACATGTAGTTTGAAGGCAAAAAAAATCAGCACTTCCTGCAGAATGGAGTCATCTACTTGTCATGGTTTGACACTGAGTTTCTGGTAAGGAGGAAAGGGTTGTAAAGATGGTTCCTCTAAGAAGTTTCTCAAAACTCTCTGCAGGTCTGAGTCAGACTTACTTCAGGGGCTGAGCCAATTAGGTATCATCATGATCACTTTTGAAGTAGAAACTGGAAGAAGAGGGCTCTTCCTGTTCCTTCTTGTTCTGTCCTTCCTTTCTTTTCTGGTTGATGATGGTGCAAGCAGTTGAGAGAGAGAGACGAGACCATGTGGACCTGAAAATCAGTGAGGGAAGAGAGGAGGAGGAGTGCTGGAGCAGAGACACCTCCTCATCCAGTGGAGAGGAATGATTTAGAAAGGAAGGCAAAAATATTCTGCAGACATTTGTTTGCAATCAATACACTGCTCTCCTAAGGTAGAGAGCTTGAAAGTAGAAGCTTAGAAGTTTTGAAACCTTTGGATTATTTTGGGCCTCACAGACACATAGATACTTAATGGGAAGCCTTGAATAATTGAAAAGCGATCCAAAACTGTCAGTAAGAAACATTCACAATACCCTACATTTAATTTGGTTTCCTATTATGTTGATGTGTTTTGAATTTTTAAGGAGAAATCAAATTGAGTAATACTACTGTGGGTTTTTTTGCAATTATCTTTAAACTACATAATTGGTATGGCTAGATAAACTGAACTATGGATTGTCTTAGGATGCATCAGAGAGGTGGGAGAAACCAAGACTTTCAATTAGAATATAAAAATCAAACAAATAGCCCAAGATAAGAAATTTGCATAGACACTGAGTTCTGTGAGTAAACAGGTTCCTTGGTTCTCTTTGTAATTAGTTTTAATTAGGAAAGCTTGAAATCCAACTGCTGTAAGTTTCACTAAGTTTATGAGTGAAATAGAAATCAGAAGCATTTTTTTGGTTACTCAGCCTTGAAAAGTAAGTCTTGAAGGAATGTGGTGACAGTAACACAATTTAGAAAGTCCTGCTTCTGATGGAGGTAGCAGTTGTTAGCATCATCCTCAGATTTAATAGGTGAAATACACTTTTAATCCACAGGCTAGTTGTCAGCTTCCAAAACGAAATCTGTCCTGTGTGGTTTAACATGAGAATTTGGAGGACCTTAATGACAGGAGCGTTGATTCTTGTGCTGGGTGGTATCTTACTGAACAAGCTGGTCTCTGACAAAAGCATTGTGAAGGGTACGCAGTCGTTCATCAGTGAGTAATGTCTCAAAGAAATTACTGACAACAGGCCTCACTAATGTCAAGTAACTTGTGTAATTATCAAGTTTACTTTTTCAACCATCTCACCAAACAATAAAATCAACCTTTAACCTTTACTGCAAACAGAATAAAATTAATTCATTATTTTTAACTATGTCCAGTAAAAAGAAAAATTATAAAAAACTGACAAAGGAGAAAAATTAGGTAGTAGATTATCCGATATCCTTTCTGGGTGCCTTTCCCAAAGCAAAGTTCTTAAGGATAGAGCAGACATTTGATGATGTCACTACACTTAGGGAACTGGTGCCAAAGTATATCTGTACAGACTGGTATTCATAATTGAATGACCTAACACTTCCTTCAGTAGACACCAAGAAAAGTACGAACTAGCCTATAACTTGGAAAATCGTTCTTCCTCTGATAGCTGTGTTCTTTGCTCCTGGGAATCTTATTTAAGACCAAAAGCATATCTGCATGTACTGAAAATCAATGAAGTGAGATGTTTCCATGAAAAAATATACTGCAGTGACATGATTTCAGAAATCAATGTCCAGTATATTGATAGAACTAAGAATATTTAACTTTAAACCTTCCCTGGAAGCTGGAGATAATCCAGAACAGTTATACTTTGCATTGTGTCATGAAAACGTGTAGTAATACAGAAAACTTCAAAAGACAGGAAGGTCTTCAATGAAACATATTTGTTCAGTGCTGCTTATCACTCAGCTAAGTAAAAAAGCAACGTCCTAGCAAATACAGTGATAGTCCAAGTCTAAGGAACTATTGCTTCCTTGGATAGGTTAGGGGAGGATATTAACAGAGGAAATTGATGAACTAATCCTGCATGTTAGACGTTAACCTGAAGAAATACTCCTAGCTTTTACTCCAAATGAGGATTCAAATGTATATCCATTTTGTCCCAGGTGTGTAGTATGCATTCTTAGCAAAGTATACAATCACCTAAGTTCCTTTAAAAAGAAAATATTCAAGATTAAGTTTACCATGCTGAATCATCTTCTAAAGGTGTTAATGTACTGGATCATCTTTTATAGATCTTTTCCTTTCTGTCTCAGTTTAGATGACTTATTTAGATTAAACACTATTCAACAGATCTTGTTCAGACTGCACTACAGAAAGTCATCAGTCTACACCATTAAATCCAGATGAAGGCCAGCATACAAGTGTATCTCTGTTAAACACTTAAATTCAAACTCTAAACTTTATGTTGATTGAAATACATCATCTTGGTAATCAAGGTAAAAACAGTTATACTGCTAATTGATAAAATATTTCCATTGAAAATGAAAGGCAAGTACCAGCATATAGGTAATTCTCACATATTAATATGCTTATATATAAGTAAGTATTTAGATATGAGGGTTATGAGCATGGGTTATAATCACACTCATGTTCATTTATAATTCATTGTAGTTAGTGAGCATACATATTGCTTAGAAATGTGTCTTTTTTTTCTCCACCGAGTTGGTAAAGTTTTGTCTGTATTTAGGGAGAGATAACAACTTCATAGGACCTGTAGTGAGTGTAGAAATGGAAGAGTGTGAAAAGACAAAGTAAGTGTGTTCTATTTTGAGTCCGTATGTTGATTGCATTAATGTTTGTTAAATTAAAGTTTCTGTGTGTCAGTGGGGGAGACGGATAGGTAGTTCTTGTAACTGTGTATGTGCAAGGAAGTTTGTGATGAGGTAATGCTAAAACCTGTGGGGCAAGTTGTTTGTATATGACTGATTGCTCATGCATAAAAGCACAAGTTTTTAGAGAATTTTTTATTCCACACAAAACCAAGAGCATCTGCATTATTCTGTGAGCACAAGAGACTGTGGTCATACACGTGTACTCTACAGAAAGAACAAACAGTGCTTGTGAAGGAGATTCTGCATGTTTGTGTGTGTACACATGCACATCTTTGCCCTAGGCAAGTTCAGCTCTAAGGTAGAAACCTGAGAAATTGACTTAACTGGGATTTGAAAGAGATCTCAGGTGAACTAAATTTATCTGTTTTCTTTTCCCACTAGTGCAGACAAAATGGATTCTCAGTCTAATAAGGTTTGACAAGACCTGGCACTAGAGGCGGGTGCCAAGGAATCCAACTAGTCAAAAGCATTAGAGACACCATGGGCACCAGAGAATAGAGGTGTTGCCATGGGAACAGAGCGAAAGATGCTCTATGGTGGCTGGTTTGGAGGTTTGTTTAAGAGAGAGCCATGCAGCTGCAGCCTTGCTATCACCCTATGCTCGAACAATGGTAGGTAAATTCCAACCTCCTTCCAGCTCCAACAGAAGCTGAGGAATTTAATTCTGCCTCTTTATGTGAATAATGCTGAAATCACTGACACCACTGATGCCTCCTGAAAGGTATCTGCTGTGAAAGAAGATGGCTGGTTCAATACTCAAGGCTGCAAATGTCTGCAGTGGGCACTTGAAGGCATATAAGCTATTTTTTGAAGGATTTGAGGACATCTTTTTTAGTTACAAAACTATCAGCCTCACTTCATCTGCCTTCCTCTCCACTTCATAGGATCACTGACAGAGAAAGGAAAACTTATTAAGAAATCAAGTACTGCTTCAAGGGGGATTTATTAAAGTATCATCCCTTCCCGAAAATAATCACAAGGGCTTTTGATTGTTGTTTTCCTCTCTTCTTTACATCTGCAAATCTATAAAGATGGAAACAGGGTGTAAGGAAAGGAGAGGAGAACTTTTTTGGCTCCAAACTAAAATACCGTCTGAGCAGCTGCAATATTGTAATTATCATAATTTGTGTTTTAGTAATGTATAGAATACCCAGATAATACCACATCTCCACAGTGCAAGGTGCAGTACATAATGTAATAGGACACAATGGGTAGCCTGCAGTGCTTGAAAGGAAAATTAAAAAGAAAATAGCAACATTAAACTAAAAACTAAATCTGATAAAATGCTTCCTTATACAACCTCAGAAAAGATAGGGGAGAAATTAGCAGGGAAGGTACTGAAATTATTTATTAAAGAGCACTTAAAGATAATGTAGCAACGTTAAGTAAAACCAGGCTCTGGATGCAACCTCTTATCCAAGTTAACTCTGTTTGTCAGCAGATAGAAGTGTCTTGGGTTAATAATCATGATACACATACATATATATCTATAACTTTATCCCTCTATGAATATGTGTGTTTCTCTCTGTCTGCCCATTTAGTGTCTAATGCTGCCTCAGCACTGACCACTGTCAGAGACAAGATAACTTTTGTCCAAACCAATGGAAATGTTCTCAATTAAATACTTATATCTTCTTTTTATGAGGCCATACTCAGTAAATCATGCTGTTGTTCTCATTTAAACAGATGTTTGTAAGTGACCATAGGACCAAGAATGGCATGACTTCAATTACAAGTAAACCATACGATAAAAGCACGGTGCTGAGCTAACTATATATTTAAACATAAAACTGAAGAGTTGCTCTGAAGAGAAAAGAATATATGAACTCATAAATGAAAAAAATATGCTTCTCAACACAGTTCGTCTAGTTGAGATGCTTAAGCATTTCTTTGAGCGGTGGAGGTAATCATGAAGTGTTATGTGATTTCCATTTCCTGGTTCTCCTTAGGTCTGCTATTCATGAACTTTACAAACAGCTGTTTCACGGATTTCAATTGTCTGACCATAGATAGGGAGGATATTTTGGATTAATGTTACCTTTAGGGATGACATTTCCAGTGTTGTTTAAGGCAAGTAAGTGTCCAATGTCTCTTAAATGTCGAAGAAAACAAGTAATTTTTTTTTTTTAGTCTGAATGATAACCTGTAAATTAAACTCTATGTATAGGCAGCAAAGCTTGCATATGTTGGCCAGATGAAGTAAATTGTGGAAAATCACTACCATCCCAGACCCACTACAAGTGCCAATACATACAAGACAGACTAAAAAAATAGTTGATGACATGGAGAAGGTAAATTTCTCATAGTCTTTCAAACTCATCTTACTTTTAATTAATTTTTTTATTATCTTTTACACAATATGAAATTAAGAATTTTTATTCACATGATATGCAGGAGCAGAGGCATTAATGGATGTTTAATTTTGACATAGTTTCAAAAGACANAGTGCCATTCCATGACTCAAATATTCTTACACTTCTTATCAGCCATCTACAATTGACTGTTGTTGGAGACAAGATAAATGGATGGTCTGACTTGATGGAGCTGTCTTTATCTTCATTTTCTTTGTATGACCCAGTAACACACATTGATTCAGAGCTTAAATGCAGTTACTGTGATTAAGCATGGCTGCAAGGAAGTAATAGATCTCACTGAAAACCCAAGTTTCTGAGCCTGGCAGCAGACAGCAATTTCAGAATTTTCTACAAATTGGTTCTTCTACAGGAAATGCAAACAGATTCAGTCTTCTTTCTTGCAGACACCTAAATGTATTTCATAAGCTGACACAGGATAGGGTCAGTTTTGATGCTTGAATTTCCCTCCACAAGAATTACGAGACATGTCTCTAAAAGGAAAAATGTCTCAAGCTACTGTCTTACATTTCTGAGTGAATTTATTTGACTAATTTCAAAACTGGCATAATAAATAAAACCTCCCCATCATCAAAACTTGTAAAATAATTTTAAGCAAATGCAAATTATTTGCAAATCATTTCCTATTTGTGTTTGGGGAAAAGGAGTGGGAGGACTGATTCAGAATTAGGTTTTTAATGAACCACTAGTTGCACTTTTGTAGTGGAGTCACTACTTCATCTCCATCCTAATGTGGTGACTCAGTGTCTGGGCTACATTATTTACTGCTAAATAATGAATATGACTGTATCTGTGATGACATGGAGAGGTTCTGATTTCCATTTGTATAGTTTTTTTTCCTGTTTTTGGAAGCCTGATCATTAAAATTTCATGTGTGCTTTATGTAGTCAGTATTCCATAAATAACAGAATTCATATCTTTAAAAAAAAAAAAAGAAAAGAAAAAAACCCAAGATGACTAAAAGAACGGTTCAAATTCACTTTCATTCCAAAGAAAATTTCACTCATTTATACACCACATTCACTCTTTTCTCATTGTTAGTCACTAAGGCTCAGAGCAGGATGCTGCAGGACTACATGCAAGCTCTGAAGTTCAATATTGGATACCCTCTATTTACCCGACCAGAAAGACTGTGAAAGGGATATAAACACATTCATTTGCTGGAATAAAACACGGTAACATTGCCTAGGAGTAGTTCAAGCAGCTTGTCAATGGACTTCAAACCTTGGAAAAGCAGTCTAAGATTTTTAACAAAGTTCTTGGTCAAAGAGAGAGATATCTGTACAGTTACAGTTATTTGCCCTTTAAAATAAATGAAATATAACCACTAGCATTGGTATCTATTTTATTTATTCAGTCTGTTTCATAGAAGTAATTAAAAGCTTCATTTACATTAAATAACCACAAATGTTGTTAAATGTATTTTCAAAATCCCTTTTCCAAGTATCTTTTTCTCCTGTTTTAAAGGATTTGTAATTTTTTATCTGGAAACTAGTATTGATAATATTTCTCTGCACAGCTAGATCCATTTATAAATACATAAACCAGCCTATTTTCAGGCTGAGTAGGTAGTTGTAATAACTTTAATCTTTCATGACTCTTCTACAGCTTCAGTCGCCTCTGTATCAGACACTTTCTCAGATGATATTTCATCAGCATCTTAACGACCTGATAAATCAGGGAATTTGTATTATTTTACAAAGCTGAAGTATGAAAAGATAAAAGATAACAGTTGCAGAACACACAAAGTCCAGGAAAAGCTGGAAATTGAATTCTTGTTATCAATACTCACCTTTGTGCCTTTATCCCCAAATGGTTCTTTATAGGAAGAACATGGCTCAAAGAGATTTCAAGAGGTCAATCAGGCTGACTCTATGGCCCAGACATGTCAAATCTGACACCACTCCTATTGTTTTGAGTTAACAGTTGTCTCTGAAAATCTTTCAAAGCTGGAAATCTATCCATTTCTTTTTGAAACTATATTCTGTCCCTTAACTATCTTCAACATTGGGAAAGTTTTTTAACTTATTGTTTATATGTCCCTTTCAACAATTTAAAGGAGTAACTTCTTGTCCTTTTTTTCATTAGAGAAAGAAGGGAGTATTTCCATCTTTTGTCAGACTTGACAGTGCTATCACATCCCAATGGCTAATGGCTCCAATAATGTATTCTTCAAAAATCTCTGCAGATGGTGGACATATCTCCTGAATTAAGATACCCAAAACAAGGTGAAAGATTCAACTAAACTGCAAACTCAAACCTTACAGAGAGAAAATTATCTACCTATCAGATGTTTCCCCGAGACATTGCATTACAAACAGATGTCAAAATCATGACAGTCATATCTTCTCCTTTTCACAGAATTGGCACAAGCATTAATTTTAACACATTTTCTAGGTTTTTACAGGTTCAGTGTTCATATTTTGTATCATTTCTTGCCGAAGTACTAACTATAACTACTTATCAAGTATTTTAACTTTTTATGAAACGAAAAAAAAAATGAGAGAAATCTATTTTAATTTTTTTATCAAATCACAACAATTAGGTAGATGGAAAGGATGAAAACCTCCTTAACATTTTGTTTCAATGCATATTTCTTTTTTTTTTTCTCATAAAAAGAAATATTATTGCAAACTCTTTAAAACTAAACAAGAAAAGACCAACCCATAACAAATAAAAAGTTTAACTAGCGCTTTCATTTTTGTAGTCATCATAGTATTTTGCCTTTCCATAAATGTATGCTCTAGATAAAATTTTTTATCACTTTTAACAGTATATTTGAAAATGTGATTATAATATTTTGTAAAAATAGAAATTTCTGAGAACAGAGCATACAATTGGCTTTGCCTGGCATTCTGCTTCATTTCGCTTTTTCTGTTCTTAAAATTAAAAAAAAACAATACAAGGGTTCCTAGTGTTCTTTTTTTATGTGTTTTAATGGCATCCTAGGAGTCATATGGGTATTAAAAGAACTTCTTGTAGACTAGTTCAGGATCACAGCAGATAAGCTAATTTGAAAGCAAATTCTGGGCATCTATTCACAGCCATACTGTAAAATGTAGACAAGATTTCTTAGTCTTGTCCATCAGTCACTATTCATTTCAGAGCTGGTCTGTTGAACCCAGAAAAGCTCTCTGCAGAGGCAGCTGCACTTGAGGGACACATGGCACAGGTTATTTCTGGAGCTACATTTTGTGTATTTTCTCCTTGTTTCCAAAATTCTCCTCACAGAACAGCTAGAGTGTTCCAGAGGAGGTGCACACTGAAGGAAGGCTCCCAATTTATCAGACGAGGGAATACACAGGGAGAAACTGGGATTTTTTTTTTTCTTTCCAGAAATCTGACATAGATTTTGCTATTGCTATTGATTTTGGCTTGGATTCATCCTAGGGAACCTAACTGAGATGCTTAAGTTAGAAGCAGAGCCACAGTAGGCTCCTTTTATAATCAATGGAAAGAAACAAGTGCCTCTGGAGAGTGGACTGGCTCACCATGAGCAGAGAAGAATTTCTTTCTCTCCAGTGACAGTGGGAAGAACCTGAGATAATTTCATTCCTTGTTTAAATACTTCAGATATTTCACATTACATAATTCAAATCTGTCTTTATATACAAGTTCTTGGACAACAAAATAAATGAGCTAAATAATATCCTGGACAGAGTTTGAAGCATATTTTAACACAGAACAAAGGACTTTTGTGCTGTGATTTCTTTTTCTTTTTTTTTCTTTTGTTTGCAGGTTATATTTCTCACCCAGAAATTATTAATTTTTAGCTGTTCCCTCATAGCTTAAGTAAAAGATTAGACTACTTTTTAAATTGTATCTATATGAAAATCAAAATTAAAAGCTATAGAGTTAACATGACCAAACTCTGCTTGAATCTACTGGGCTTAGTTTAGAACTTATTAGTAGAAAAATCAGTCAGTGAAGCTCCCCACAACTGCCCCAAAAACAAAAAACGAATTTATATTTCAATACGTACTTGCAGGAATGCAAGTGACCTCTTTGGGTCATTGCTGTTGAAGCAAGTGATGTAATCCAAACCTCCCAGTTAATGTTTTATTTTTC
>WBNH01007341.1:6347-62350 GCA_013401255.1 Urocolius indicus
GGGGGGAGAGGTTGTTTCTAGAGTGTTAGCATGCAGTTTATAATGGGGAGGGGCTGGATGAGCTCTGCACAGCTTTGCAGCTCATCTCCAAAGCTCAGCTGCAACTTTGGTTCTCAAACTAAACTGTCCAAGGAACCAAGGTGGGTGCTTGTGGTGAATTCCAACGTGCTCTGGATGCACATGTTCACTGGGAGATGGGGGGGTTTAATTGGGAGACTCTGGATGCCTCAGAGCCAAGCTGAAGGGTGGGATGGTGATGGCACTGGGAATGGCCCCATCCCTTGGCTCCAGTCCTGCCCTGACCCAGGGATCTGTGAGGAAGCTGGGAGCCCTCTCCTCAGCCACAGCCCATTAAGTGGCTGCTCCTTGGGGTGTTTCTCTCTGACCTCAGTGGCTCACAGCTGCTTGGCAGCAGCAGGAAAGGTTTCTCCCCATCTCTGGTGCAGGAGGCTGATGGGAGGGGGGAAAAAAAACAGAGGGGGAAGAGTGGGTTTGCTCTGCCCCGTGTGACTGAAGGATGCTGCCAGTCAGGATACCTTTAACCCTTTTCTCTTGCAGCTCCCAGAAGCTTCTCCCAGTGCCTCCTGGCACCAGGCCCAAGGTGAGTTGTTTCAGATCAGCTGGTTCTGCAGGACTCACACCTGAACCCTTCCCCCCTCTGGGCTCAGATGCTCGGAGCCGTGTTTCAGAGGTGGGCTGAGCTCATCCCCACTGCATCCCACCCAAACCAGGGGAGAAGGGGAAAGGGGCTGTGGTGGAGTCAGAGGGGGAACAGTGCTGAGCCCTGTCCCCCTCTGTGTGGCCAGAGAGCTGTGAAGAGGGAGCGTTTGGAGAAGAACAACCCCTGCCCACCCACAGCAGAGGGTATTGGGGGGTCCCCTTATTGCACTACAGCAAAAGCCAAGTCAAGCTGCATGGAAATGGGAGTGAATGTGTGTGTGTGTCCTCCCAGGAACGGGGAGGTGAGGGGGGAGCCAAGTCCTGAGGCTGGGGAGGGGCTGGGTTAGATCTCGATGACGGTGGCACGGCGCAGGCAGAGCGGCGCGTCGGGCGGCACCGCGCTGCGCTTCATCTCGTTCCCGTCCAGTCGCAGCACCTGCAGCCTCGAGTAGTTCATCACGTCCACCACGCTGCAGAAACTGCTGATGGAGAACTCTGCGAAGTGGGGAGAGAAGGTGGAGAGCTGAGAATCACCTTTGGCCCTGCCTCTGCCTGATCTTTGGGGGAGGGATGTGGGAAATCTTCTTTGTAGGACCAGAGGCAATGGGCTGCAGCTGCCCCAGGGGAGGTTGAGGTTGGAGCTGAGGCAGAACTGTTTCCCTGAGAGGGGTGTCAGCCCCTGTGCCAGGCTGCCCAGGGAGCTGGGGCAGTGCCCAGCCCTGGAGGGATCCCAGAGCCGTGGGGCTGAGGTGCTGAGGGCTGTGGGTTAGTGTTGTGCTTGGAAGCTTGAAGTCAGGGCTTGGACTCCAGGAGCTTCCAGCTCTTTTCCAACCCAAATGATTCTGTGATTCTTTGATAAATGCCAACAGTGGCTGCTCTGGAGATGGGTCTAAGGGCACTGACCTGTGAGAGCTGGTTAATGTGGGTGGGGGAAAAACTGAAAGCACCCCCAAATCACCAATTACTTCTGCAAATGCAGGTTCAAACCCTCCCCTCTTAACCTGAAAGAGTAATTGATGCTCCTGGCTGCAATCAGAACAAATCTGTGCCCACTCCAGGCTTTGGAGGCTTTAGCAGCACCCACCAACCCACCCACAGCTGCCTTTGCCCTGAGCTCACAGATGAAAAGCTGAGTGGAATCATCTGCAAATCATTGCTTTTATTGGGAATCACCTCTGCAGCCTCTCTGGTGAAGCTTCATATGCTGCAGCTCCAGCCCCTGCCTTTCCCTCAGCCACCACGGCAGCAGCAGGCAGCGAGGGAGAGCAGGACAGCATCCTCATCCCGCTCCCTTCCTCTGCAGCATCAGCCTGGGAAACTCCAGCTCAGCCCGGGCAGGGTTTGAAGAGAGGAGATGGAACAAATCTCCAAAACCCGTTGTGCAGGATTTGATAGAGAAGCGACCGGCTAGAGGGCAGCAAAGCTCCAGGCCGGGCGGCTGCTTGGGGAGGCAGATGGATGCTTGAGGGGCTGCAAACCCTGCAGGCAGCAACCGCTGCAGCTGCCAGGGCACCACTCGGCCCCTCAGCCCCATGGGGTGCGATGTGACCCCCTCAAAGAGGTGGATGCTACATGCCTGGACCCGCAGCCCCTCGCTCCTGGGGATGCTTTAAAGCTCAGCAGCAAAACCTGTCCCTGGAGGGAAAGCACTGCTGGCAAGCCCCGAGGGCTCTGCCGTGGTTTCATGGTGTTTGGAGGCAGTTGCCAGCTGGAGACTTTGAAAGCAAAGCTTGAGGAATCTTTCCTTGGTGGGTTTTGTCTCTCTGGTGGTTCCCAGTTGCAGGGTTGTGTGTTTGCAGCAGCTGATGGCTGCACTGAACAACCCCTTCCCCATCCCTGTCCCACTCTCTATGTGCTCAGCACCACTCCAGCAGGGTCTTGCTCCTGGGCTCTGGCAGGTAAGGAGAGCAAGCCTGGATTTTTTTTGAGGAGATTGCTTGGGTTTGGGCTTGTGGGGTGGTTTCTTTTTCCTGGCTTATTTTTATAACTAGCAGCCACAGAACAATCTGTTCTGTTTGTTTATTTGTGTATTAAGTGCAGTGGATTTCAGTCCTGGCAGAAGATGCTGCATTGATGGCTCTGATAACTAAGAGCTCCTGCTTGGCCCAGCCCCAGCAAGGATGTGTCCCTTGGCTGCAGACCCTGACCCTTGGAGGGGTTGGAGCTGTGCCAGTGGCCTCTGAGGTGGGAAAGAGGTGGGCAGAAGGGGCTGCAGCTCTGGGCACCCCAGGGTATGTCCCTGTCCCCTGTGCTGGCACTGGTCAGGGTGATGTGCAGTGATGATGGCTCTGGGGTCACCCCACCTCTGCATCTCTAACCAGGAGATGCTCAGGCTGCTGCTGAATGTCCAGTAACCCCAGTGCAGTGGTCTGCAGGTCATAGAATCACTGAATCATGGAATTACTTGGGTTGGCAAAGCCCTTGAAGCTGCTGCAGTCCCAGCCCTCCTCTCACCCTGCCCAGCTCAGCACTGACCCACAACCCTCAGCACCTCAGCTCCACGGCTTTGAGATCCCTCCAGGGCTGGGCACTGCCCCAGCTCCCTGGGCAGCCTGGCACAGGGGCTGACACCCCTCTCAGGGAAACAGTTCTGCCTCAGCTCCAACCTCAACCTCTCCTGGGGCAACTTGAGGAGTGTTTGGATCTGGGAACCTCTTGGCTCCATGTGCATTGGCACACAACAAACCCCATTCCTACCTGGCTCCAGAGTCACCTCCAAGACTCCCACATTCCACTTTCCTGCTCAAACCATGCCACAGGTGCCCAGAGGCAGGCCCATGTTCTGCATCCCCACCTCCCCATCTCTTTGGCACCACCACCCCCTGCACCACTGTGCTTTAGCTGATGCTTTGCTGCTCACCATTGATTTGGTTCCCTTGAAGGTAGAGGTTCTCCAGGTTGGTGCTGACCCTGGGGATCTTCTGGAGCCTGTTGTAAGAGAGATCCAGCTCCAGGATGCTGCTGCTGTTGAAAGTGTTGCTAGAGAGCCCTTGGTTTGTCAGGCTGTTGTGGGACATCCTTACGTAGAGCAGCTTGGGAGAGACCTTGAAATAGTCATCAGGGATGGCGTTGATGTAGTTGTACTCTAGGTAGAGCTGTTCCAAAGCCATTGGGAGCCCATCAGGGACTTTCCTGAGATGGTTGTAGCTCAGATCCACAAGGATCAAGGACTTGAGCCCTTTGAGGGATGCTCCCATCTCAAAAATGAAGTTGTGGCTGAGGTACAGGGCCGTGAGGTTCTCCAAACCCTCCAGAGCAGTGGAGGGGACCTTGGAGATCTGATTGTAAGACAAGTGAAGCTCTCTCAGGGACCGAGGCAGAGGGCTGGGTACTTTGGTCAGGTTGTTGTTGTTCATGTACAACCTCTCCAGCCTTTTGAGCTTGGCAAAGACCTTCTTGCCCATCTTCTCGCTGGCAATCTGGTTGTTGTGCAGTGCCAGCCATTCCAGCTCCGTGGCATTGTCAAAAGCTCCCTCTTGGATGGCAGTGATCTGGTTGTGCTGGAAATAGACATATTTCATGCGGGAGGGCACGAAGGGCAGGTACCTCAGGTGACGGGTGTCACAGTACATGGCTGAGGAGAAGTTAGGGGGACAATCACACTCTTGGGGACATTGCCAGGAAGGAGCTTGCTGAGGTTCAGGGCCAGGCTCTGCCTCTGTGTCTGGAGCAGGGAGGTAAGAGTAGACGTAAGGAGTGTTGTCGTCCTCGTAGTAGGGCACGTAGTTGTAGGAGGACATTCGGGACTGCCTCATGTAGTACTGTAACCAAGCCATGTCCTCTTCTTCATTGTACTGGCCCAGGGAGGTGCCACAGAGCCCAGCAACGATCAGGATGGTGGCCCAATGCATGGTGCTGGTGCTGGAGGGTCCTGAGGTGGAGATGGGAGGGAAAAATTGGGGGGAAACCATCAGTAATGTCAGGCCTGGTGTAAAGGTGAGAGACACGTGAGCTGCAGCCCATGGTCATCACCCCCTGTCCTGGAACTGGACACTAGAGAGAAATGTGTCACCCCATCCTCCTGACACCCACCCTTTAGGTACTTGTAAGTGTTGCTGAGGTGCCCCTGAGCTCAGGCTTCTCTCCTCCAGACTGAACAGCCCCAGGTCCCACAGCCTTTCCTCAGCACGAAGATGCTCCAGTCCCCTCAGCATCTTGCTGGCCCTGCACTGGCCTCTCTGCAGCAGTTCCCTGTCCCTCTGGAGCTGGGGAGCCCAGACCTGGCCCCAGGACTCCAGATGAGGACTCAGCAGGGCAGAGCAGAGGGAGAGCAGATCCTCCCTCAACCTGCTGCCCACACTCTTAGTACACCCCAGGGTGCCATTGGCCTTGCCCACAAAAGCACAGTTCTTCACCCTTTTCACCTCACACCTGCTGGAAACCTCCATCCCAGTGGACATTTGCTTGCCAGATCTTTTCTTAGGGGGTATTTCTGTTAGAACCAAGTGGAGGATGGAGATGGTAAGCACCCCATTGGAACTGGGGTGAGGGGATGCAGCTCTGCCCCACGGTGCCCAGGATGAGTGAGAACAGAGTCAGTCCCTCCCTGGCCCAGCAGAGAGTGGTAGCTGTGAGAGTAGGTTGATGGAGCTCAAAGCATGTTTTGATGGAGCTATATTTATGCTGCACTGACTGGTGACATGACTGGCTGTGGGTTTCATCCTGCTCTCCCTTCCCCCCACAGAAGTGCAGGGTGTCTGGGACTGATGGAAACCCTGGTAAACAAGTTCTGCCTTAGTTTAGAAATGAAACCCCTTTCCAGCTGAGATTTCCTGAGCTCAGCCTTGACATGAAAAGGAGCAGCATCTGCCAGCCCCTCAAGGCCAGTGTGATCAGGGAGAGAGGGAGCCATGGCCAGGGGCTGGGACACTGCTTGTGAAATTTGGTCTGCTGGGGGTGCTCAGAGCAGGGCTGGGGTCTCAAAACATGGCTGGTGGGCTCAGAGCAAGACTGGGGGGTCAGAGCAGGGCTGGGGGGCTTGGGGCAAGGCTGGGGTCTTGGGGCAGGGCTGGAGGGTCAGAGCAGGGCTGGAAGCTCAGAGCAGGGCAGAGCTGTGCCCAGCCCCTTGGCTCAGCCTCCAGCTCTGGCCGCTCCTCCCAGCTCCTCGTCTCGGTGCTGAAGGAACACACAGAGCTCCTGGAGAGAGGCAGCTTGAAATGCCTCCAGGAAATACTCGAGGCTTTGCTGTTGGAGGGGGAGCTGGGTGGCTCCTGCCTGCTGGCTCCTATAGACGTGGCTGGGAGCTCAGGGGCTGCCCAGGCACTGCTGTCAGCCCCGCTCAGGCAGGGGCAAGGCCAGGCCAGTGGCTGTCACACATGAACCCTCGTGATGTGCTCACCCTGCAGAGCTGGGAACATGCTGCCTGGCAGGGAAATAGGGCAGAGTTTGCTCTGAGGTGGTGGTCGCCCTGCCAGGGTGGCAGCTCACGTGGGGAGAAGGCTGGAGGTGGGCAGGAGCAGCTTTCTGCCTTTCTCCTCCTTTCCCTCCATCCCCTTGCATGTGCTCACACAGTGAGGGGCAGAGGAGCCGTGATCCTCTGGGATGCTGTGTGCAACGGGGGAGGTTGGTGGAGGAGTTGCTTCTCCTGCTCCGGGGCACTCTGCCCACTGAAATACCAGAGCCAGAGCTGCTCTGCTCAGCTCAGGGGCTTCTCCACCCAGGCACAGCTGAGAGACTTGGCAGCCCCCTCCCAGGAGGTGCCCTCTTGACAGGGCATGGCTGATCACCTCATACTGGTGACCCCAGAGCCTGTCCTCAGCAGACCTTCACTTTGAAGGTTGCTTCTTCCTCCCCCAGTGGGCTTCAGCCCTGGTTTTGGGGGTGGGATCTGTGATCTGTGTCATCTCCTGGTTCTCCCATACTCTCAGGCCAGAGGCTGCTGAGCTAATGAGGTCAAGCCCCTCACCCTGCGAGGGAATGGGCATTGGAAGAAGGGGCTTCACCCTCTGTGGCTACCCATAGTCTCAGTCCATTGCTGCTGTGCCAGGCACGAAACCAGCTCCCTCTTCCCCTGGCAGACAGGATGGGCAGAGCTGTGCTGGGCAAGCACTGCCCATACCTGAGTGTCTATAGCTGAGGTGGCCAGCTCCCAGCCAAATGGACAAGGAGCTGCCTGAAGGTGCAAAGAGACGTGGGGAGCAGCAGCAGGTTTCCCTGAGCACTGGCACCTGAGCTGTGCCACCCGTGTTGCTGGCACGTGCTGCCCGTTGAGGCAAAGGGCTGGAAATCAGGCTGCAGGAGAGGAGAGGAGGAGGGTGAGGGAGAGAGGAAAAAAAAATCATCATAAATACAGAGAAGGGACTTACCAAACTAAAAGGCTCCTGTGTAAAGCCTTGCTGCTCTTCTCCGGGATCTCCCGTGTGCCCAGCAGCATGTGAGGGTGGCTCCTGCTCTGCAAAGCCTGGTGCCCGCCCCAGATCCCAAATCAAAGGCTGTGCTTGCAGGGCATGGGCTCAGCAGGGGCTGGTGGGTTGGTTTTTTTTCAGGGGAGTGACCTCCCAGCTGCAGCCTGTTTGCAGAAGAGACTGAAGAGACCCTAATGCTGCCTGGCGTTATAAATAACCTGCTTTTTCTTCCCTCCCTCCCTCCCTCCCTCTCGGCTTTTCTCACAGGAGTGTTGGCACTTCTCAGCCTCTTCTCTGTTTAACGACTTAGTGGAATTTGGGGCTGTTGTTTTTTAAACAGGGCTGTTGTTGGGGCTCCTGTGTTTCTCATCAAAGAGGCCTCTGGCTTTGATGCAAACAAAGATCTGATTTTCGAGGTGCTGGAGATGGGATCCTTCCATTAAAGTCTCTTTTAACTTTTGCAGTACCAAGGGAAGGGATGTTAGAGCCTGTCCTGACTGCAGCCTGGGCTCCTGCCCCAGGAAGCCTCAGTTTATGCAGCCCTGCTATTAAATATTTAGGATAAACATTTCCATGAACGATAAGGCTGCAGCATCCAAGGTAAATAAATTGCCTTAGCAAAAGGGCCACTGTGACAGCAGGAGTTTGTCTTCGGCTTGGCGGGAGAGAGATGCCAAGCTGGCATTTCTGCAGGCTGTACCCATCTGTCTGGGATAAGGGGTTGAGTTCCCCCTCAAGGCTGACCCAGTGTGGGGAATGGGGCAGGGGGGCAGATGCTGAGGGTGACCCATGGTTGGGCAGAGACACCAGAGCTCATGGTTCTGCCTGCTCTGAGGTTCATCACCTGCTAGTGCCAGCCTTGCTCTGGTGGGGGGGGATCCTGCAAAACGGGGGGGTGATGAGTACTGTCCCAACCCCCTCCCCTCCCATCCTTATCCTGATCTTCTGGGGCACTTCAGCTTTGGAGACAACTCTTCCAGGGCTGTCAAAGCATTTTGTCCAGCGAGGAAAGGAAAGGAGGAACCCTGCCCGCCCATCGCCATCCCGTGCCCAGCTCCATCAGCACGCCCAGGAGCCTGCAATAACTTAGTGAAGCTCAGCAGGTGCCAGACTCCCTCTGGGCTTGCTTTTATTTTTTGCTTGCTTTCCATCAAAATTTCCCCAGCCAAAACATCCTCTTCCCCTGGGGAGCCTTGTAAAGATCCTTATTGCCTGGAGGTCCTCGCTGCAAGGAGGAGGAATGTGGCTGGTGGCTGAGGGACACGCTGTACAGTGGAGGCTCTGCCAGAGAATGAGGCTGTTTGGGAAGGAAGAGTGTGCCTGGAAAGCACAGCTCACTGCACTGCAGCACGGGGCTGGGAGCTGCAAGGAGGGGGAAGGATTCAGGGGAAGCCTTCCCTTGGAGTGGGCATAGAGGGCAGGAGGCTTGTGTGCTGCTTAAAAGGAGGTAAAAGCCTTGCAGAGTGGGGTGAGGGCTTTCTTTTACCCCGAATAGCAGCTCTTCTTGGTGGACCTGCTTTAGCAGGGGGGTTGGACTGGATGATCTCTAGAGGTCCCTTCCAACCCTTACCATTCTGCCCATCAGTCATTGCCATGGCTTAGGGCAGCTGGAGAAGGGTGGTAGGGCGCTGGATGGAGGCTCTGGGCTGATGTGGAGCAATGACCCTGCTCAGAGGGGTTTGTTCCTGCTGCCAGGGAGCTCTTTTCCAGGGACAATGGTAGGGAAGGCGATGGCAGCCAGTAACATCTGCTGCTCAGTGCTCAGATGGTGTCAACCAGCGTCACATCTCTGGCAGCTCGAGGTGTCCTGCTGGCCAACAGCTCAGAGGCTTTCATAGGGTTATTTCTGGGGAAGCAGATTGTCCTCAGCTAGGTTAGATGAGGAGTGGGGCCTCTCCAGCTCCTGCAGCTTACAGACACTCATGGCCCAGTCTACATACCCTGCAGGGGAGGCTGTCCCACAGTGCTGCTGGTCCCCAGAGGATGCTGAGGAGCCCTGTCTTGATGAATTGGCTCCCAGTGGTGCCACATCACCCTTCCTCACTGTAAACCACAGAATACCGTGTTCAAGCTCGGTTTGGTGTCCTCCACACTCACCAGGGCTTTCTGTTGAACTTCACCCCGAGCAGTTGTGGACTGTGTCAGGGAAGTGAAGATTTACTGTCTAAAGAGTCACAGGTCTTTTATTTCTCCATCTAACCTTGAAATCTCCTGCCCTGGGTGTCCAGCATCTCCTAACCCCCTAGCAGAGCTCTCTTGCTTGGTCTCCTTGCCTTGATGTGAGGTGGGTGTTGATAAGACCTCATTGCTACTGCTCCGTTTCGGGCCAGTGCAAACCAACTCCTCTCAGTTCCCAAGCGACTTGCATCAAACTTTTTCAACATCTCCTCCTATAACCCCTTCTTCCTTCTTGCTGATGGTTCAAAGAAAGCCCTGAGCTGGTGACAGGAGCTGGGAACACACTGTCCTGTGTGTTCCAAGCCAATGGCCCTTATCACTGCCTAATCTCATCCGGTCTCAGCCTGCGTCTCATCAGAGCCAGACAGATGCCTGTATGGCTTTGCTTTGGTTTTGTAAACCAAACTGATGTGAGCAGTGTCTATTTTGGTTGGGTTTGTTCCAGTTGTTTTGATCAAACGCTCTTCAGCTTTGTCTTTGAAACCACTGGATGTGGCTGGGGTTTGCTTTCAGTTTGTGCTGGGAGTGGGGAACGTTGTCTCCTCCGTGGATGGACACGGGGCTGTCAGGATGCTTTTGGCACAGGGACCAAACCCTTCCCAGCATATAACAAAGAAACAAATCTCCCTGATGCTCCTGCAAAGGCTGAAGCTCCTTCTGCCTGCATGAAGCCCACTGTGGGCATTTAAAGGACAGAGACCGTAAGAAGTGAGGCTGCTGCTTCTAAGCAGCTTCCCCTTTTCACTCATGGGAATGTCATTTCTGCCTCTTCCACATTTCCAAGAAGTTTCAGCTCTGCTGGAGCTGTTGTCTGCTCTGTCCTCCTACTCATACTATTTTCTTTCACTTCCATGGCTCTACCCATCCTGGGAGGGGGTTACCAGGCCTGTTGGGCTCAGGGGGTGCTTGGGCAGGGCTGCTGCTGGAGCAGCCTCCCCATGCCAGGACCTGTGGGTCTTTTCCCTTGTCTTTAAAGGCAGCTCCCTGAAGGGTGATGGTCCCAGTTGCTCCTTGAAGGGAGTCCATAGTCCAAGCAGAAGCCAAGGAGACCTCATCCCTTGACATCTCCAGGCTTGCTCAGGCAGGGTGGGTGGAAGAGCCTGCGTGGGGGAGGGATCCATGAAACCACAATCCAGGGCCCCTTCTTTGCATTGGGCCTCCTGACAAGGCTCATGCTGCAAATGCTTTGGAGCCAGTGCCAGGAGGGCTGTGGCTCCAAGGTTTGCATGGTCTGTCTGGATATTTGCAACCAAACTTCCTCTTCTTTGCTGGCTCCCCAGGAATGAATGAGAGGACAAGGTGAAATGGGCTGCAGCTGCCCCAGGGGAGGTTGAGGCTGGAGCTGAGGCAGAACTGTTTCCCTGAGAGGGGTGTCAGCCCCTATGCCAGGCTGCCCAGGGAGCTGGGGCAGTGCCCAGCCCTGGAGGGATCCTAAAGCCGTGGGGCTGAGGTGCTGAGGGCTGTGGGTCAGTGCTGGGCTGGGCAGGGTGAGGGGAGGGCTGAGACTGCAGCAGCTTCAAGGACTTTGCCAACCCAAATGAATCTGATTCTCTCTCTCTATGAGAGAGCAGCCCCACAGCCCCCATCCTCACTTCTCCTCACATCAGGGTCCTGCAGTGCAGCATCCACAGGCAGCTCCAATTCACCTCCAAATCTTTTGTGAAGGGCACAAGGGAGGGAGAACAAACCCCAAATTGCCCCTTACTCTCCCCAGTTGCTGACTTGGCCCAGCCACCAGTGCTGGGAACGACCAGTCTGGCTGGGGAAGCCTTTGCCCCCATCCCACCATAATTACAGGCTGCTTCAGGGGCTCTGGAGCCTGCTGTAATAAACCCCTTGTTCTCTTGGGACCTGTGGGTTATTATGGGGTGGACTCAGCCCTCTCAGCGCCCAGTCCCAGGAATGTCCCTGCAGTGTGTCCCCCAGCTCCCAGTCTCATGGATGTGGCTCAGGGTACCCAGTGGTCCCAGGCTCTGGGCTTTCACCCCTCCCTCCCTCCTTCTCCCTTTGCAGCATGGCTGGTGCCCTGGGCTGTGCTGGGAGATGATGTCTCAGCACAAGGAGGGTCAGAGCTTATTACAACCACTGTAAAATGTGTTTGAAAAGGTTAAAGTGCTTAATTTGGAACAGAGCTGGAAACTCTGAAGCGTTTCCTCCTGCTGTCCTGTCCCTGGACGTGTGCTTCACATCCCCACTGCAAACTGAGCACAGAGTGCTCTGCAGAGGAGCCAGCAGAGCAGTTGGCATCCCATTAGCCAAGTGCAAACCCACTGGGGAGGACACAGCTGCAAAAGAGTCACTAAGTCTCCTCAGGTGTCCCAGGCTCTGCTGCAGCTGGGGTTTGTTGTCTGTGCTGGGCTTTGGGATGCAGGTGATTGCTGTGGGTGGGATCAGGCTCAAACCTGGCAGGATGCTGACACCTTCCCAGTCCCATCTGGGACATGATCATACCCTGATTTGCTGCAGCCTGGCACAGATCCTGCTCCTGCTGCTCCTCCCTCAGGGTGTCTGGACAAGGAGCCTCTGCTCTGAGCCATCATAGGGCAGAGCTGCCCTGCTGGGATGTGACAGCAGCTCCCTGCCCCTTGCCAGACCTTAGGATGGGACAGGGGAATGGCAAGCCCTAGGACATTTGCCTGGTGAGTCTCAGTGCTTTAAGGCTGAGCAAAGTGTGCACCAGCACTCAGCTGCCTCTCTCCTTCTCTCCCCACCGTAGCATGGAGGTGGCTCTGAAGGCTGCCAGGCACTGGCTGCTGCTGCTGTCCAAGGAGGAGAAGGAAAAAATGCAGCATTTCCTCACTCAGAGCCTTCAATTCATGTTTTCAAAAGCCTTTTGAACAGTTGGCTCCTCTCTGAAGCCTCCCAGCTTTCCTGAACAAACAGCAAGAGAGAGAACAGGTTCATTCCAGCCCATTGACTGAGGCTCCTGGATGGGGAAAATCTCACATCATGTTTCCTATGAGCAGAGAGTTTTGGAGGCCTCTTACAAAGTGCTGAGCACAAGGGATGCATCTCTGCCTATCCCTAAAGTCACCCCTAAAGCTGTCACCCTGCCCCAGGCCTCTCCAGCTTTGAGCACTCAG
This sequence comes from Urocolius indicus, assembly GCA_013401255.1. NCBI lineage: Eukaryota > Metazoa > Chordata > Aves > Coliiformes > Coliidae > Urocolius > Urocolius indicus. The sequence continues at coordinate 18,613 of WBNH01007341.1, forward strand.
TGCAGACATCCTCCTCCCCTTCCCAGGCAAGCTTGGTACCCAAACCTCTCAGCAAAGGGGGTTGCAGGCACCCTGGGAGCCAAATATAAACCCACATAGAGATTAATAAATCATACCCATCAGGCTGAGGTGCAGCAGGCAGCAAACAAGGAGCAGGTGCTGGTGCACAGAGCTGTGCTGCTGAGCTCAGTGGGCACCCTCAGGGAGGAGCAGGGAGAACATCCCTCATCCCAGGCTGCCTTTAGAGCCACACATCTGTCACAGAACCATAGAATCATTTTGGTTGCAAAAGACCTTTTAGATGAAGTCTATCCCCTCCCCTCACCCTGCCCAGCCCAGCACTGACCCACAGCCCTCAGCACCTCAGCTCCATGGCTTTGGGATCCCTCCAGGGCTGGGCACTCCCACAGCTCCCTGGGCAGCCTGTATCATTGCTGTTAGATGATGCTGATGCTCTCCAACTGAACAACCTCCCAAATCTACTCTCCTGTTAGTGAAAAGCAGCCAGCTCTGGGGCAAGGCTAGGTAGGGGGGAAGGCAGGGTCTGCTTTTATCCCTCTGTGCCCATGATGGCCCAGATGGTCCATGGCCCTTCCCCACTGCCTCCTGGTTCCCTCTGAATCCCCTCAGGCTCTGGGGGAGGTCCCAGCACCGAGCTCCCCTCCCAGCTGGTGCCTGAGCTGTTTTTCTCTCTAAAGCATCTGAAATATGAAAAAGGAAAAAGAGAGAGAAAAAAAAAACAACCAACCCAAAACTCCAAGAAAAGGGAAACATCAGCTGCCTGGGAAACCCATCAGCGTCCCTGCCTGCCCCTGCTACCTGGCTCCCTGTGCTGGCAACACAAACCAACAGTGTCCTGCTGCCCAGAGCCTCTTCACCCTGGCACCCCTTCCCCCCTGAGCACAGCCAAGCCCTGCCAGTGGCTACTGCCACCAACCTCTGCCCTGCTCTGTCCCTGGCTCTTCCAAGCTGCAAACACTCCTCCACATTAAAGGCAGACATCAGGTTCTTGGGGTGGATTTTTTTTTCCCCTTTTTCCAGAGAAAATAAAGCAGCTTTGGAAAGAAACAGGAGCAAGAAGCAGAGTGTGGGCGGGTGCTGCTGCTCAGCTGAATGGAGTCGCCTGGGGGGAAACGTGGGGTCCTGGCAGCACCTTTGGGAGCTGAAGAGACAAAAAGAGCATCTGGAAGGAGGTGGTGATGGAAGGACAGGGCTGTTCTCTCAAGGTCAGGGTGGTGAGCACTTCTCTGCCACGTGCTGAGGCTCTGGGGTTTATCCCTTGTGCCCCATCCATCTTTCTGCTGGGATGTGGGTAATCCCCTGGGCACAGTGCTGCAGCCCCATGGAGCAGGGTCAAGGGTGGGCTGGGGCAGTAAGGGGCTGCTGGGGGCCTGTGGGCAGCCACAGCAGAGCCTGGGGTGGGCTGGGTGCTGCAGAGCTCCCGAGGGTGCTGTCAGCCTGTGAGCAATAATTAGCTGTGATCAAAGCAGCTGCTTCCTGACAGGCCTGGGTAGGGATGCTTGGCAGTGAGGGGGAGTGTGGGGCTGGCTGCAGGGAGAACACAGCACATGCCTTGTGTGGGCACATGTCTGCTGGGGCTCAGCTGCTTCCAGGACCTTCAGCACCAGTGGGGTGAGTTTTGGGAGGGCTCAGGGGTGAGTGAGCACATGGGCAGAGTTGTGAGTGGTCACTGATGGGCAGGGAAGAGGAGAGCTCTACTCCCAGCATGACACTGAGCAGGTCTCCAGTATTGCACCTCTGCAGCTCAGGAACCATGGAATCATGGAATCATTGTGGCTGGAGAAGCTCTTGAAGCTGTGGCAGTCCCAGCCCTCCCCTCACCCTGCCCAGTCCAGCACTGACCCACAGCCCTCAGCACCTCAGCCCCACGCCTTTGGGATCCCTCCAGGGCTGGGCACTGCCCCAGCTCCCTGGGCAGCCTGGCACAGGGGCTGACACCCCTCTCAGGGAAACAGTTCTGCCTCAGCTCCAACCTCAACCTCCCCTGGGGCAGCTGCAGCCCATTGCCTCTGGTCCTGTCATTCGAGCTGCAGCCTCCCCAGAGCCCAGCACAGGGGACAATCCCTGCCCTGCTCCTGCTGCCACCCCACTGCTGCTTCTTGTCCCCCTGGGCATGCTGCTGGCTCCTGTTCTGTTGCTGTGACCAACCCCTCAGGCCCTTTCCCTGCAGTAGCTTTCCAGCCCCTCTGCCCCAGCCTGCAGCAGTGCCTGGGGTTGTTGTGGCCCAAGGGCAGAACCTAGCCCTTGGCTTTGTCAAACCTCATCCCATTGCCCTCAACCCATGGCTCCAGGCTGTAAGAAGAGAGAGTTAGGATGAGTGAGGAGTCTGGCAGCATCTCAAGGTCAGAAGCAGGCTGAGAAATGCGATGGTGCAGCTGCTGAGCCACCCCAGCCTGTGATTTCTCCCCCTCCTGCCTGAGCCAGGGCTGGATCCACAGCTGGGGCTCCCACGTGCCACTCTCAGACTCTCTCCTGGGTGATCCCACTGCAGTATCACTGCCTGGACATGGCATTAAACCCCTTACACTCAAGCCAGAGGCTGTCAGCCCTCTGCTCTCTGAGCCCTGCCTGCATTTCCCTGCTCCTCAGAGCCCACAGCGGGAGGGCTGGATGCAACGTGCCCCGGCCACACTCCATGTGCTCTGAGAAATTCTTGCTTTGTTTTCGTTCCCTTTCCACTGGCCCTTTCTGAGGACAGTGTGTGAGGGCTGATGGGAACCAGGACAGCTGCCAGCTGCCTCCTCTCCATCCTCACCAGCAAAGGCACCAGTGGCTTTTTCCCCCTGCCCTCGAAATACCTGCTGGGCTGGTGGAAGCTGTTCACAGGACTCAACTCCTCTGCCCCTGTGCTCTGCTTCAAGGAGACAAGCAAGAACCCATGGTAAACCCCTGCCCCAGTGCTCCTGGCCTCTTCCCAGCCTCAGCCCACCATGCAGAGGCATCCAGAAAAGCCTCACTCTCCCCCAAACTGCTTCCAGCAATTTCCCCACTTGCCCCTGACTCTTGCACCTCAGCTCCATCCCCAGATCTCCCTTTCTGATTTTTCTCCCTTCTCTCCTTCCCTCCTTCCCTTTGCAGTTGTGTAACAGAGCACATTGTGTCTGGGAGTCCCAGGACCTCTCCCTGGCTCTGGGGCTCAGTTTTGTCTCTGCCTTCAAAAGAGAGCTGAACCTGAGCCATGGGGCTGGTTTTGGGGGTGCTCTCTGTGCTCCCACCACGTGCACCCCATTCATCCTCTCAGCAAACACACCCTGGGAGTATCCCAAAGTGTAAGAGAGGTGGGACAGGCCTGGGGTATGGAGGCACTGGAGATGGTCTGTGTTTGCCTGGGAAGAGCTGGGCTGGCTGTGGCTCAGCCCCAAACAGTGAGGAGAGGAGAAGAGAGGGGTGCCCAAAGTGAGGTCAAGCTCAATATGGGGCTGAGAGGTTAGTAGGCTGTTAGTCCCCAAGAGTAACCTCAGGGAAAACAGCTTCTGCTGTAAGGATTTCCTTCCTTCGTTGCTTTTTTTTTTGGGGGGGGAGGCTGCTCCAAAGGCTGTCCCAGCCAGCAGCCAGCTCCCTCCCAGCCAGGGCTGTGCTGGAGGGAGGGGTTGGCTGCCTGTGGCTTTCTCCCTTTTCCCTGCAAGAGCGAGATGCTGATGTGTAAGCTCTGGGTCTCTTTGGCTCCCCAGGTCCTCCATGGCTGCAGCAGAGGCTGTGGGGAGGAAAGCAGCCAGCAGCCACCCCTAGAAACACTGCTCTACCCCTCCAGGCTCCTGCACATCCATTTCTGCTGCCGTCTGCCCATGCTGGAGCAGGAATGTGCATCTCTGGAGTCAGCCGTGGGGATTAATGGGCTGGAAGGAACAGGGCAGCTCTCTCTCTCTGTGCTGTCTCTATCCCAGCCCAGCCTGGAGCTGTCTGTGCTCCAGCAGCTCCTCGGAAACATCCCGGCTGGGAGCAATTTGACGAGCAGCTTTCACTTGCAGGCAGCCTGACCTTTTCATTAATAAATCAGCTGTGTTATTGGACGGTTGAATAATGCATGATCACACCCAGCCCTGCTAAGCTCTGCGTATAAGGTGTAATTAATCCTCTGACAGAAGGAAAAGCCCCCTGAGGGGCTGGGGATGGATGGTTACACAGCTCAGGCTGCCAGCAATGCCTCAAGAGCATCCCAGCCCCAGCATCACAACCCCTTCACCTCGTTTTTGGGGGGTGGGGGGAGTCCTCCTCCAGCAATTATTACTCTCTTTGATTCTTCTTTCTCTCAGTGTTTTAAAGGGGAAAAGTCTCCCCTGCTGTGGGACTGCTGGAGGAAACCCTGGCAGCATCCTTCCTCCTCACCCAGAGCTTTCCCTGGCAGCATCCTCCTCACCCAGAGCTTCTTTGGGGAAATAACAGCAGCTTTTTTTCTCTTTCCCCGACCTTTTTTTCCCCTGCTGTAGTTGTTAATAACGTGAAATCCTAAGTAAATGTCTCCATTCAGGTGTATTTAACAGCAAACCAGGAGCAAACACTGTCACCTGCTGCTGCAAGCTCCAGGAGGACTCCCCCTTCCCCCAAGTATTTAAATGGGAATCAGGTCTAAAGATGCCTTTGGTCCCAGCAGGGTCCTTCCTTCCAGCTGCCTCCTGTGAGGAGGTGGGAAGGTGTTTGCTTGGTTTGAAACTCCACAAAAGCATTGACCCCCATGCACGGTGGTAGTTTGGGTCAGGGAGGCTTTGCTGGTGGCTCTCAGGCTTTGTTGCTGCTGCCCTGTTTATCCTACCAAGTGCTGGGGAGTGTTTTGAGGGGAGTGGAAGTTTCTGCAGCAGCTGCTTTAGCTCTGCCTTCTCCCCCCTCGAGTCAAGGGGCTGGGGGATCTCGCAGGGGAAACACCGACAGTTAATGACCCAGCAGCACAAGATGTGGATGCGATTCCACGTCTCTGTGTCAGGGAGCAGCTGCAGCCTCACATGGCCAGAGTGTGGGGCTGCTGAGCCCCCCAACCCAGCCTTCCACAGCCCCCCAGCCCAGCCCCCTGCAGCCCGAAAAGGATGGAGCCCACTGCTCTGTCATAGAATCATTTGGATTGGCAAAACCCCTGAAGCTGCTGCAGTCCCAGCCCTCCCCTCACCCTGCCCAGCCCAGCACTGACCCACAGCCCTCAGCACCTCAGCCCCACGGCTCTGGGATCCCTCCAGGGCTGGGCACTGCCCCAGCTCCCTGGGCAGCCTGGCACAGGGGCTGACACCCCTCTCAGGGAAACAGTTCTGCCTCAGCTCCAACCTCAACCTCCCCTGGGGCAGCTGCAGCCCATTGCCTCTGGTCCTGTCATTCCTGGCTGGGGAGCAGAGCCTGACCCCCAGCTCCCTGCAGCCTCCTGTCAGGGAGTGTCAGAGAGTGCTGCTGGCTGCCCTCAGCCTCCTCTTCTCCAGCCTCAACACCCCTATTCATTCCCTCAGCCCCTCCCCAGCACCCTTGTGCTCCAGCCCCTTCCCCAGCTCCATCGTGGGGCCAACACAAGTCTGATGTGGTTTGGGTGAGCAGTGTGTGTGTGGCTGGAGATGGGGGTGTATGGGGGGGAGCACTCAGCCCATCTGCAGCTCATGGGGTGCTGTGTGGGCCAGGGGTGGAAACCAGCTGCCTGTGGGTGGGGAGTGGGGACTCCACACAGCTCCCACTCCTGGTGCTCCCCAGGAGGTGACATGCCATGGGCTTTCTGGCACATTGGCACTGGTGCTGGGGATGCTCCTGCTGTCCCTGCTCCTGGCTGCCTTTGGATGCAGCAGTGTGGCTGTGGAAGGCTGGAGTGCTTTGGAAGGATGGAGTGCTGCTTCACACATGGCCAGGGCTGCTGTGAGTGTCATGGGGAAGAGAATGGGACCACGCAGAGGCTCTGGGGTGGGTTTTGGAACAGATGTGAGCTGGCACTGTCCCAGTGACCCCAGGGAAAGCTCTGCCTGCCCCCATGGGCTGAGGAGCAAGGTCCTGGTTGCTGCTTTCTCCCTACCCCAGCATGTGGCATTTCAGCAAATGTGCTGAAAAATAAACAGGTTTCCTTACAGCTGCAGTGTTGCCCTTGGCTGCATGTGAGGGGCTGAGTGCCCTGGGACTGAAGGGGCTTTTGTTGGGGAAACGGCTGTGAGAGGAATTGGAAAGCTACTTCTAGGTTTCTTTTCCTGCCTCCTTCTCCCAACCTTTCCCTGGCTGGCAAAGATGATCTTGGGGAGATTTCCAGCTCTGCCCCATGGCTACAGCTTGCATGGCTCAGGGAGCCAGCCTCTGGAGCCCAAGCCCCTGCACTGCCAGCTCCAGCCCCTGCAATGCCAACTCCTTCCCCAGCTTTTCCCCATGCTCTCTGTGGGCTGCTCACACCCTGGGCTTCCTCCTCCCAACCCTCCCAATTAAATGTTTCTGAGGGAGGTTGTCTTGAAGCCTCTGCAGCTTCACAAATGCCCGGCAGGTTGCCTCTGAGGAGCAGTTTCAAAGGCTTTAACCACTCTCTGATAGCAGCTCCTCACTGCTGCCAGGAGCTGCTGGAGCTCTGGGGTGGCTGGAGGCAGCCAGAGGGATCCCGGCACGGGATGGCACTACCCAAGGCACCATTGTCCCCAAGCTTTTGACAAATGGCAAGTCAGGGTCACCTAAACTCCCCAGCCCTTTGTGCATGGCTGCAGCCCTGGGTGCGGCTCTGCAGACAACCAAGCCAGGGCTGGAGCCAACCCAGGATGGAAACATCACTTGTTTGCATCTGTAGCTACAGGGATGTTTCTTCTGGAGCCAACATCTAAGTCAGGAAGAGTTTGATGTCATATGTCAGGATGGGATTTGATGGAAAGAGAGCAGTGAGAGGGATGGAGAACGCTCAGCCACAGATCCAGGAGCTCTGAGCCCATGTGAGGGGCTCCTGGTTTGCTGGGCATCTGGCTGCCTGTTCAGGGAGGAGTGAGGATGGGTCAGGCTGGAAAGCTGCTGCTTAGGATAGTCCCTCCTGGACCCGGGGGATGGTTTCTATCCTGGAGCAGAGGATGATGCCAGTCCCAGCTGTGGCTTGGCAGATAGTGCAAGGGGTCACCAGGTTGGGAGGCTCACTGCCTGGCCTGGCTGTGGTGGAATGGCTCTGGTGTGAGGGGGAGATGGCATCAGCATGAGACCCCAGGCTGACAGAGGCTCCTCCAGATGTGCATTTCATTCTGATGGAATCAGACAGTTCCTGTGAGGTTGTGAAGCCATGAACAGCTCTGGGATGCATTTCCAGGGCTGTTCCCCAGCCTCTTCCCCTGCACAGCCACCATCTCCCACCACCAAGCCCTGCCCTTGCTGTTAATTGCCTCACTTAATCAATACAGATGAGTTATGAGCCATGAATGGTCTCTGATCCTGGTGCAAACCCCTGTGAAACATGCAGCTGGAAAATCTCTTCCCCAGCCTTTGACTGGTTTTCCTTGTGTGTGTTTGCTCCCCTCCCAGAGGCAAGTTGTACCTGCTGGGGCTGTCTGTGTGTCTGCAGGGTGCTGGCAACCCCACATGTCCTGTGCCTACTGTGTGCCCTGTGCCAGGGAGGCTGCCAGAGCTGCCCTGGCAACGTTAGAGGGCACAGCTCAGGGCATCAGGTCCCTCAAACAGCTGGAAAGTCATCAGGGCTTTTCCTTCTGATTTCTCCTTCCTCCCTTCCTTTCCTTTTTCCTCCTTCTTATGAGGAAAGGCTGTGGGACCTGGGGCTGTTCAGCCTGGAGAAGGGAAGCCTGAGGGGGGATCTCATCAACACTCACAAGTACCTAAAGGGTGGGTGTCAGGAGGTTGTGGTGGCACTTTTTCATGGTGGCCAGGGACAGGACAAGGGCTGATGGGCANCTGTTCTCATGACAGCATGGCTCTGCTCTCACCTCCCCACCACCATCCTCAGCTTCCACACCTGCCCTGAGCTGTGGGTGCTGCAGGGTCCCTGCCTTCGTGTTGCCTCTGCCCTGCACACAGCTGCTGCTGGCATTTGGCAGCTTGGCCAGGCTTGAACACCCCCTAACTGTCACCACTGAGTTTTATCAATATTACTATCCAGTCCCACATAAACCCTACTGGAGTCTGGTGGCACATTTGCAAGAGTGAGCCCTTTGGGGATTTATTGAATGGTCCCTTGGTGGAAGTGGCAGGGAGTTGTGAAGCATCAATGATTCCCTTGGAGGACAACAGCTGGATCTATTGATGTGGCCATCCATCCATCCATCCATCCAACACCCACCCAACCTGTGCTGCAGGAGATGGGAGAGAGGGGAGTCCACATGAAGATGATGGAGATGTGGGTGCTGTGGCTGGTGTGGGGTGGCTGTGGCCATGGTCATGTAGCTGCTGGTTGCTGGCAGGGCCCAGGCTGCTGGCTAGACACAGCTGGATGGCTCCACTTTTTTTTTTTTCCAGGCCTGTGTCTCAGTTTCTCTTGGGTTTATGTGTTTTTATTTCCTATTAAAAACTCGCTGTCTCATTTCCTCCATGAAAAACAAGGCTCTTTCAGCAAGATGAATTCCTCCAGCTCCAGCACAGCCCTGGCCTTGCACTGTCAAACAAAACAGGCTGTGTGGGATGCAGCTGCCTGCTCCACACGTCCCTCACTGCCCCACGGCCCCACTGCCAGTGCAGGGCAGAGCTGCTGAATCCCCTCCCTGGCAGCAGAGGGATGGGGTCTGCTGCAGACATCCATTGGGCCACTTCCCACACCCTGCTGCCTCCCCTTCCCTGCCAGCACCTTTCTTCTTGCAGCTAATGGAGCCAGGGACACTTTTCCAGGCTGTGTTCCCTTGGGAAGGTGCTGGGAGCTGCAGGAAAGGGCCAGGAGCCCTCTTCATCATCTGCAATGGGCTCCATGGGCTGGAGAGGCAGATCCTCAGAGGCTTAGCAGAGCATCTGCCTCAGCTGGAAGCAGCAGTGCAGATGCCTTTGAGATGAAAACACTTCCTCTGCCTCTCCACCTCCACCTGACATTTGGGAAAAGCAGAGCCACAGCTCCCTGGAGCTCTGGGGCTCTCTGCTTGGGGGATGGTTACACACAGTGTGTGCAGTGTGGGGCGGTGCTGGCTGTAGGAGGGAGGCTGGAGATGAGAGGAGCTGCTCCAGGCTGTTGTCAGGACAACTGGATGTTTATCCCCAGGACCAGCCCTGGCTGGGTTGTGCCAGGACACAGCCAGGTCATTGGTTCCATGGATGCACTGAGCTGCTAGGTCCTGGGTACCAGGGGCTGTGTCAGCTGGGTGAGGGCTGGATCCTTCAAGCACTTGACCCATTGCAGTAGTTCAGTCCTTAGAGGGGCAGAGCTGAGGCTGGTGCCTCTGTAGGGGTGGCCATGCCCCCCATGCCCATCCCTTCAGCTCATCTCTACCAGAGAGCTCCAAGCCTGCAGATTTGTACCATTTGAGGCTTTATTTTTGGTTTTTTTTTTGACATGCTGCAGTTCAACACCCACCCCTGTGAGCAGGAGGCAGATTCTGCAGATGGTGCAGCTGCAGTGGGAAGATGCTGTGGGGGGTGATGCCCTTCCCAGGGCAGTGGCTCTGCCCTCCAAAGCTCCCTTGCTCTGGTTGAGCTCCTACCTTCCCTTCCATGGCAGACATGGAGGTGGGCATGACTGAAGGCTGGCAGCTTCTGGGATGGATCCTCCCAGCTGATTTTACAGCATTGGCAGCTCAGCTCAACCTTCCATCCACTTCTGCTTCAACCAAGCTGGATGTGTGATGTTAAACCCAAACTGGATGTGTGATGTTAAAGCGTCAGAGCCTAACTCCCCAGGCAGAGAAAACAAAACAAAACCCCAAAAAGATATTTATTTTCCAGCCCTGAGCTGTGCATTTGTTATGAAATGTTGGTGCTTGTTGGGGTGGAAGGCCTGGCAGGGCTCTGCAGTAGCAGCAGCAGCAGCTTGCCAGCCACAGTGCACAGCAGGACAGGGCAAGTGCTTCTAGCCAGATCCTGCCCATACCCAGCTCCAAAGGGAGAGGCTGCAGGCTGAGGTGGCCACCACAGACACTGGCCTTTAAGAAGGGCAAAAAGACAAAGGGAAGAAATGAGATGAGGCTGAGGTGTGTGTTGCTTTGACAGCTTCCCAAGGTTCCCTTTGGAGGCTGAGGGCTGTGGGAACAGACTGTCCCTGGGGAGATGCTGGGAGAGGGGAAGGGACCAGGGAGGATTTGCATGGGCTGAGGAAGGTGATGTGAGCTGCCAGCATGTCAATCTGAGGTCAGACACATCAAAGGAGAGGTGCAGCAATACCTGGAGACAGCATTGCCATCAACCACCTCACCTCCAAGCAGTCTGGAGCCTTCCCATGTGTGAGGAGGGAAGCAGCTGCAACTACTGAGTGCATGTGATTGAGGAGTTCTCAAATACCCTGAGCTACTGGCAGCAGCTCAGTTGTATCTGAGTGGAGGAATGAAAGGTTGTACCTTTGTCCAGTGATTCCAGCCAGTTCTGAGGTGCTGGGGGGATGCAGTGAAGGTCACTGGGGACTGATGCTCTGCTGGCAGCTGAGGACGCTTGAGCCTGTGGTGAACTGCATCAGGTGGGGTCTGCACAGAGCTTTGTAGCTGTGACCAGCAAATGTTTGGGGTTCATGGGCCTGAAGTTGCTATGGAAATGTTGGTCTGAGAACTTTCAGGGCTTTGTAAGTCAGAGAAGATGGAAAGTGCAGGTCTGGAGGGGGAAGGGCTCCAGGGGGACAGGCTGTGTTTACTGGGCTTCAGGAGCACTGTGGATGAGGGAGGAAATAACACATGCACCAAATCCTCTGAGGATGCAAAACTGGGAAGATTTGCAAATACCAGAGAGGACAGAGAGGTTAGGAGAGGCTGCAGGAAACACAAAGGCCCAGTTTGGAAAATGCAAAGCAAATCCATCTGGAGGAGGCAGGGAATGGCATCAGCAGCTCATGGACGCTGTGAGCTCCTCAGGGCAGGGGCTCTGGGAAAGGCATTCAGGAGATGCCTGCTCAAGTGTCCTTCTCCTTGTAGGAAGGAGCTCAGTCAGCTTTAATCCCTACTAGCCAGATTGTCTAAAGAGCTCAGCTCCCAGCTGAGCAAGTGGCCAGGTTTTTGGCAATGCCTGTGGCTTAGCAAGTGCCAAGCTCTCTGTAAGACCCATGAGTGGTGGCTGGCAGGAGCTTGTCGAGCTGCGCTGGGTCTCTGGCTGCTTTATCCCATGGGCACCAGCTGGGATTGCAATCCCCAGGTTGAAATGTTCCCTTGGGCTGCAAGGTGTGAGCCCTGGGCAGCTGCCTGGCACCACAGGAGTGTAGCCATGGCTGCAGTGCCAAGGCAGTGTGAAGGGGGGTGGGGTATGAATGATAATTGTGCAGCAAAATGCTCCAGGGGAACAATTCCAGCTCTTGGCAGTGGGGTGTAGCAGGAGGGGATGTGCTCTCATGCTGACAGCCCTGGGCAAAAGCCCAATTCACTTTGGGTGTGTGGGACAAGACACTGCACAGATCTACTCTGGGCTTTCTGATGCTCAGAGCCCCCAGTTCAGGTGCAGAAAGCCCTGAGCCCACTGCTGATGGTGATACCAGTGGTGAGGATGGCTTAATGTTGTGCCTGGCCCATCTCCATCCTTTTTGGCAGCTCCCAGGGAAGCATCCCATCACATGGGGCAGCCCCACATCACCCAGGGCAGGGGGAGTGGGGAAGCTTTATGTGGTGTGGGGGCTGTGGGAGGATTAAAGACAAATTGATTAGACCTTAATAGCTCTACTCTCTTCAAGAGCTATTTGAGAGCAGTGAAACCCTGGTGTTCCCAGAGCTCCCTTGCTTATTAAACAACCTAATGAAGTGATTTGATTAAATGCAGGGAAGTCTTTCTGGCTGTCCTGGTGCTTTGTAAAGACCTGGGATTATTGAAGCTGTTACCTGGGAGATGCAATGCTTTAGGATGCTCTGTGTTAACTACAGCTTGGTGGGGATTTTGCAGTGGCTAATTACTGGGATGCTTGGTTGCCATTTGTCTTGGTGGGAGTGCAGGAGAGCCCCAGAGCTTGTGCCTCCATGCTCAGCCAAGGCAGTGGCTTAGAAAGCAGAGATGCAAAAGGCTGGGCCTCTGCCCTGTGAGGCCCCCAGTTCAGGGGCTATGTGACTTTGTGGAAAGTCAGATTCAGAGCTGGCAGCAGGGTTTCTCCTGTAGAAATGTGGCCTGAGCTGTAACTGTGGAGTGAGGGGAGATGTGGAGGTGTTCCAGGAGGTGTGAGAGGGTGATGGGGCCAACACAGGCTGTGGAGGTTCTGGCATTGACCCCCACTCTGACCCTGAAGGGAACCAGCATCAAATGGGATGGGCAGCTGATACCATGGGTTCCTCTGATACCAATAACCCATAGCAAGGGTAGGAAAAAGAGCTGGTGAGCTTAGGAGGGAGAACAGGAGAGTCCAGGCTGCGGCAGGAGAGTGGGAAGGAGCAGCATGAGTAACAGACTTAAAAAGAGAGGAGGCAATGTGACCTCTGCAGATACACAAATTACTCAGCTCCTTCTGGCTGCATCAAAGATCTTCTGACTCACCAGCCTGGGGATTTAACCCCTGGATCTCAGGCTTGTGCTGGCAGATGGCTGGTATGATGCAGAGAGGTGGCTGCTCTGGCTCCTTGGCCATGCAGGAGCATGGCAGGGAGTTGCTAGCCATCCCCCATCCTCTACTAGGTAAACAAGGCTCCAGGTGTCCCCCAAGCTTTGGGAGGCACAGTGGAGGTTTGCATGGGGAGCCCAGGACTGAGGAGGTGGAGGGATGAGGATCCTTTGCAGCCTCCTGTAGTGATGGATCCCAGATCCTACAATGCACCTTGTTTGCCCTCAGAGCTTTGGGAGGTACTTGGAGCTGGCTGGGTGCTGGGGGTGACCAAGAGGCTGGAGGGGAAGGATCTGCCCTCACAGATTCTCCATGCCAACCTCCAGAACCCCCCCCCTCAGTTTAGCTCAGCTCCAGCTTTCACCTTTCCCCATGCTTTGCCTCTCTGGGGATGAAGGGCTTGGGTACAGCCCCCATCCTCTCCTGCTCACTCTCTCCTCGAAGGAGTTAAGCTCTCCCAGCCTTGGGGCTGCTGTTCTCTTACACCAGGCTGCAGGAATAATTGGAACCAGGCAGTTGTTGAGCTGAGCTACTTGATTGGCAAAGTGTCTGAACTGCTCTGCCCTTCACTGAACCCGACCTGAAGGAAAGGGGAAAGAGGCTGATGGGCATCAGAGTCCCTAGAGCCTGGCACCCCTGTTCCCAGAGTGGGAAGGGCAGCTCCAGAGGGACACAGCAGAGGAAACTTTCTGCTGCTTCTCACCCCAGATCACCTGGAAAAACAGGAAAGGAGAGAAAGATATTCCAGCAAAGGAGGGAAAAACAGCTGCAGGAGGCAATGTGAAGGCTGTGCCAGGGGATGGCTGGAAAGAGCTGGGAGCAAGTGGGGAGCAGCAGGGTGATAAGGGATGTGGCTTGACGAGGTGGAAAACAGGGAGGAGCTTGATTTATTTGCTGTGTCCTTTCATCCCCTTTTGCTTCCCCTTTTCCACTGTGCTCTGGGAAGGGTTTATCTTGAAGCTTGTGCAACGACTGGACTGGCTTCACACAGAAACAGGCTCAGAGCAAAAACCACGGCCAGCAAAAGGAACCTGCCCTGAGCTCTGATGGATAACCCTGACTATCAGGCTCTCTGGAGTTTGTTTAAACCAAACTGGGATTTTTTTTTTTCCATCAAGACAACTTTCATGATGAGATTTCCTGTGCTGCCAGGAGAGGCCAAAACCTCCTCACAGCAGCCTCACCCCTGCTCTTGCCTTTTCCATTTCTGGGCCTTGGGTTAGTCTCTGTTTCAAAGAAGAGAGAGAGAGAGAGCAGCAGCATCTGGAGCTGGCCATGAGCAGAAGTTTCAGTTTCACTGGAAAGGCCCCATCTTCAGCTCTTTTTTTTTTTTTCTCTACTCCAAATGAACACAAAAACAAAACTCAGCCCTTTCCCATAAGCCAGAACTATTGGAAAAAAATCTCCCTTGGAGCTGAAGGAAGCCTTGTATTTCTTTTTGAATGCAGTCAAAACACTTCACTCCTATTTTTACCTTCAGTAAAAGCCTTAAAGGGAAATGGAGAAGTGGGTTGGGTTCTTTTCAGGGATGTGTTTTCACCTGCACTTGATGGGTTTTGCAGCACTCTGCTCCCCAGGGTGATGAGCTGTGGGACCTCAGGGTGCTCAGCCAGCCTTTGCTAACCCATTTGGAGGAAGGGTACTGAAAACTGTTACTCAAGTACCAATTCCCCTTTTGCTGTTGGAGCTTGTGCCCCTGAGAGCAATGAGCCCAAACATCCCAGACCTGAGGGCAACACTCCTATTCCTCCATGAGGGATGCTGAACCTCTCATCCTGGGTGAAATGAGGTGCTCACCTCCCCTTGCAAATTAGCTGGCCAGATTCCTGCTCCATCCCTTTGCACAATGAGCCCTTTGCACAACCAAGCCTCAAATATTTGGGTGATGAGTGGCCAGATGAAAGTAGGGGGAAGGGCTGGCTGATGAGGCCATGTTCTGGATGCTTTCCAGCTCTACCAAGCCTGGGGATGATGCTGGGTTAATCCCAGCCCTGCTCTTCCCCAGGATGAAGGGAAAGTGTTTATGAGGAGAGGGCTGTGAGAATATAGCCCTCAGAAGAGCACTCCTGGAATGGTTTTGGATATCTGATGCTGCCTCTGGCACTTCCCTGCTCAACAGCTGAGTGTGTGTGAGAGGAAGAGTTAACTCTTCCCTGCAAGCATGTGCATCCTACAGCAGAGGAGGGGAGAGGGCTTGGGCTTGCTTCCAGCCAAGGCTGCTTGGGCATGGCCAAGTGTGAGAATAAAATAACCCTGCTAAGGAAAGAGGCTGTTGGAAGGGAAGAGGGTGGAACCCCCACCAGGCTTTTCCTGGGGAAGGAACAGATCCATTACCCATGGGACCTTTATTCCTTGAAAGAGGCTGAGATGAGAAAAACAGAGCATTGGCTTGCAAAGGAAAAAGCAGGCTGGGCAGAGCAGGTGGGTTTGGGATTTGTGGTGAGAGCAAGGGAGGTATAAAGAGTTGAGGAGGAGCCCCTGCAGTCCAAGTAACCTCAACACCACTGCAAATGTGGCTGTGGGTCTGGAGGGTGGTAACACAGACCCTGGGATGTGGGATGGGATAGAACCTGAGGGATGCAGCTTTGCCAGCTGGGCAGGATGGGGGCAGCCAGGGTCTGTGGCACAGGGCTGGAAGCTGCAGGGGATGGAGTGTCTGCAGGGGTCTGGTGTAGAGGTTAGAGAGAGCTGGATGAAGTCTAAGCCCCTATTAGCTCTTAGAAAACTGAGCTGAATTTATAGCTGTAATATTTGGAGTAGTTTCTGTCTGTCTCTGGGGAGTTGACAGAGGCCTGGTTTGTGCTCACATGCTGCCAAGCAATATAGGGAAATCTGCACTGGCTGGGAGAGGCAAGAACACAACAGGGCTACAGAGATCAGGGCTGTGCATACATCACCCCAGGTCCCTCCAGCCCAGCTGTGCTCTCTGGTTTAATGCTCTGAGGAGGCCACTGGTGTGGGGACCTCAGGGACCTCCTCATTGCAGTCTCCGTGTAGGACATGCAGTTGCAGGCATGTGGCTCTGACTCCAGCTGGGATATCTCAAGTGCTACTGAACTGCTTTTGGAGGTGATTGTCCCCAAGCTGGGGTTTTTCTAGGGACAGCTGAGAGGACAAGAAGCTCACTGGCAAAGCTGCTGTGCCTAAAGGGACAGTGTTGTGGTTCCACCAAGATAATGTGCTGCAGAACTTTGTGCTGTTTCACTCTGCACAGGAGGAGAATATTTATTAATAGAAAAGAGCAATGAGGAAGGTCTCCCCAGCCATGACTGCAGGAGGGGCTGCCAGCCAGATGGGGCTGGTCTTACCATAGAGGTTGATTAACCCTAAATCATAGAATCCCAGCATGGTGGGGGCTGGAAGGGTCCTGCAGAGCTCATCCAGCCCCAGCCCCTGCTCAAGCAGCTTCCCCTGGCTCAGGGGGCACAGGAACGTGTCCAGGTGGGGTTGGAAACCTCCCGAGAAGGAGCCTCCACACCCTCCCTGGGCAGCCTGGGCCAGGGCTCCCTCACCTCAGCACCAAAGGACTTTCTCCTTGTGTTTAAGTGGAACTTTCTGTGTTCTAGGTTGTGGCCCCATCCTCTCCACACCAGCCCTTTAGGTATTGATCAGCATTGCTGAAGTCTCCCTGAGCTCAGGTTTCTCTTCCCCAGGCTCAACAGCCCCAGGTCCTGGAGCCTTTCCACCTCACACACACGTTTCATCCCCTCAGCATCTTGCTGGCCCTGCACTGGCCTCTCTCCAGCAATTCCCTGTCCCTCTTGAGCTGGGGAGCCCAGAACTGGCCAAAGGACTCCAGATGAGGGCTTGGCAGAGCAGAGGGAGTACCCCAATGAATTTCCCCAAGGAGAAGCAGCCCCTGGGGTTGTGCTTCTTCCCCAGTGGTGACTGCTGTGGGTGCTCTGCCCAGGGAGCAGTCAGGCTCCTGAGGCAGCTGATGTCATGGAAGGAAAGTGGCTGGCTGGCTCCTGCCTTCAGAAAGGAAAAGTACTGGAGCAGAAGGAGGAGGAGGTGAGGCTGGAGGCCAAATCCAAAGAAGGACCAGACACGATTCAGGTGTTTCCATTGCAAACAGTAGCTCACTGGTGATGCCCAGACAGTGTGAGGGAGGTGATGGAGGCCTTCAGCTTAGGGTTGTGCTGCAGTGGCTGGGCAACTGGAGGGCTCAAGGGCACCTGCACTGTGGGTACCCCCATTGCAAGGAGTCCCCATGGACACAGCAAGCCCTAGTCAGTGGTGACAGGGATGTGTCACCCAGGCTAGAAAAGTGGCAGGTGGCACCTTGGTGATTTCTTCAGCATCTCCAATGTCTTTTGAATTGCCCAAGCCTTTATCCTCCCTGCACCCCAACGTCCCCAGTTTCCCTGTATGTGTACAAACCTTCCTACATGTTATATATGTGTTGAAAACCTTCCCAAAGCCTTGGCCTCAGCAGCAACTTGTGGTGATGGCTCCCATGGTCTAATTGCGTGGTTGGCTTGAAATATTTGCCTTCATGGTTTCCAGTGCTCTTCATTCAGCCTCTCATTGAATCACCCCCTTGTTCTTGTTTTAACCAACACTGGCAGCTCTTCCCACTGTTGAGATGACCCCAAGAACCCTTCCACTATCAAAAGTGCCATCGTGGCTGATGTGCTCCCCAGCTCCATCCCCACCTCCTGCATGGTCTGAAGTGTGCCCAGGCCAGATATGCTGGGGGGTTGCAGCTCCTCTTTGTCCAGTGTGAATAATGAGGAGGAGGAGAAGGGAAAGCTGTCCTCTCTGCTGCAAAAAGCTAAAGGAAACGTAGCTGCTGGTGGGCAGGCAGCTGCAGAGGTGGAGGTGCCAGTGTGGGGCCACGTGCAATGTGCTGCAGGAGAGGGAGGATTAAGTGGAGCAGCACAAGGGGCATGAGGGGGCTGTGGGATGATGTGTCATCTTCCCCCTCTGACAGCTTGTGGGGCAAGCAGGGCTGTGCATGGGGCTTGGGGTGCAGACAGTCCCCTCTCCATGCTGGGGGGCACTGGGGAGATGCTGGCTCAAGTTAGCCCCGTGTTGGGATGAGGGGATTGCTTTGGTGCCCTGTCCTTGTGCCATGATATGAGCCCCCAGATTAGCACTGATTACACCTGGGATAAATGACTTCTCTGGGGGTGGAAGGAGCCTGTAGCTGGAACAGAGGGGTGGCAGTGGTGGGAGGAGAGGCAATCCTAGCCCTGATGTAGTTGCAACCTCTGCCTGGGAGGGGATGGATGTGCCAACCTGGCTGCCTGGGAGGGTGGCAGAGGCTCCTCTCCACTGCTCCCAGCCACTGCTGCTGCTTCGAGCTGGGGCAAGAGAAACCATCAGCCAGGAAAACTCCTTCACTCAGCTCCAAAATGTTTTGTTCTCTCAGCTGTAATGTGCTGCTAAACCCAGCACTGATGGGAGCTGGTTCAGGGACAGGTCAAGCTGCTGGAGTTCATCAGAAGCAGGGCGAGGACATCTTCACTTTCCAAGGGTTGGAGTGAAGTAGCCAGCACTGGGAGAGCTGGATGTGCTGGAGCTTTGCAGGGTTCCCTGCATACCATGGGGGAAAGTAGGTGCAAGAAGCCTGCTTCTTGCTCCCAAACTGGTCCCCTGGGCATGTGCCTCAGTTTCCCTCTCTGTGAAGTAAGTGGCAGGATGCTGGAGGGGGCTTTGGGCCGTGAGCTGGAGCAGCATTGCTGGGGGAGGGTGTAAGGAGCTTCTTCCTAGAGAACAGCCCCATGGCAAAACATGAGCCCTGGGAGCCCCCTGGGGAGCTGGAAATCATTTTGCCTTTGCTTAATGTGTCAGCTCTAAATGGGGCTACAAGAAAGCTGGGGAGGGAGTTTTGACAGGGCACGTAGGCACAGGGCAAGGTGTGATGGCTTTAAGCTGAAAGAGGGTAGATTTAGATGAGATGTAAGGAAGAAAATCTTCCCTATGAGGGTGGTGAGACCTTGGTAAGACATTGTGGATTCCCCTTCCCTGGGTCTGCTCAAGGCCAGGCTGGAAGAGGCTTTGAGCAACTTGGTTGAGTGGAAGGAATCCCTGTCCATGGCAGTGGGGGTGGAATGAGATGAGATTTAAGGTCCTTTCCAAGCCAAACCATTTACACAGCTATTTACACACTATTATAGTCCACACAAGCAAATCTGCTCCCTATTACCTTCCTCTTTGCTATTTTGCACACAATCATTTAAGCCTCAAATGAATGCCTTGCCCTTTGTCACACACACAGATGGGACTTCATGGCAGCTCTGGAGTGTGCCTGGAGCTGGGCAGCAACAGGGGGGATGTCAGGGTGTCATTGGGCTCTGCTGCCTCTGGGTTTGGGGGGCTACAGAGGCAGAGAGGATAGGAACTATGCTGGGGAGGGTGGACTCCAGGGGAAGGAGGGGACCCCAGTTCTCAGGCTTCCAGGGGAAGGAAGGGACTTCAGTTTCCAGGATCCCAGGGGAAAGGGGAACCCCAGTTCCCAGGTAAAGGAGAGGACCCCAGGATCCCAGGGGAAGGAGTAGACCCTAGTTCTCAGGCTTCCAAGGAAAGGAGGGGACCCCAGTTCTCAGGCTTCCAGGGGAAGGAGGGTACCCCAGNGTTCCCAGGGAAAGGAGGGGACCCCAATTCCCAGGATCCCAGGGGAAGGAGGGTACCCCAGTTCCCAGGGCCCCATGGTGATGCTTGGCCCCTGTGCTGTGCCTGTGAGCTAATGTGCTCAGCAGCCCTCAGCCTCACTGCCAATAGCTAATAAGTGGCTGCTCAGTCTTGCAGGGAAGGAAAGGGGAAAAAAAAAAAAGAAGGGTTTTGGACTTCTCTGCCTCAGAGAAATGAGTGGGATGATTTAATCCATGAGAAATGTGAGGTTTGATGAATGCTGTATCCCCTCCCTGTGCTTAAAGCAGCCACAAGAATAGTGCAGAAGATGGGAGGTGGGGTAGGAAGGGGCTGAGGGATGCAGGAAGGGCTGGAGAGCTCAGTGACTGTGGCACAGGGGCAATGGTCACCAGTAGGGATAGGACTTGCCCTGCTGTCACCCTGTCTGGGATGGGCAGTGGGCACAGGGTTCCCCACTGCCAGGCTGGTCTCTGTCACAGGGCTTCAACTCCCCTCCCTCTACTTTGCCTTTCACTTGGCAAGGATCAAGGCACCTCCAGGCTGTCCTGGCATGGGGGAGACCATTACTTCCAGCCTGGCCTGGTTCCTGGGTGGCCTGGGAGGATGGGGGTGATGGGGTGGGTGCTGTTGTGATGGACAGCAGGCAGTTTGGGTGATGGCAGGATGCTCTGTGCTGGGATGGGAGCAGTCACAGCCCAGGGCTCAGACTGGAGGGGTGTGTGCATGTGTGTGTGTGTCAGCCCCTCTGTGCCAAGGCTGGAAAGGATAAAACTCCAAGCTTTGCATGAGGCTGGAAATACTCTGGGCTGTCTAAACAGAGAGGGTAGCTGTCTCCATGGCACCGAGAGCACAGAGCTCTCTCCTGCCTCAGTTTCCCCTGCAGATGGAGACTGGAGATCCTTCTTTCCCCTCCTACCTGCATCCTTGTCTCAGACCCTGATGGGAGGCAGGACCAGCCATGCCCAGCTCTGAGGCAGGAGCTTGCTGGGACTCTCCTGGTGTAGGTTGGCTCCTGGTACTTGCTGGCTCCTCAAGTGGTGTCACGTCTCTGGCAAAACCTGAGCAGAAAGGGGTTCAGGGCTGAGGGCTTTGAGTTCCTTTGCTGTGTCTGCAGCAGGAGCCAGTGAGGGTGAGCAGCTCCTGGGGCCTTTTCCATTCCCTCACCCTTCCCTGGCTGCCGCAGCTCCTGGGCTCAGGCACCCGACACATGAGGCTCTTCTCCAAGGGAGCTTTGCCTGTAGATTTAATGACCAAAGCAGCAGCTGTGCTCAAAACAGGGGTTAGATCTTGTTTTTCCTCTCTTTTCTTTTAAACACCTGGCTGGGGCAGAGGTCAGCTGCCTTTTCAGCTGCATTTCTTACTTGGGACTGAGTGCAGCTTGTTCTTTCCAGCCTGGCAGTCTGTCTCCAACTGTGCTGGTGAAGCTGTGTGTCCTGGGCTGGGGGGGTTTTGCTCCCTGGTTCAAGCAGTTGTGAGATGATGGGGGATGGATGGAGAAGCCAGGCCATGACTGGGAAAAAGGGATAAGTATTTGAGATGACTCTATCTGCGTGGAAGGAATGCAGGGCACCTCCTCCTCTCCTTCTCCCTGGATCCCTGTGCTGAGGTAACCAAAGTGACATGAACACCCAAGCACTTGAGCTGAGCCCTCACATCCTCACACCCTTCAGAGTGTTTGAGGCTGGGGGCTTTGTTGAATGGGGAGGTTTCAAGCATCTCCCAAGTGTCCCCTGAGCAGCCACCCTCATGGAGCCCATTCCCACGCTGGGAATGCCCAGTGTGGTCACTGGAGCAGATGCACTCTGCCCCTGCCCCACGTGCAGCCAGATGGGCAGGAAGCACATCATGCAGCATGAGAGCAGGATCCATGCATTACAAAGCAACATACTTTTCCCCTTTGCTCACTTCCCCCTCCAGAGCTTTGCTGGGAGCCAAGTGTATCTCCCGGGCTCCCGGTGACGCTCTCCGGGCTTCTTTGGCTCTTGCCAGAGGCTGCTGTGAGCTCCCCCCAGGGTGGAGGGGGGCTGGAACCCAGGGCTGGGATGGGCAGGAGCATGTCTCTGGCTCCCAGCAAAGTTTAGAGGAAACTGAGTTGAATTTTCCATGCTGGTAGCCACCCAACAGCGATGGCAACACCTCATGCTGGGGGAAGACGTGGGGAGCCACAGCTCCCCTGAAGGGAGCACAGCACCCTCTCAGCATGGTCCCAGGGGAATGGGTCCATCCCAAACTGCCAGCCAGCGTTTTGGGGGGGCATCTCTGGGCTCCCCTTGGCTCTACTCAGTGGTTCCTTCCTATGACAGGATGGGCTCCCAACGGCTTTGCTGCCAAATGCCTGAGATCTGACATTTTGCACGGAGCACACGCTGCCCTGACCAAGCAGCCACAGGGGCAGCTCAGGTTTCCTCTTTCTTTCCTTCCCCCCTCCACCTCCCCCCCCAAAAAACATGCTCAAATGAAACTTTTTAACTCTCCAAAGGGAGTTTTAAGATCTTGGGTCATCAGAGAGAACCCCTGCTTTGTAAATCATCTGTGTTTGTACAGCACTGAGCACAGCAGAGGCTCAGCTTGGGACAAGGGGGAGGGTGATGTTGGGATAACACAAAGGATGAGCATCTCCCTCTCTGGCCAAATAAACATTTTCAGCTGAGGAGCCCAGGCTGTGGTGTGGGGAAGGCAAGCTTGGTTAGAGGACAGCTTTGGCTGTGTTTGAGAAGCCTCCCTGTGCTGCTTTGCTCTGCAAAGTTCCCCTTGTAACCCCAGGGGCTGAGGACAGGGCTGTCCCCTGGGGCTGTCACCTCTGTGTTGTCCCAGCCAGGGGAGAACTGGAGATGCTGCAGTAGCCTGGGAAGCTGCTCTGCTGGAAATCCATGTGATGAGGCTGTGTGGGACCTTCTGCCAAGGGAAAGGGGATGCTTGTTCTAACCTGATATGGTGTGCATGCACGTGTGAGCACAGGGATGTGAGCATGGAGGGTCTGGCAGGGATGGAGAGGGAGGATGAGGGTGATTGCTGTGTCTAGCATTTCCCAGCTGAAGATAACAGAGCCATCATTTATAATAGAGGGGTTTGTTTTTGTTCATGTCCTCTCCTTAAACCCTCAGCTGCTCTTGTCTGTCTGTGCTTGGGGTGCCTGCATGGCTTGGCATTGGCTCTGTGTCTTGGGACAACTGGAGTGACTGGGGCAAGGCCAGGTGCTGAAACCTCCCTGAGCCTGAAGGGCTGGTGGGCTGCAGCCCCTGGGCTCACTGGGGACCACATTCCTCTGTGTTTATCCTCTCAGTGGCTGTCCCTTCTGTTGCCCTTGGTCGAGACAGGCCATTCCTGCAGCCCTGGCTCTGTCTCTCTGTGCTTTCATGCTCAAACATTTCCTCTCCCACCTCTGCCAGACCAAAGTGGTATTTCTGTTACAAACTGCTGCAGAGCAAACAGGGAGAAAGGGGATAAAACAAAGGAGATTGTGCTGCCCCTCTGCTCTGCCCTCCTGAAGCCTCATCCGGAGTCCTGGGGCCAGTTTTGGGCTCCCCAGCTCCACAGGGACAGGGAACTGCTGGAGAGAGGCCAGTGCAGGGCCAGCAAGATGCTGAGGGGACTGGAGCATCTTCCTGCTGAGGAAAGGCTGTGGGACCTGGGGCTGTTGAGCCTGGAGAAGGTTGAGCTCAGGGGGATCTCATCAATGCTTACAAGGGTAGGTATCAGGAGGATGGAGTGGCACTCTTCCCTGTAGTGTCCAGTGACAGGACAAGGAGTGATTAGCACAAGCTGGAACAAGAGGAGAAAGTCCTTTGGGGCTGAGGTGAGGGAGCCCTGGCCCAGGCTGCCCAGGGAGGGTGTGGAGGCTCCTTCTCAGGAGGATTCCAACCCCACCTGGACATGTTCCTGTGCCCCCTGAGTCAGGGGAACCTGTGTGTAGCAGGAGGCTGAGCTGGGGAAGCTCCACAGGGCCCTTCCAACCCCCACCATGCTGGTTCTATGAACATTGCATCATGTGCATCAGGGGACCAGGGCTGACTGGGATGCTGCAAGCCCAAAGCAAGGGCACTGAAACTAGAGTCACCATAAGCCAACAAGAGCCAGGAGAGCAGCTTTGCTCTGTGGCTGCCCTTCATCATCTCCTTTCCCTGCAAGTTCAGGGCTAGATTTTGCACCAGACGTAGAACAAACCAAGTGTGCAGTGCCCAGAGCCACGTTCAAGGCTCCAGCCTGTGGCATCTTAAACATTCCACAGGATGCTTTTGAAGGTGGATTCAAAACTTGGACTCTGAAAGAAATTCCTGCAGGAAGAAAACAAACAAAGTCCCTTGGCTGAGAGCAAAAGTTATCCTCAACAGATTTGCTGAAGGCTTTCATGCTTCCCAGCATGGGAGCTGTGTTTGTAGCTTTGCAGGTCGGATAGTGTGGTGGAGAAAGTCTAGGATAGGAAACCTTTAACACAGCAGCATCACAGGGTGGCTTTTGTGCCAGCAATTGCCCCTGTTGTGTGCCTCAGTTTCCTCCTTTCAGTGCCCAGCTGAGTACCTGTTAGTTAAGAGGGAAGAAAACCTCTTCATGAAACACATCCCATGGATGTAGGTGCTTTAGACCAGTTTTTAAAGCAGCTGGCATGAATCTCCAAGCAGCATATTCCATCCCTATCGATCCTGAGCCTTCTCCAGCTGGCAAACACACAGCTCCAACCTTGTGTTTAAATGATGTAAAATACCAGTGTGGTTTCTCTCCCTTCCTGTTCCTGGCTTGCACACCAGCTACCTGCTGCTTTTTGGGCATCCAAGTGCCCCAGTTCACTGCAGGGTGAGGGCTGTGCCCTCACTCCATCCCCACTTTTAGGCTAAGTGGGAGGGCACCATGTTGGGAACAAACATATTTCAGGGTTGCAGGGAGCCCAGGGCAAAGTGAGGGAGTACAGTGGGTGGGAACTTTGGGGGAGACTGATTTTGGCTGCTTGGAACCACTGTCACAACTGAGTGTGAGAGTGCAGGATTGGCCCCGTCCTGCATGGCTGCCAGCCTCTGGTAGGGTTTGGACTGAGTTTTCAATGAGCCAAAGCAGCTCAGATTTTTCTGGCCTCTGCTGCAGATTGACTTGTCTGGAGAGAGGATGGCTCAGGGGAGGGAGAGGGCCCCCTAAACCCCACATTCCAAGAGTGCCCAGGATGGGGATGCCCATCAGAGGAAGGTCCCTGAGGCTGCTGTGTCCCCTCCCCCAGGACTCCTCACTCATGCCTGGGCTCTGTCTGAGAGCTGTGAATATGCAACAGGTCCCAGGCTGCCTCTGGGAGCAAAAACATGCTCCCTGAGTATCCAGAAATGTGGGGCCATGTCCCCTCAGTGCACAGCAGCTTTCTAGCCTAGGACCTAACTGAGGCTACATGCAAAACCCAGCCACCCTGTGCCTTTGCCTGTGTGTGTGGCACCACAGCATCTCCCCTCCCTTCTCTTTATGAAGTGCCTTCAGGGTATCAGTTAAAGCATAAGCATAATGGACCCTGCATCACGTTTTACAAGTACCATCTGCCAGGCAGGAGCAGGGACCCCAAGACAGGGCTGAGTCTCTTCCAGGGACCCCAGAACGGGGCTGAGTCCCTTCCAGGGACCTCAGGACAGGGCTGACTACTCCTTTCCAGGGACCCCAGGACAGGGATTAATCCCTTCCAGGGACCCCAGGACAGTGCTGAGTCCCTTCCAGGGACCCCAGAATGGGGCTGACTCCCTTCCAGGAACCCCAAGACAGGGATTAATCCTTTCCAGGGACCCCAGGACGGGATTGAGTCCCTGCCAGGGACTCCAGGACGGGTCTGTCTACTCCCTTCCAGGGACCCCAGGACGGGGCTGAGTCCCTTCCAGGGACCCCAGGACGGGGCTGACTCCCGTCCAGGGACCCCAGGACAGGGCTGAGTCCCTTCCAGGGACTCCAGGACGGGTCTGTCTACTCCCTTCCAGGGACCCCAGGACNCCTCCTCCTTTGGCCACAGGCTCCCGGGAACAAAACCCCCCGCACTCAGCACCAGCCTCACTCGTGGCGGAGCCGGGAGGAGCAGGAGGATAAGGAGAGAGGCAGCCAGAGAGAAACTTGTCTTGGGGATTAATAAGAGGCAGGAGGAGGGAGAGGTGCGCACAGGTAAGCTGGGGGGAAGGTGCTTTTCCCTCCCTCCTACTCCCCCCCCCAACCCTGAGGCTCTTCTCACCTTTCCTGAGCATCTGACTCTGCTCCAAAGATGCTCCTGCCCTCTCCAGACTCTCTTACATGCCCATCAACGGCTGTGCTCCTCTTGTTTTCTCTCTCCTCCTGTTGGTTTTTCTGTTCTTCAGCTGCTGGAGTCTTTGTTCCTTCCTTTTTTGGTTTTTTTTTTNACAGGGCTGGGAGGCAGCTGAACTCACCTCGTGCATGATGGGGATGGGGAAGGGGAGTCTGGAGAGACCCTGAGTAGTGGGGAACCAGCTTGAACCCCAATGCTCTGCACCCTCTACGGCTGCAAAGCTCCATCCCAAACACAAGCAGCGGGCAGACGGGGACGGCAGGGAGGGAAAGGCTTCTCGAGATAATGAATTAGCCGTGTTTTGAAACACGGGCTCGGAGCAACCTCCGCAGCAGAAGGGATTGTTATTAAACGGCAGCCCTCGGGCAGGCAGGCGGGCCATGTGTGCGAGGCACAGCCCGCAGAGCTTGGCTGCCAGATAAAGACGTTATTGTTGTCATCGAAGGCTCCGGCTCCATCCCTCCGCCCCCCAGNTAGGAGTTTTTTCTGGGTGTGATGTGGGGATTGGGAACTGGAGGGGCTGTAAAGTCAGAGGAAAGTCCTGTGTGTGATGGTGTTGCAGCTCCTGCTTTCTGCAGGGGGAAGAGAGGATCCCCCTTCGTGTCCATCCCCCCCCCCCCCACACCGACCTGTGCCCTCACATGCTGATGACCCCACAGATGCTTTGAACTGAGGGTACTGGGGTGGGGGGGGGGGTCACAGCCCAAGCCATGCTCAGGGCACAACCCTGCCTTGGGAAGTCCAAGGAGAGGGAGAAGCTGAGATGGGAACAAACACCCCTGGAACTGAGAGGGGAACAAACACCCCTGGAGCCACAACTGCTGCCAGGGAGCCTCTGGTACTATGGGGTCACTGTTCCAACAGAGGGGTTGGGGAAGCATCTTGGGCTGGGGGGTGTTGTGGGGTCCTGGTGCTGCTCCTGTGGGAGAGAAGCAGCCCTGAGCCCCTGGCTTGGAGCAAGGAGCAGGGTATTTCCCTGCCTTGCCA
Source organism: Urocolius indicus (assembly GCA_013401255.1). Taxonomy (NCBI): domain Eukaryota; kingdom Metazoa; phylum Chordata; class Aves; order Coliiformes; family Coliidae; genus Urocolius; species Urocolius indicus. The sequence continues at coordinate 45,030 of WBNH01007341.1, forward strand.
TGGGGACCAGCTGCTTTGTGAGGAAGATGGGGAGAGAGCAGCCCAACACCACCCTAATGCTTCAGGGGTACTTTTCAACAAGCTTGGTTTTCTGTCCAAAATGTGGGTGGTAAAGCCCTTCCTCTCCTGCCCTGCAGGCAGAGCCATGCTGGGATCACACAGACAGTTCCCAGAGCATGTAACACCCATCTTTGCTGCCTCCAGCACAGAGATTTGAGCCAGCTCTGCTCCAGGCAGGCAGAGAAGTGCAGCTCCCTCCCCCTGCACCCCTCCACGGGCAGAGCTCCTGGGGGGGATCCTCTTTGGAGCCTGCTCTTTGCCTCAGCTCCTGCAGAGACAGGAGATGGGAGGAAGCAACAGGGCAGTGCTGTTCACTTCAAGCCCAAGGGAAAAGGGGTTTCAGCCCAAAGCTGCCCTTTCCCTGCCTGTTTGAGAGTTTTAGGGAAAGCATCTTGCAGGCAGAAAGTGGAAATTCATCCCATTGGCAGCTGGATGTAAAGCACTTTGCACATGAGGGCTTGGAAAGCTGCCTGGGGCTGGGGACCTGCCTTATGTGGTGCTGGGCTGACGGCATCCTGGATTCCTTGGCTGCCCCAGGCAGGCAGTGCAGAGCTGAAAGGCAAACTGCAGGCTGTCCCTGCTCCCTGGGGAACGAGAGGGATGGGGGGGATGAGGAACTGAGTGTTTTCACCTGGGAAAAGAGAAAAGTGGAGCTGGAGGAGGTTTCCTCTGCCCTCAGGAAGAGGTTGGAGGAGGAGGAGGAGGGATGAGGCAGCAGGAGCTGATAAGGCTTGGGAGCAGTTTCTCATCCTTGGAGAAAGCAGAGCCCAGGGAGAGAGGTATCTGCTTGGAGAGGAACAGGGTGTGTGTGAGGGGGGGAACATCCTCCCACGATTTGCTGTTGTCTGTGTGCAGCCAGTTCTGTGTGTGGCAGAGAGGTCTGCAGGGAGGGGGGGGCTGTGCCAGGAGCAGCCCTGGGAAGGGTCAGAACATGCAGGGAGGGAAGAGGAGGAGGAGGAGAAAAGAGCAATTCCTGACAAGGGAGAAGGCAGCAGGAGGGTGTTTTCTGCCAGGGTTGCCTTCCCACAGACCCTGCTGCTGGAGGGAGCAATGAACCAGCCTTTCGCAATGAGTCTGGTGACTGTGGTACAGTGAGGAAACGCTCCTGGCATCCAGATTGGCATCCCTATAGAGGTCTTGCAGCCCTCAAACTGAGCCCAAAAGTGTCTCCCTCAAGAGCCCAGCAGCATGTCCCAGCTGCTCTCTGGCAGGGTCTCCTGAGACACCCATCCCCTGGGTGTCCACCCATGGACACAGCTCTATTCCCCCCCATAAAAAAGACTGGGAAAGGGTGAGAAGAGCTGGTTGTTGCATCAGGGCTCTGCTCTCCAGGGGACCCTGAGGATGCCTGGGTGACAGTGTGTCTGCCCTCCCCTCAGAGAACAGCTGGATTTAGCCCTTTGCCATCTTTCCCAGCTCTGCTGCCCATTTCAGTTACAGCTGCTCAGATCCAAACTGGTGCAGAGATCCAAATGGGTTGTCGTGGTGCTTGGAGTTTTGCTGGCTCCTTTTTTGGCTCCTTTTGGGTATTTTTAGCTTGCTCTCCATGTTTTGCTCTAAACTGCAGCTTCCCAGACTGGATTTGGGGCATTTTCCAGCCTGGGGGCTGTGGGGATGGTGGGAATTGAGGAGGGGGCAGTAGGAAAGCTGTGAAGGAAGCCAGCAGGGTTATGGGCAATGGGCTGGAAAGGCTCCTGGTGCAGCCATTTAGGCTTTTCCCACTCCTTCCAGAGTCCAAAGCTGCCTTTAGCCCTCCCAGACCCTTCACAGGAGCAGAGCTCCCAGCTCCATCTGTGATGGCTGTCCAGAGCCAGCTGCATATCTGACTGCTGCAGAGGAGAGGAGGGCAGGAGGCACCCAAGGGAGAGGGTTGGGACTTCAGCCCATGATAAATCCCCCCCTGTGACCTTTGCATAGCTCACTCTTGCCCCTAAGGCTGTGATTTTTGCCTGCCCTTGGCACCAGTGGCTGGGCTGGCAGAGGGCAGTGCTTGGGAGCTGTGGGGTAGTGAGATGCAGCAAAGAGAAACTCTTTGGAAAGCAAACACCAGTGGCATTTGGGGCTGGAATTTCCAGCTGTTGTGCTGAATGTTTGTCAGTTGTAATGTGATGACTGAGGGAGCAGCTGTCTCCTTCTGGGAAATAAACCCCTGTGCTGGCATCTGTTGGGTGCCTTGGTCTTGCATCCAAGCCAAAGCTGGTCAGCCTAGCCCACAGCTCAGGAGGTGTCAGAATTGGTTCTATCCATGAATCAAGCCTTTTCTTCACACTGGACAGTTGGTTTCCTGAATGCATTCATTGCTTCACGCTTTCAACTTTATTCCAGTTGCATGGATTCCTTGTGGGGAGCTGAGATCTGAGCTGCAGGGAGTGAGTGGTGAGAAAGGTCGAGTGGAGACATTTGCACTGCAGCTCTGGCTGAGGATCCAGGAGCTGCTGCTCCTGCAGGATCAGGAGGGGTGGGGGGGGATGGGAGTGGGATTTTGAAATCTGGCTTCTTGCGTTCATGCCAGTAAATCCAACTGCATGAAACTGGATGGAGAACAGACTGCTGACTGTATTGGGTCCAGGGAGAGCTGGCTTTGAATCTTCCAGCGTGTTGGAGGCAGTTGTAAAGCTCGAGGTGGCCTCAGGCTTGTTGCATCCCCTTTATTCTAAACACAGGGCTGTTGCAGGGACTGCTGGCTGGGAGCTGGTTTGCTGCATATTGCTTAGCAGTGGGTGCTGCTTTGCCACAGCAGGCTGGGGAGCAGTGGGCAGAGGCTCTGTGGGGAGCTGCAGCTCTGCAAGGAGAGGCTGGTGGGGACCAGCAGTGGTGAGGGATGATGGCAGGGTTGGTTCTTCCCTGCTGTGATGGGCAGAGGGGCTGGGGCAGTCCCTGTGGGGGTGTAGCAGTGGGTGGCAGGTGGTACAGGGGGTAAAAGGGGCTGCATCTGCCTCCTGACACATTCCTTCTGTGCTGGCAAACGCCACATGATGCTGCTGCTCTCCAGCCTGAATTTCTGACTTGCTCTTTCTGCTGTATGTGGAATCCTTTCAACATCTGCAGCTTTAAAGGCTCATGAGGAGGGGCTGGTGCAGGCTGTGTGGGACCATGTCATTCCTGGAAGGGCTGAGAGCTCAGCCATCTCCCAAAACCAATGAAAGGGGGAGGGGGGGGGTGACAGCTCTGCCTTGTCCCACACCCTCTCTGTGACATTGCCCAGGGCAGCTGCTGGGTGGCCCGAGCTGAGCATTGCCCTGCAATGGAAAATCACATCCCAGCTGCCTCTTCCCTTCTGCAACGGGCCAAACACAGCCCTCAGCTCCCTCCACTCCCCAGGGCATTTGGGAATCTTAAAATCCAGGTCTGATATTTGGATGGGAGGCAAAATCCTATAGAAAGAAATTGGGATGAGGTTGGGGGAAGAGACACGTGCAGGGAGGGATGTGGCTGGGAAGGGAGTAGGGGGCCAGGGTGGGGACTGTACTACCAGCAGCTCCCTGTCACGAATGTGTCCGTTCTGTGCAGCCCTGCTGTGCAAGCTGAGCTCTTACAAGACAGAAGCAAGCACGTACCGCCCCAAAGGGGACCTACTGCAACAGGGCTGAGCTGAATATCTGGCAGCACTCGGGGCCCCCATTTCTCTTTTCTTATTCCTCCCCCCCACCAATCCCTCCCCAACCAGATGCCAGAGCTCTGATTGAAACCATCAGGCATGTGAGGCTTGTAGGGTTAAACAGAGCCAGATGGGAGCAGAACAGACAAAAAGGAAAGTAAGAGGCTGGGCCTGGAGCAGGGGGAGAGAACAGGATCTTTTCTTGGAGCAAGTCTATTACTTGGAGCCCCAGGAATGCGTGGGATTGCTTCAAAGGAGCTGGGCTGGCTCCTGCTCCCTGGGAGCAGTGGCCCAGTGAAGGTCCCTGAAGGCATCCCTGGGTGGGATGTCACCCAGTGGGAAGCTGTAAGCAGAAGGGACTTGGTATGGCAAAAGGCTACCCAAGACTTCTACCCCTCACTCCAACCCCAGCAGCACTTAGAGCCCACAGCAGCCACCTCGTTTCCCTAGGAGATCCATCTTCCTCTGAGTCTCTTCCTCTTCCTCTCTGTCTCATCTCGCTTGAGTCTCTTTTCCCACCCTGCTCCTGCTCCATCTGCCTCACTGTGCATCCAGCTCAGCTCTGTTCCTGCTGAGGTGACAACTGCTGCTGGGAAAAGCCTGGTGAGCACCCCTGAGGTGTCTGCCCAGGGAGCCCACAGCCTGGGCTGCTCCAGCTGGCCCTGGGGAGTGTGGGAGCATCCAGAACACCTTCTGCACAGGGCTTTCTGGGAAGCTTGTCTGCATCAAGCTGAATCCCTCCATCCTCCAAGGCATCAGCTGGAGAGCTACCAGCAACAGTCTCGCAGGGATGGTTGCTGCTTGGCCAGGCAGCAGCAGGGAGGGCAGAGATGGGACAGGCAGCATTTGTGGGCTTGAGAATGACCCAGAGGAGAGGGAGAGGTGGTATGTGTAAAGTGTTGGACTGGTGACCAGCAGAAACTCACTGGCTAGTGGCAAGCAGAGACCTTGCCTGATCCCTCCAGACCTCCCATTTCTCCTTGCACTCTCCAAATGACCAGCCCAGCACCCTGCAGTGGGGCTGGAGGTGGTGGATGGGTTATTTGGGCAGCACAGGGAGCCATGTAGCCAGAAACCTTTGGTATTGCCCATGTGTAATCTTGCAAATGCCCTTTTATGACACAGCCTTGAAATGGGTTGTCCTGCATTAAAGCCTTATCCCTGCAGCACGGGGCCATCCATCTCTGCTGTCCTGCTGACTGCTGCTGGCTTCCTCAGACTATTGCTCAGGCAATTTGCTACTGAATCATTGATTTTTTTTTTTTCTTTCTGGCTCAAGTGCAAAATTAAGGCTAATCCATCAAGTTGTCTAAAGGAGCAATCCATCCTGCAGGGAGAGGACAGAGGGGTGCTGGGCTTCTGTGGGACAGTGCCAAGGGTTTCATGGGCAAAAAGGCCCTAAATTGGAAAAAAACCCCCACCCCTACATCACCCATAAAGCTGGGCCAGAGAGAGGGGATCTCAGTAGCTCATGCTCTAGAGAAGGGTTGTATTTAAAGGTATCTACCAAGGGAGATGGAGAGGGAATTGCAGGTTACTTTGAGGTCTGTGGGGGAAATCCCTTCCTGGCAGTGATGGAGGAGATGATATGGTACCTAAATCGAGTGCTTCTTAACCCACCTCTTCTTGTTGCCTCCCTCAGGGAAATATCTGGACCATGAAGGTGGCCTTTAGGTTGCTTCTCCCACTCGTTCTTGTGCTGATCTCGGAGGTGAGCGGGCAGCGGAGGAAACCTCCCCGGAAACCCACCCGCCCACCACCCGAATTCATCGAACCCGTTGAGCCCACGGAGCTGCCTCCACCCCTGCCCCCAGGTCCTCCTTCTGTCTTCCCTGACTGCCCTCGAGAGTGTTACTGTCCCCCAGACTTCCCCTCTGCCCTCTACTGTGACAGCCGCAACCTGCGGAAGGTGCCCATCATCCCGTCCCGCATCCACTACCTCTACCTCCAAAACAACTTCATCGATGACCTCCCGGAGGAGTCCTTCAGGAACGCCACCGAGCTCAAATGGGTCAACCTAGACAACAATCGGATCAGGAAGGTGGACAGGAAGGTCCTGGAGAAGCTGGAAAACCTCATCTTCCTCTATATGGAGAAGAACCAGCTCAAGGAGGTACCCGCTTTCCTTCCACCCAACCTGGAGCAACTGCGTCTGAGCAGGAACCAGATCTCCAAGATCCCCGCTGGGGTCTTCAACAAGCTGGAGAACCTGGTGCTCTTGGATCTGCACCACAACAAGCTAAGCGATGGGGTCTTCAACAAGAACACCTTCAAGGGACTCAAGAACCTCATGCAACTCAACCTTGCCCACAACATCCTGAGGAAAATGCCCCCTGGGGTTCCCAGTGCCATCCACCAGCTCTTCCTAGACAGGAACAACATTGAGGACATCCCCAGCGACTACTTCAAGGAGTTCCCCAACCTGGCTTTCATCCGCCTCAACTACAACCAGATCTCTGACAAGGGGCTCCCCAAGAACTCCTTCAACCTCACCAACTTGCTGGTCCTGCACCTGGCCCACAACAAGCTCACCAACGTCCCCTTCATCAGCCCCAAGCTGGAGCACCTCTACCTGAATAACAACTCCATCGAAAGTGAGTTGGGCTTGGTGGGTTGGGAGGCTGTGGTGAGGTCTAGGGTGGGGGGAGTGGATGAGACAGAGGATGACAAAGTCTTCATTGGAAAAGGTCATTTTTCACCCAGTGGGATTTCAGCCTTTCAAAAAGGGAGGGTGCAATGGTGAGATGAGCTGGGGACTCTTTGGAGGTGAACAAGAGTCACAGAATCTTAAGGGTTGGAAAGGACCTTGAGAGATCATCCAGTGCAACCCCCCCTGCCAGAGAAGGACCCGCTAGAGTAGGTCACACAGGAACTCCTAAGAGGGATGGGTCTGCAGGTGAGGATGTAGAGCCTGAGGATTAGGGTGGCAGCTGAGGAGCAGAGCTAAATTCCCCAATGGTGCTGCAGGGCTTTTCTTGTTCGTTGCCATGGGCAGCTCTTCTTTGGGGCCACCTGCCATCTGAATAGTTCCTTCCCCAGCAGGGCTCAGAAAGCAGGATATTTCAAAAGGAGAGTCTGTGCACATATTTTAAGAACAGATGCCAAACACGCAGTCGAGATGCTTTAGAAATAGCCCAGCTTAAGCTTGTGAGCTGAGCCTCACAGAGGAAGGAACAGGGAGAACAAGGCTGGGATGGAGGTTGCCTTGGCAAACGAACCAGGGCAGTTTCACACCATTCCAGGCAAAGCCCTGCAGTTTCACAGGAGAAGGTGCTGGCCTGTCAAGTGTGTAAACACAGCTCACACGTTCCCCACGGAGACAGAGACCTGTTTCCTGGCCACCCCAGATGTTTCTGCTATTAGAGGTCCAACAACCTGCTGTCCTTGTGGAGGAGCATGAATGCAACGTTCCTGCCAGAAACCCTCCATATGCACCAGGAAAAACCTGCTGGGCTCCTCTATTCCAGCTGCTGTGGCATGTTTGGGGGCCTCAGGACCTATTCAGGGCTTTACCCTGAAGCACCTGCCAGGCAGGATGCTGATCCCCACGAGTGATGGGACCAAGGCTGCAGGGCTTATTGTGTGGTGGCTTTATGTGTGAGAGGAGTCCACTGCCAAAAAGGACCACTGTAAAAGTCTGTTAAATCACAGAGCAGCTGTAGCAGGTTGGCTCCTGCCCAGACAGAGCACTGAGCATGAGCCAGGAGGGGATGAGCAAGAAAGCTGTTCTTTGCACTAACAGCGTTATGGGATGGGACGCCAAGGAGAGGGACAAAACCCTCACAAAGCCACATCCCTTCTCTCAGGGAGTCAGTTCCCAGGGAACAGTGATACAGTGATGAACACCAGTTGATCTGCATTTCATTTCACCACCACCAAAGCAGTACCTTGGGGCAAAGGTGATGAGTGCTGCTGCTTTCACACACACCGGTACCCAAGTCCTAGGGCTTTCCATGCAGGTGCCCACAGACCCACACGGACACCATACCCCAGCTGTTTATTTTACCTGCTTTACCCAGCTTTTATACGGTTTGCAGTTGCTGGAGTTGGGTAATGAGATAGGAATCCCTGGGTTTATTTTCTGAGCTGCAGGCCCTGAGGTGGGGATAAACACAGAAGTGAGCAGCAGGCTGGTTACTGCCGTGATCTGTAGCGTCACGGTGCTGGAGCATGTTTCCTTGATGGGTTTTTTTTTTTGAAGGCTTAGGGCTGGCTCAGCAGGTCTCATGTTTGAAATAACCCCTTTTTCTCTCTCAAATGACACCACATCCCTCACTGTGCTTTGGCTGATCGTGGCCTACTTTGTTTCTGAACAAAAGCAAGATTGTCCTTCCTCTGGGGCTGCGCTGTCTCCTGGGACAGGCTGAGGTTTCTCCTCCTTGGTAGCAAAGCAACCTCTTTTTGGGGTTCAAGAGACCTTCCTTTCCCTCTAGCATCCTTCTCTATCTTCTCTTTCCTCTAACCTCCATCCTGCTTTTCCTCTTCTCCCTGCAGAAATCAACGGGACACAGATCTGCCCCACCTCACTGATGTCCATCCATGACTTCTCCCCCTCTGACCTGGACAGCGTGCCCCGGCTCCGGTACCTGAGGCTGGATGGGAACCTTCTGAAGCCTCCCATCCCCTTGGACCTGATGATGTGTTTCCGTCTCCTGCAGTCTGTGGTTTTCTAGCCCTTGCTCGGCAGTTCAGCTCTCCCAGGACTTGGCTTTGCACAGAGACTCGACCCCCATCAGTGCTTGACACCCTCTCCCCTCTGCTCACACCCCACTTCCATCCCTTTTGCATTCCCTTCCCCTTTCCTTTCCTGCAGTGGCCGTGGACAGGGGTGGCATGTGCATCCTTGGGGATGGCTCTCTGCAGGACAGCACAGCATCACAGCAGCCACCCCAGCTCCCAGCATCAGCCTGGGCTGGCTACCATGCTCACCCCAGCTCCCAGCATCTGGGCCCTGCCTTCTCTGGCCTCCTCCAGGCCAGTCCTGGAGCTGGCTCTGTCTCTCCCCTTCCACCTGACAGAGTTTTGAGAGGTTGGATTTGGTTCAAGCCAAAGGCATCTCGGGATGGAGCTGACGAGGAAGCCCAAGGGCTGCCTCGCTGCAAGACTTGGGTCACGTCGTTGCTCTGGGTGGCTGCACCAGGAGAGCCCTGGGGAAAAAGCCCCTGGGATGGAGGTGGAGCAGGGATGCCCTGGGCAAGTGTGCCAAGGGTACAGAGGGGCACCCTGCAGCCTGGCATGGCCAGAGAGCAGGATCTATGCAGGTGGAGGGTGGCTGGGGCTGGCGCTGACCGGCAGGACCGGCAACGACACCTCGGGGCCAGAGCCATGTCCCAGGGTCCTGGCAAGGGACACACCTCCCCCCTTCAGCCCTCCTGGGGGTCTTTGGCCTTGGCTCTGCATTACTCTGGAGGCTGAGGGGCTTATTCCCCTATGATGGGGTGAATTTGGGAGGATGTCCAACCCCTGCAGCTCTCCCGTGCCCTGCCTGGGCTGCACCTTCCCCTCAGCAACACACCACACACCCTCCTGTGCAGGACCAGCCCCCTCCCCAGCTTTCACACTCCCTCAGCAGCATCACTCCCTGCTGCTGCAGCCCTTTCCCAGCACCCTGCATCCTTCCCCACCCCAAGCTGCTCTTCCCAGCTCAACTCTGTCCTCCCCAGTGCAGGCAGGACCCAAAACCCTTGGGACCCCCATGCCAGCACCCAGCCTTGGGCATGAGACCCTCCCAGGGGCAGAGCAGCAGTGCCAGCAGGATGCTTGCTCTGGTATTTAGGTACCTGCAGCCAAATGCTGACATGGGTGTTAATCCATGAGCTCTCTGTTCTGCTTTCACAGTCCCTCCTTGCCTTGATTCCCACCTCCTGGAAGTTTTACTCTCTGTTGCTTTCTTGAACCAAACATAAATGCCTGGTTTTGCCTGTTCTTTTTGTTTCAGAAAAAGGAAAGGGAAGCATTACTCTTTTGGAAAAGCTATTTTTTGTTCCCCCTTCTCCCTGTTTTCACATGTATCACCTCCCTCTTGGATAGCTGTACCTGCATATATAGGGTGTCCGGGTTTAGGGGGGGTTGTACTCTTGATTTCTTCCTGATCTGCAGGATTTAAGGCCGAGCATTAGTGGTGGGGAAAAAAAAGACCCTTAAATCCAACTGAAATAAGCATGAAAGCAATAAACTAAAGAAACCAGCCATTACCTCCTTTGTGTTCAGCCACCAAAACTACCCCTTCCTCTGAGCTGGCTACGGCTGAGCCCTGTGTCCTGCTCCCTGGGAACGGAACAGGGATATTCCCCACAGCCTGGGGATGCACCAGTAATCCCAGTGCTCCCCTTTTCCTAAGGCTGGAAAGTTCATGAAACCCCTTGTGCTCATTCAGCCTCGTTTTCTCATGATGAAACGAACCCAAATCTCTTCTCTGAATCTTCCTCCAAGTGGGCTTTGTTGGGTTTGACAGGTTTCAACCTTTAAACCCGGAGACCCTATGTATATATTTATATATAATGTGTATATATACTGGTAGACTGTACAGATATATCTAGAGACATATGTAGTTCTCGACTGATTTCAACTTAATGGTATTTTCACTCCCACTCTCTGCAGCAGTGAAAATAAAATGATTCACAAGGGACCCAGCAGCGTGCTCGAAGCCGCCTCTCTCTGCTCCATCTTCATCTTCCTCCTCGCTGCACGGGAGCCGCTGCTGCTGCTGCTGCTGCTTCCAGGACCAGGTTTCCTCTGTCACAGCCAAGTCTCAACAGTTTGAGCTCAGGAGGCTTCGGGGGTCCCTGCAATGGGGAGCTGGAGGGTTGTCTTGGGAGGTGTAGGGTTGGACCAGTGTCAGTGCAGCCTGTGGGAGCATGTGACTGTCTTAATGAGCACTTCGGTTGATTAAGAAGGCTGTGACTGTGGCTGGTGGGTGTTACTGTCCCTGCAAGCTGGCTGGGAGCTGTGTGTTTGGGCAGGGAGTGTGAACTCCTGCACACACCACACCAAGTACTGTTCCAGGCTACGACAGAGGGGCTGGAAAGCTGCTGGAGGGAAAGAGCCTATGGGGGTGAATGTGAACAGAAGCCAGCAGCGTGACCAGGGGGGCAAGAAGCAAAGAGCATGCTGGCTGGGATCAGCAGTGGGGTGGCAGCAGGAGCAGGGCAGGGATTGTCCCCTGTGCTGGGCCCTGGGGAGGCTGCAGCTCCAGGGCTGTGTCAGTGCTTGGCCCCTCACTCACTGCCACAGGGACACTGAGGGGCTGCAGCGTGGCCAGAGCCGGGCACAGAGCTGGGGAAGGGGCTGGAGCACAAGGGTGCTGGGGAGGGGCTGAGGGAATGAATGGAGGTGTTGAGGCTGGAGAAGAGGAGGCTGAGGGCAGCCAGCAGCACTCTCTGACACTCCCTGACAGGAGGCTGCAGGGAGCTGGGGGTCGGGCTCTGCTCCCCAGCCATGAATGACAGGACCAGAGGCAATGGGCTGCAGCTACCCCAGGGGAGGTTGAGGTTGGAGCTGAGGCAGAACTGTTTCCCTGAGAGGGGTGTCAGCCCTATGCCAGGCTGCCCAGGGAGCTGGGGCAGTACCCAGCCCTGGAGCTATTGAAATAGATGTGGTTGTGAGGGCTGTGGGTCAGTGCTGGGCTGGGCAGGGTGAAGTGAGTGCTTGGACTCGATGATTTTAAAGGTCTTTTCCAACCTGAACGCTTCTCTGACTGTGATTCTAATTCAGACAGAACTGCCTCCAGGTCACCTTCATGCTCCCAGGGAAGCTGGACAAATGTCCCCAGGGTGAGTTTACCCTGGGGGAGCAGCATGGAGGGGTTTCAGGGAGCAGCTATGAGGGAAGCATCTCTCCCACCCACAGGATCCACGCCCAGGGCTGCACTCGCGTGGGGTGCTCCTGTGTGTTCTTCCACACGAGCAGAACGGGTGTAGGCAGCCACTTCTGCTTCTGCCCAGCTCCTCAGCTTCAACAAATCTCCTCTTGCTGCTGCTCTCCCCACGTGAATCCTGAGCAGAGAGGGAGGACGGCCGTGGGTGTGGGTGTGAACGCATGGGCTGCGGCGTGGGGCTGCTCACGGGAGCGTGTGTGTGTGTGTGTGTGTGTGGAGCAGGCACAGGCAGACAGATCCCCTTATGTTTTAGTGATGGAAGAATAACATCTCTGTGTTTTATAACTGGGGGGGTGTGTATGCACTCGCTGCCTCCTCAGGGAAGGCAGCCCTGGCTCCCCAGGGACCTCAGCACTGCAAACGCTGGAGGGTTTGTTTCTTCTCCCTGTAAATAGGTGCTGGGGTAACTCAGGAAAGGGACTTGGGCTGTTGGTGTGAGAGGCTGTTCTCCCACCCTGTGTGTTGTGGGGTCACAGGGAAGGCTGGAAATTCCTCATTAGTGGAGGCTGAGGGAGACTGCTGGAGTGGGCATCAAAGAGGGCTCCTCAGCAGGGTTGGGTGCTGATCTTCCCTGTGCTGGGAGAGTGGAGGGTTATCACAGAATCTCAGAGTGTTGGGGGCTGGAAGGGCCCTGCAGAGCTCCTCCAGCCTCAGCCCCTGCTAAAGCAGCTTCCCCTGGCTCAGGGGGCACAGGAACGTGTCCAGGTGGGGTTGGAAACCTCCTGAGAAGGAGCCTCCACACCCTCCCTGGGCAGCCTGGGCCAGGGCTCCCTCACCTCAGCACCAAAGGACTTTCTCCTCCTGTGCCAGTGGCACTGTTTGTGTTCCAGCTGATGTCCATCAGCCCTTGTCCTGGCACTGGAGACAACAGTAAAAAAAAGTGTGACCCCATCCTCTTGACAAACACCTTTTAAATGCTTGTAAGTGTTGATGAGATCTCCTTGAGCTCAGGCTCCTCTTCCCCAGGCTGAACAGCCTCAGGTCCTGCAGCCTTTCCTCCTCACACACACGTTCCATTCCCTCAGCATCTTGGTGTCCTTGCACTGGCTTCTCTCTTGCATTTCCCTGTCCTTGAGCTGGGGAGCCCAGAACTGGCCCCAGGACTCCCTCAGCAGCCCAAGCTTTTGCTTTGCAGCAATTTGCCTCATGCTGGGCAGGAGTTGCCCCTCCATCTCCCCTGAGCTGGAGCAGAAGGTGCCAACTGAAGGCTGAGACCCTCTCCAGCCATGCTGCAGCAAAGCCCCTGTTCCACAGGGTGAAGGGACACAACAGACAATCCCAGACAAGTGTTTGCAGCCCCTCTGAGGAGCAGAGGCCCCAGGTCAGCTGCAACCCCCTCAGCTGCCACATCACCTCCATCACTGTGGCTGCTGAGCCGCTTAATGAGGGACTTAACGAAGATTAGAGGCAGCCCTTTGCTCTGCTGCGTGCTGAGCAGAGCTGGGGCTGGCTTGATGGGAGATGGTGTGGGCTGGGGGAGAGGGGGCTATGAGTGTGTGGGCAAGGCCTGTGCCCACTGGTGAGAGGCTACCAGGGGGTCCCTGCCCAGCAAGCACTGGCAGATGGGTGAGGTATCCTGGGTGGGTGAGTGTGTGGGCTACAATCTGCCTGTGAGAGAGAACATTTTGGGGTGGCTGTGTGTGCAGAATGCTGCACTTGGGGCTGGCCATACATACCCTGCCCATCCTCGAGGGTCCTAACCCCACAGCATACAGCCTTTCCCACGCCCTGGGGGGAAGCAGGGCCATGGTCCTCCCCAGGTCGAGCCCTACACGGGGGATATCAAGCAGCCCCCTTGCCCCTGAGCACGTGGTTTCACACAGAGGGGGACATGGGGGCTCTCTCCCATCCTACCCAGAAGCTGCTCCCTTCCCATTCACAGCAGCTCCCCCTCCCCAAACTACCCCCATGTTTCCAAAGCAACAGTGTGTGGAGGGGCTGAGGTGCTGAGCCCTGGGGGAGGAGGGGGGAGGTGGATGAGCTGAGCATCACCTGCCATCTGGCTGCTGGGGTAGACCCATGCAGGCCCCCAGACTCTGGCCAGTGGCATGTCCCCCCACACCCTCCCCAGGGCCCTTCACTGGTCCCCAAAGCCAGCAAGAGGGGCTATGTCTGGTGCTTTGCCATTCCTGCATCTCTGAGGATGGTCAGAGCTGGAGATGGCTCTTTGGTTTGGCAGGACCTGGGCTGGTCAGGGCTGGGGACGGCAGGGAAGGGAGCAGAGCACCGTCCCCTTCCCATCTCATCCCCCACAGCCCCAGACAGCAGCCTATTGGGCTATTGGAGAGCAGCCACTGTTGGGGCTGGCTCACCTCAGGGGACAATATAAAGTCCCAGTGGGAAGCTGCTGACTTGGTTGGCCTCATCTTGCCTCTCTCCTCTTGCACTGCCTGTACCAGCCCCCTCTCTGCAGCCTCCCTTCCTCTCCACGTGTTAGAAAAGCCCCACAGCCCTTCCCCAGGCTGTTCAGCAGCCCAGGAGAGTGGAGCAGGGCTGTCCCAAACCAAGGAGCAGGAGAAGGAAGTATGCCCATCTATTCTACTATCCTCCAGCACTAAGCAGAACTCCACAGGGCTGGGCTGTAGCTGTGAGGCTGGGAGGGTTGTGGGCCACTGATGGGTGCTGAGGGGGTCTCTCTGTACTCCTGGAGGGGAACTTGGCAGAGTTTAGGGAGCAGCACTCTCAATGTGGGCTGTGGAAACTCTGTGTTGGGTCATTGCTTTTGCAAACCCTGTTTTGGATTGGAAATGCCCCTTGGGAGAGTGCTGGGTGCCTGGGCCCTCTGCCTGCCTGGTCTGTGGGTGCAATGCAGCCTGGTGGGTGGGCAATGCTGCAGCAGTGGGTGCTGGGGACCATGCCTAGGGGTCAGCTTCTAGTAGGAGCGAGCTCTCTTAAAGAATGGACCCTGGTGGGTTTGGGTGAGGGGCTGCCAGGCACTTTCTGCCCAGGCTGCAGAGCTGGGGGTGTCCCCAAGGACCTTGTGGGTTGCCCAGGATGCTGGAGGCTGAGAAATAGTTGTAGACCTGGGTGTAGGACCAGGGGGGATTGAAGAAGAGAGCAGCAGAGTGCCAGGACTCCTGGGGTCAGTTCTGCTTGGCTGTGAGGTTTAACCAGCTTCACCCATCGCCTTGATGGAGCTCTGGAGCAGGAGCCGGACCCCCTTATCACCTCCCGACCCCCTCCCCGCCTCCTCGGGGCGGGGAAAGCTGGGAAGCGAGTGCAATCGGGCATGAAATGGGCTGAAAAGGGCCAGCACAGCATTCCCAGGGCTGGGGCTGGCTGAGGATCATTCCCTGGTGCTGGCTGCAGAGAGAGGCTGGCTGCAGAGAGGGGGCTGCCCGTGCCTGTCCTGCTGCATCTGTGCTTTCAGCACTTTGCAACCCTTCCAGGGCACCCTGCCCTGCACTGCTGGCCCAGCCAGAGCCCTGTGCACCTCCTAACACCACAGGGATCCCAGTGAGGTACAGGATGAGGCCCCTGGCCTGGCTGGGACTCATCAGCCTGTATCTGGGGGCAGCGTGGGCTGTCCCAGCCAAGGAAGAGAGGAGGAAAGCAGAGAAGCCAAAAGCTGACCTTGCACTCTATGAAAACCTGGAGCTGGACAACTATGACCTGACATTGGACAACTATGGTGAGATCCTTGACCTGAGCAACTATGAGGAGCTCTACGACTACGGTGACCTTGGTCCGAAGGTGAGGGGATACAGGATGGTGGGAACCGGATCCAAGATCCAAGGAGGATCCAGGGAGGGAGAGAGAAAAATGGTGTATCCAAAGTCCAGATGCATAGAGGCTTTGTAGTTAGAACTGATATGAAGATGGTGCTGCCAAATAAACACATAATGGACTCAGGACAGACACTTATCCTCACAAAGGATGGACTGGAGTAAGGAGTTTCTCTGCCTCAGGGGGGTGAGACCATTGTCATCAGATGGATGGGATGTGCCCAGGCATTTCAAATGCATCTGATAATCACTGTACTCTGACCTTTATCCTGATGGCGTGGGCCTGGTTACCTTATAGGTGTGGTTTGGTGATGTGTTCTTGAAGAAGGATCAGAACACCCAGCACAGGGCAGGACTTCCCTGGGTATATCCCAAGGACATGGGCTTGGTTTAAGGGGCAGATGGTGCATAGCTGAAGAACCAGCTTCCTGCATGAGCCTACAAGCCCAGGAGGGTCTCCCACTGCTTTTGCTGGTGGCAAGAAAGGTTTTACCCAAACTCAACCTCTGCCAGCTTCCACGTGCCCTGCCCACACCAGGCCAGAGCATCACTGCAGGAAGCCAGAGTGTGAGGATTCCTGCTTTCCTCTGGGCAAACAGGGTGGGTTCTGAAACCCTGAGCTAGGTGAGCTCCCCAAGCAGGAGCTTCCTTTTCAACAAGACCTACCCAGTGCCCTTGACCCCTTGGCCAATGCCTCCTGTGCTGCAGGGGAGCAGGAGGACTTGCTCTGCTTGCCCCAGCCCTCACACCCAGGCTGTGTTTGCAGATCGAGGTTGGCACCCTGGCTCCTCGCCCCAAGGACCTCGTGGCTCTCCCAGACCTGGCCACCACAGCTGAAAGCCCGAAGCTGCAGCCTCCAGCCACCACCAGCCCCATCCACCCAGTACCCAGCCCCGTGCAGGGTGAGTGCAAGACCCCTCTGAGCACAGCACGAAGGTTCAATCAGCACCCCATGGGAACCCACCCAGCTCAGGGTTGGTGCTCTGAAGAAATGGGAGCAAATCCTTTTGCCACCAGCAGACAGCAGCAGTTATTTGCTCTGCCTGGGGTGTCAGGGGTACATCTTATCACACAGCAGGCAGGAGGGCTGCAGAGAGACATTTCTGGGAAACAAGAGCTCCAGCAAAGCAGCAACATTTTAATGAGCACAGAGGCATTGTGACAGTTGGACAGAGCAGCAATTAGATTAGTGACAATTAAAATCCTGTAGCGAGGGATAAATATCTTTATTCATTTTCTGTCACTCTGGACTGGGACAAATGAAGTAGGAGGCAAAGGGAAATTGTTGCTTTGCTGCTTTGAACTCCCTCACTAATGGATGCTGAGTCTCACGAGCACTAGGGGAGAGGAGAGGGGACACGTAGGAGGGAGAGATGTGGCTTTACCCCTCCTGCCACCTCTGCCTGCCTTGCCAGGACCCCTCTCATGCAGCTGAGACACGTTTTGCTTGATGCCAAACTGGTTTCTTTTGTTTCATTTCCTTCTGTGGAAAAACTAAGGGGGAGGGGGGGTCAAAGTGAGCCCTGATGCAGTGCTTGGCAACCTTACCCCCCCCTCTCCCACGGGAGGTATTTGTCCCTGAGCAGTTTCATATATGAGCAGCTCATGTCTGGGGGTTTCTGGCCCTTCTTTTCACCAGATGACCGTGGTTGTTTCAATGATGAAGGTGCTGGGGCTGTGACAGCTCTGAGTGCCAAAGGCTTTGTGGTGGGTTCATCCCCATACATCTCTGCATGCTGAGGTGCTTTGTAGGGGGGAAAGGGGGATGGTCAAGATTGCTGTGCCATGCCAAGGGCTGCCTCTGCATCCCCAGGCCTGCCCAGCTGCCTGCTCTGCCTCTGCATTGGCACCTCTGTGTACTGTGATGATGCTGACCTGGAGCACATCCCATCTCTGCCACCTGAGACCACATACCTGTACGCTCGCTTCAACCGCATCGGCAGCATCCGCGCCCACGACTTCACAGGACTCAGTATGTGCAGACAAGGGAAAGGCCCAGCTCTGCAATGGGCATGGGGGCAACAGAGGGGCTGCAGTGAGGCCAGAGCTGGGCAGCAGAGCT
>WBNH01007343.1:0-134011 GCA_013401255.1 Urocolius indicus
AATTGCATTGGGCATCACTTGGGATTTTTCCTTTTTAAATTTCTCTCTCTTTTTGTTCTGTTCTTTTTAATTACTATTATTAATACATATTTTAATGTTGTTACTATTATATTTAAATTAATTTTAGTAATTACATTTTTCTTACATCAACTCACAAGTTTTACTACTTTTTTCCATTTATGTTGCCCATCCCTGTAGGAGGTGGGAAGGAGTGTATGGGTGGCTGTGGTACTTAGTTCCTGGCTGCCATCAAACCACAACATATACCACCAGAACCAAAGAAAATCATTATGCAGTATTAGACAAAAGCTAATTAGTCTTGTTTTGAAAAGGAGTGGTTGGCTAACAAGCAAAAGCAGTTCAAAATCAGGAGGATTTTCTAAGTAGAGAAAAAACACACTAACTCACAGAATGACTTAGATAAGAGCTAATTATTATCAGAAGTAAACACAGATGAAGGAAATCTCTCAGACTAATAAAGCCAGAGTAGTGTGAGAGAGTGAACAAAGAAGTTAGCTTTCACTATGTAAACTTGGACAATAGAGTGTTGACACACGCAAATTAACAAGGGCTTGACAGCTGTTCCACATGACATAATAAAAAGTTAGTAGACTTTTGTGAATATTTTTAAAGCTAGTAGTCTCACTTTCTTAGTGAAAATACTATTAAATGAGTGTTTAATTATAGAAAGTAGTTATCTGGAAAACACAGCTACATGTGCCTTCTGTTTATGTGCAGAAGCCTGTATTTGAACTACACAGAGAAGACGCTTTTTTGTCTAGTGATATAAAATATTCCTAGCCCTCTCAGTTACTAAAATGGGCAAAGCTTTCTCAAATCATATCCACTACCCTTATTTCTGTAATATCTGTAGAGAAGAAAGATGATAACAGCTGTTCCTTGCAGCAATTAATTTACCTTCTGAATACAGAGTTTGCGCTTTATGAGCAAGGTATGTCTTCAGTGGAGAGAGACCAGACCATCTCTGTGGAACAGGCACTTTCCCAGGTAAGATGTCATGGATGCTGAAATATGTGACTATGTCTACAAAAGAAAGTGATGTCCTACCTCCTTGAGATGGAGGATAAACTTAGATAGCCTCATGGAAGCCCTGCTAGCTAAGATGTTAGAGCTAGCATGCAGAGATATGCAGTAATACTTTATGCAACCCCCCTTGAACAATAATTAGATTCAAATGATTACATTAAATCCCAATACTTCTTGGCTGGCTTCCTTCACTCTTTTCTCCTATGTGTTTTTTGGAGCAATAGATTAGAAACAAAACTGACTCTCATAGAATTTGAACAGGACGACTTTAAAATCAAATGACATTGTGGGAATAGTAATTACTTTGATAATGGTTAATAATATAATCATGCCTCTTCCCAAAACAATTAAATAAGAGGATATGATGTGCTCTTCGAATCCCAGACAAATTTCTACATCTATCCAGTAGGACTAAAATGAACACAGAAGCCTAAAATCTCCATTGTACTTTAAAGGGGTCAAAACTTAGTAAAACTGATATAAAGAAAGCTATTGCTGTGAAATGAAATAGTACAAATGCAGCTGTACTTGAGGTACCCAAAAATCATATAGCTATTTTACTTTCTTTCTCACCTTTCCATTTCAGCCCTACTAGTTACTGTGATCTAATATAAGAGGACAGTTCATGTTCTTAGCAGTAGAACACACATCTGGATGGCTAACGGATTCTCAGGGAGGAGCGCTTCCCTCCTCCATCATCCTGAAGAAACTGCTGCCCTACAAACTAGGGCAGTTATATTCTCACTCATTGACTAAATTGGAGAGAAAGAGTCTTTTAAGCTCAGAATGTCTTGAGTAGGGAAAACACCATAAAGTAACTGTGTGACCTGCTAGAAGGAATGGAGGAAAGAAGAGTTTGGTCTCCATGGAGAGATGCCAGAGAGAAATCAGACCAACTATTTTCTTCACATGAGTAGAAATTAGTCTATGCAGCCACCAAAATCCCAAACCAAACTCCAAAAACCCTCTGCAATAACTTAACCAACATAGATTTTTGTAGTTTCCAAGAAAAAAAAAATCAGTATGTCTGAAAGAATAGCCTATAGTTTCTGCCTGATAGTAACCAATAAGGAATCTCTATTGATATCAAAGGTTGAGAAATTCTCAGAACAGAACCATTCTATCTCCAACTTTGCCGAATACTAGCATAAGTCCAAGATAAGACACTTTTCTTAGGAAAAATTATCCTCTACTAATTTAGGTCAAGCAACAAGGGAAAATAACAAGCAAGTTATTGAAGCTTCAATACCAGTTTGTAAAACTCAAAATGAGAACAGTTTCCTCAAAACCTGAAGAAACTATAGCATACTTTCTAGACTTTCAGCAGTAGGAGCTTCTGTGTTCAAGACATGTTTGTGCAATATGGAAAGCAGCAAGAATAAGCAAAGAAAATTGGTGACTCCAGGGAAACTATTGTAGAAAATTTCTTCCTTGTTCATAGTTCAAGGGACCCATTGCTTTAGGAAACTATAACAGGGAGTTGCAGCAGCACTGTATTTTATGAAAAAATACTTTACATACCTTGAGCATTCAGAAGTGTACTCTACATGCTTTTATGTGTATCAGTTCCTTACAGTTTACGGTTCAGGACTGAAAAAGCAGCATTTTCTCATCATAGCACATTTCAGTGCAGCATGTAAACACAAGTGGTGTGTTTTAACTGGCACTCACCAGTGACCTGTGCTATGACAGTACAGGATGCAGCTGGACGTGTCACGAATACAGAGCAACAAATTCAACACACATGCCTTTGTGTAGAAACCACATGCCCAAATACAGCAATTTAAAATAGCTCTTAGATGTTCTAAAACCAGGCAGAACAAAATCTGGTGTTCACTTATATGAATGAGAAACATTAGTGGAGAATGAATAAAGTATGCTTTCCCTCCCCTACTCCCATCACAAAGAATCATCAAAAAGGATTACGACTTGAGTCTCCTTGAGTGCCAGGAAGGAGTTCTGACCTGGAAGTTAGTTTTGGAGGTCCATCAGGCCTAATATCATGAATTAGCATTAGCAAATATATACTAGCCTACTATTTGCTGAGGAAGAGGAAAAATATTTTATTTTTCATGCTTCCTTTAGCAAGCCGGCATAGTACCAGTTCACCACTCCTACATCTTCAAGCAGTAAAAACTGCAGGCTTATAAAAATGCTTTTAAGTGTTTGTTTCCCTTTAACCATATCCACCTCCCGTGATTAAATCAATCTGCCAGGGCAATTTTCCTGCAAGTATGTTATTTTCAATACTAAAACAAAAATTAACTCAAGTCAAAGCACAGATTGCTCTGTATAGTGTCTACTCAAAACTAGAATTATGCATCTATGTTCAAAAACCATACTCACATTACCGAAAGCATTCATGCTTTCACTAAATTTACTTTTCTTTACAAATGAAAGCAAAAGAAAGACTATGTGTAGTTATTTGCTGCTTCTTTATGATAAACCAAGTACTGTGTTTACTGTAGTGTTTTTTAAATAGAAGAGGGGTTTGAGGTTTTTTTTTTGCTAGTAGTTTTAGTTATCCTGCCATCTGATAGTTGCAAACTGGAAAAGAAGAAATGTAGTTCTATTTGAATTAATCAAGTTTTGGTACAAAACATTGGAGTTTTGCTGAGGTTTACGGTTTTCATTTTTGAAATAAAAACATGAAGAAGATAAAGGCAATTATTTCCCTGATGAGCTAATGCTTATCAACATGCTCTTATCCGGTTTCTTTGATAATAAATTTCCCAACAAATTGTACTGAAGAGTGCAGATTCCATTTTTTTTTTTAAATTTCTGAATTAATTTAATGAAATCTTCAAAATTTGACACAAGGCCATGAACAGTCTGAAGTTAAACCTAATTTGAGCAAGATTTTGGATTCTGAGATCTTCAGAGGTCACTTACAATACAAAATTTACTCTAAGTCTACAGTGCAGTATTTCTGTTTCATTGTCCATCCAAATTAATTGGTTAAAATACCCAGTCAGGCCAAGTTCAGTATCAATACAGCTATAATAACCTCCATATGATACTTTATCTGAGACTTTTATCGTATCCTCGTTTTCTTTCCTACCTCACCTTTATGTTTTAAATTAACATCTACTTAATTCAAATTGTTGGAAAGTCCTAGGAGAAAAGCTTGCTTTGTGAAATAGTGATTATTAGTATCTTATCAACTAGACTGAAAAATGATCAATATATGTTTGTTGGTTCTTTCAACCAATTATGAATAACAACTACATTAAGAACAACAATAGCTATTATTGATGACATTTTTAAGATTAGTATTTTTTCCCACATTCTGTATTGATTTATTGGGCTAAGATCCTTCTTCCTAATTATTGAAATATCTAAGCTCTACTACACAGTAGAATCCTAAAACTAAGAACATAGATAGAACCCAAAGCTAATCAAAATACTACATTTTTGACTTACAGATCTGGCAACTAGCACATAACAGCTTATGCTTTTACTGGCATACAATGGATATATGCCAACATAGCTTGCTTCTTTTTTTCATAAACACAGATGTTTGCAATGAATGAGTCTTATAATTTCCCCATTGACCTATAACAAAGGAGAGCAGCCACCTTTAAAGCACCAGTTGTTAATATCCTTTCTTAATCCAGGTTTGTGAGGCTACCTTTGCAATAAGTGTGTTTTATGAAGGTGAAACTGGAAATGCATGTGTGCACACACTCATATATATGTGTATTAAAGAAATGCAGACTCACTGGGAGGGGCTGGCAAACAAATGAGTGAGGTCCTAGCTTGATCACAGAGCAGTCCAGTCAGTGGTACAATTAACATCTTTTTGAAAGTTACATTAAAAATTATGTTATTAAAAGAGATTTCAATTTATTTCTCAGTGAAGACAACCAGGAAACTTCTGATGCCACAAGAATGGCTAGCAGTAAGATTATGATGTTTGGAAGAAAAACTGTTTAGGTAGTTCAGAACTATTTGACAACATACCTATTTATAGCTTTATAAAATCATAATATAAATCATGGGAACTGAAAATCTGAGTGTAAGAAAAGAGGAATACCCAAGATTAGTCTCAATTCTACCTTTCTCAGTTGGCTTAATATTGACCATTGAAGTAGGCAGTAGTACTCAGCTGCAGATCGCTACTCTGACAAATTTTTCTGCCTTGAGAAGTAAAGGTATTTCTGCTGCATTTAGCAAAGACAAAAGTTGATACTCCTGAAAAGATTAAACAACAGTAACAACACTGCTACTGTTTCAGAAAAACATTGATCTTTTCCTGCGATTAAAAAAGGCTTTTCTAAGGCCATCTATAGACAAATCTTATGTAATATATGCCACAGATTATAACAGCTTAAATAGACACATAAAGTTTATGAAATAGATACGTAGATACTACATTCTGTTTGAAGTACTTAAAAGGTACGTAAGTCAAAAGACATATGTGGTATGATCTCCATAGTAAATGTAGAACACAAAGGAGTTGTCCAGTCTTTGCCTGCTCTTTTGCCTGTTGTTTCCTTTTGATACTCAGTCGCTGATCACATTTCCTAAAGAACCACATAGTGGCTCATTTAAAGAAACCCCATGAATCACATGCAGCAAGTTGTGAACATTACTTGCTTTGAAGCAGACAGATTTTCCTCTGAGATTCTCTTCTGTCAAAGTCTGGATATCTGTCAGGCACTTGCCTTGGTGTTTAATGATACGAAGACCAGATAAGTGAAAAAGATACTCAGAATAAAAAAAGATGCAATAAAAAGCTATCAGATTTGATCCACACTGAAGGTCCAGATCACAGTGTGTAATGAATCTGTCTTGCT
Source organism: Urocolius indicus (assembly GCA_013401255.1). Classification (NCBI taxonomy): domain Eukaryota; kingdom Metazoa; phylum Chordata; class Aves; order Coliiformes; family Coliidae; genus Urocolius; species Urocolius indicus. The sequence continues at coordinate 5,847 of WBNH01007343.1, forward strand.
GATAGTTAATAATATACTTTATCCATTTTACATGGATAACTTTGTGGTGAAGCAAGGACAGCCAGCTTTGAACTGAGCATCCAAAGGTGTCTTTTGAAAGTCTAAGTGAGAAAAGTTCAAAACAGAGAAATAAGTGCAGTACATGCTGTAAGAAATGTAATATATTCTTAACTACTCCAAGAATGGAAATTTACTGGTAGCATTACAGTTGCTATAAACAGGAGCAATACTGTGTTGGTCTGAATATATTTGGCTAATAACCTTTTTAATATATAACATATAGCACATAGCATATTTCTGTTTAGCCCTCTGAGAATCTGATAATGTGTTTTCCAAGGAAAGGTGATACACCTCAAGTGAGCAGTACTCCATAATGAAAAGAATTTACTGACAATAACAGTTTTGCTTCTATCTTTATGAATTGGGACATAACACTGAAACATAACTCTGTAGTGAAAACCTATCAGTGAGGGCCCATCATTCTTATGACAGGACAAGCCTTGAAGGTGTCAGAACTTTCCGAGACACTTTACACATAGAAAATAATCCATGTTGGCTTCCCGGAATTTCTCTATGGAAATATGGAAATATAGTCCCTCAAGTGAGGATGAGAAATATCCTTCATTTGGTATTACTTTCACAGATGGATTGTAACGGAAAAGAAGGCATAAGAAGCAGAGGTAGGCCCCTTCTCTTAAAATAATTTTGACAAAGCTCAGTGGTGAGAAATCACTTTATTAACTTCATATTTTATAAGTTAAAGGTAGTTCTGGCAAAGCCTACTAATAGGTCATACAAGCTGTAACACAGAAAAAGAGAGAACATTCTAACGTTTCCTTTCTGACAGTATAATCCACATAGGATATGCAAAATTCCCTCTGCAGCTTCAGCTATTTACCAGGAGGCCAAGAAGGTGAAAAGTAGCCTAGAGGTAAAAAGTGATTTTTAGTAGGCAATAATATCTCATTATCTCAATGCTACAATAATTTACAGTATCATGGGAAAGAATATATTCCTTTATGTGAAAGACTAACCATACACATTGTAGTGTTCATTCAAGGAGTTATTTGGGGAGAAGCGAGTAGTAGAAGTTGCAGTCATAAAACAGTTAAACAATACTATAAATGTCTCCATAGATATTTTGTTTACATTAGATTTGCTTTGTGATATTTTAACATGAACTAACAGAAGGACTGGAGTTGGAGAGGGGAGAAAAAGATAGAAAATTATGAGTGGGACTCGTCCTTCAACCTGAAGAGGAGTTCTGTAAGAAAGGCATATCATATTATGAAAAGCCATTATTGCCAACTCAACAGGAAATAATTAGCTGTGGATTACACATTTGGTTTGGTCATCAGCTGCTGTACCTACATTATTACATGTTTTTTGACAGCATGATTTACTTTAGCAAAAAAGATGCAATAGAAGGCAATCTTATGTCTTTAGAAGTACAAAGGCAAGACCTAAACTTTAGAAGGACTATCTTTCTATAAGCTTGTGGAAAAACATAAGCTAGAAATACTGACACGACCAAAGAGAAAGTAAACTACTTATTTCAGTCCTGCAAGACTCCCCTTTCTGAATAGATGAGCAACTGCGTGAATGATAATTTAGTTAATCTCTGAGAAGTCAGTGACAAAAACAGTAGAATCCATATTTAGTATTTTATCTAAGTAATATTGTGGACATTTTAAATGGAATGAGCTTTTTACATGGCGATTTGATCTGCCCGACACAGGCTGAACTTTAAGAAGCTGCAGGTTACTCCTGTCAGTATGTGGGTTTTTAAGCCCCGCTCTCAAGAGCATTTCCATTGCTGGCACTTACAACCTTGCTACGAGGGCTGTTGCAGCTCTGGGTACACCAGCGCAGTTATGCAGGAAATCTTGCTGGACACATGCCAGTTGCTGACAAAAGTGTTTGCTATCCAGAAAGCTACATCACCTCCTACATGATAAACTAAGCTAATACATTCCTCCACGGTAGCCATAGATGCATCTGTGATTTTTCCTGCCATTGAAGATACAAGATTTTTCCCTGGTCCTGGCCAGGGATATAACAGCACTATAACTAGCTAGCCCTTTTGAAAACTGCCTCTGTCTGCTCCACAAGCTAGTGCAATTGTTGGAAGACAGAGCAGGAACGACAGGCTGTCTCTTTTGACCCTTTTAGAGGACATTGTGTTGCTGTGAGCGTTCAATAGGCTTTTATACATTACCAACATTAACAAAGTAACTCTGAAAGAGATAAATACAAAAAGTTCGGAAAACTGCATGCAATTGAATCAGAATAAAATATTTAAGACTCGGTTTCATATGTAATATCCTGAATCTGTGTTATCCCAGTATTGATCTGAAGCCTTACTCTTCCCATTCCATTGTAGATCTTGGTAAGAATTTTTATCAGGCTGAGTATTACAATAATGACTTGTCAGACAAGAATAAGGTTATGAAGCGTTATTTTGGAGGGTTTGTTGTTATAGTGGGGATAAGAAGCAGCAGAATTTCAACAGAGTTGAAATATGTTGTATATCACATGCAGTATTCTGTGAGACAAAACCACATATCAAAAACTACAGTTCTATCAAGTAAGTGCTTTTCTAAAGCTAGTAGTAATTCAAACACTATAAACAAATCTTCAAGTCCATTCTGATCTAGTTCTGTCAGACATTCCTAAGACATACTGTAAAAACAATCCTCAAAACAAACAAAAAAAAAAAAGTCCCCAAAACAAAACTAAAACTCCACCAAGAAACCTGAAGGTATTTGCTTTGCAAGTCTTATTTATTTTGTTATACAGTAAGGCCTTTGGGAAGCTTTCAAGACAATGCTTATTCTTGAATAAATGCCAATACAAATGGATAGGATCGGCAAACCAATTTCTGAAGAACAAGCAAGTATACACTTGAATAAACTAGAGTGCCCTACTTATATCCCTTACTCCACACAAAAGCCAGAAAACAAATTTCCTCTGGATAAAGTGCATGCTGACTGATTGCATTTAAAAAAAAAAATACCACCTTGACAAAACCTGCCCATTTGCTTTGTCCCTGTGTGCCACCAAGATTGCTTTTCTGAAACACTTTCAAATTCCACTTTCTGCCAGGGTAACTGAATGTTTTATCTATTAGGCTTAAATCCCACTGGCCATGACATTATTCAAATGCTGATGATACAATGCTCTCTACATACAGCTGCTTCTGCTAACACGTACCAGGAAGAATTTTATTGTGACAGCTTATGAAAAAATTTACATAATCAAGGGAAATGTGGTAACACATTAAGTGTCCAGTAACCGGTACACCATCACAGCACAACACCTACAGGAAGTGCATGTGACATCCACATGAGTACTAAATGAATCCATTAGGATTAGTAGTATTAAAATGAATACCAGATGCACTAACAAGGGACTGCGTAAAACAAAATGCTGCAAAAATGCTTGCATCCCAATCCCAGCTTTCAAATAACGTCAGCATATTACCCTAAAATCATTACTTTGCTATTCTAGTTCCTTTCCTAGGGAGCTCTAATGATAGTTCTTGCCCTATAGTGAATTCATATTGCATCTGGCATAGGAAATTTGGCATTTCAATTTACATAACTGTTTTTGATTGCACAAATTTGCTGTTCCCCAATCCTCAGTGTACTTTGGACAACAGTTTTCAATGCTTGACTGAGAGAGTAAAACTGAGCCAAAGACCTTTTCTTTCCCTCGCTCCTCTTCTGTTGGTAGGTTCTTGTGCTTTTGCAAATGGAGATAAAGGAGGACTAAAAGTCAGAATTTAAAGAACAGAAGTTGTCTGTCATTTTGTCTAGTTCAATTTGGATAGTAAGGACTGATTGACAGACACCGGATCACATATTACAAGTGATAACTGCAGTCTGGGTGAAAATCCAGACGCCTAGAAGTATGACATTTCCCAAGAAATGGCATTCTCATATCAGAGCCAAAGAGATAAACGATAGTATCTCTATGAGACCAAACAAAATCAGTACAGCTTCATTAAGCAAGTTTTACCTGCAGCTACAGAAAGCAGATCTACTTCTACAGAATATGTATAACTTCAACATCCAGCAGTGTACAGACTGAAGAAATAACTATGGGTGAATAGTGATAACATGCCACAAACAATCTGTGTGAAATATCAGTGCAAGATTTAGAACCAAGACAACAAAGGACAAGAGGTGCAGGTGGACTCCAGAGGAGAGAAAGCGACAGATAAATCAGATTTTAAGAAACTATAGACAGTCCAACTTAATCTAGTAGTAAGTAAAATCCTTGGAGTGCTTGTAAATCATGGGAAATGCATTATAGTATGACCCAGGGTTTTAACTCACAAACTGAAGCTATTTACATTTCTTGGGAGAGAAACGAAAAGCAGATATGGGGAAATTACAGAAAACTATAGCTGTGGAGATGGACAGCAGGCTGATCCTAGAGATTTTGTTGCCAATGTTTATGCCATTAAGAGCAGCAGTGGTAACTATCTCTCTGCTTGTCATTGCCATCCATGGTTTACATTTAAGTTGTTCAATTTTCCTGAAATTGGCTGCTGTGGTACATTCCATGCCTGTCATTACCCGCTTGTGGTAAAACACCTAATTTTTGTGGCAGTGAATTCTGAATGACTGAGCCTACCGTCTCAGATGTGAAAAGAGACAACTCTGCTTCTGAACAGCATGTGCCCTAGGTAAAGGAAGCCAGCATCATTTTTATCCAGTACAGAGGAATCTACTAATGCAAAAAACAAAACCATAAAGAATGGTCTCTCCTAGCAGCTCCCAATAAGATATGTGGTTTTCCTTGCTGAGGCAAGAACAGAGAATTGATAAGCAACAGAGCTCAAGGGAATAAAGTTTGCCAGAACTACACTGTCTTGTTGTGGAACCATATCCAGTGCTTCCTAGCCTTTTTGAAGATCACAGTGGCATTTGAAACAGCTATTAAAGATCACAAGGTGGGCTGGGGACACAGAGGCAGTAGGAATTTTCATATGGAGGAAAAAGGAGGAGTGCCAAATTTCAAGTACCTCTCAGCCACAGAAAAGACAGAAACCATTGGTCTGTAGAAATCCCTTCTGTCATGCTGAAATCTTCTTGACAGTCTGGCCCTTCCTTTTTTTTTTTTTTTTTTCTTATTTCCATTAACTGCTGCCACCTCTTCCATCCACTACAGCTGTTCAGCCATCTCCTGCTGCCCGCTCACTAGTGTGTCCTAGTCTCTTCCTCCTCTCACCACCCAGAAGGAAAATATGCCAGTCTCAGGATCAAGAGGTTTGGGATAGAACTAGATAGAAAGCCACAGAAACATGAACTGCAACTATATATAGCATAATTATGGCTTTCACACTTTTTACTGCTTGCTTTTTCCCTGCTGCTTAAAAAATTCACTGCACAAATTAAATGACCAAGATCATCAAGAAAGTCAACCAAATAAATACTTTTAAGAGATCTTGAGACAGTAATTTTGAAGAAAAATAATTCATTGTTTCACTTCAACACCCTCCAAAAGGTGCTATGGTATAAATACATTCAGGTTTCACAAGTTGATAATAACTGAATGTAGAGATTGCACTGTGCAATAGGTATACATATGAATGTCTGTGCAGTGCTGTGGGCTTACTGTACTATTAAAATAAGCACAAGTTCCAGTTTACATCTAAGATGCCTTTCAATTATGAGGTGAAAGCAAAATATTCCACCATTAAAACAAAATAGCACAGAGGGTGAAGGAACTGAAGCTGTGTTAGTTGCTTTATCCCTGTAGTTAAAAATAAGAAAAATATATCCAAACCCCAGAGTCTGTGTTGAGTCTACTAATGTCACTGCCAATAAGAGTTAAAATTTCAGTTCCTATGTTTGTCTTCTTTGGATACATTTCAGACTACTTTTACAATATGTGCTCTGACAGGGAGGTCTAAAAGAGAGCTGCCAAACTCCTCTTTCCCCATATTCACAAAACTATGAATAATCACCTTTTCCTTAACTCTCACACTTTTCTCACATTATGGAAGCAAAAATAAAATTAACTAAGTCAGTTTTTAAAAAATGGGACAGAATGGGACAGAAAAGCTGAAACAGTTTCAAGTGTCAGCATTTTCAGTACTTGCAAAAAATTATCAATATTTATAATACTGTGACAGCTTAAGGTGTGGTTGTGTAACTGAAATTAGTTCCAAAATCTTCTGTAATTCCAATGAAGTCAGTAAGATCTGGATGAACTTTACACACTACATTTTAGAAAACATGTGATCAATCCCAGTACTGTATACTGTTCAGTTTTAGCCTACAGAAGCCTTGAGCTTGTAAAATTGAAAAAAAAAAAACTTGCAATTCACAAGATTTCTTTAATTTAGAGACACTTTAGCTCTTTGAGATGATGCATCTCCACATCACTGCATATTCAAGAAAACTCTATACTTGATTAAATCCTGATTTAGAAATGGGATTGGGAGAATTCACTTTCAAATACTCAGAATCTCCCCAGAACAGAACTTGCTGAAATAACCTACATTTTAATAAATATTTTGGGCTACAAAAAATAAGATTAAATGATCTATAATCTATAATTTTGTAGCCCAAAATATCTGTATATTCGAATTACACATATAATGGAGCCATAAAAGGCATAGCCTGCCTTTAGACATGAATTCAAATAATTCACATCAACTCTACTGTAAGCTTATACACAAGTACTCAGGCAGAATTACAAGGGAAAACTGTTTGTTTTCCTTTTTATGACTCTGAAGAGCAGATATAAGTTCCAAAAAAATCCTACCATCTGAATCTTTGCATGGGTCTCATTCTCAGATCCAAAAGCTGAATGTCAAGGATAACATTTTAAAAAAATCTCAATTGTATTGCTTGTTGCATTCTCTGCAAAAACAGACGTTAATAGTTAATCCATTTTGTTGTTACTACGCTGTCTCTTCTGCAGCTGTTACAAGAGCAGCATTTTCAAACGTTGAAATAAATTGTTGGCTTTAGTAGGAAAAACAGGGTATAGTTTGAAGGGCACTAAGCAAGTACCAAGCCCTGGAGAAACTATTCTGTAGTCCAGAGCCTAAAGCAGATGCTAGCAAATACTCTTGGTTTCTGGTTTTGTAATACTGAATAATTATGGCTTGAATTCTTCCAAATGGAAACAATATCAAATAATCCCGCTTTTAGAAGGTTTCTAGACTGCCTAGCAAAATCATTGCATTGTGTACACCTCACTGGAGCCTCATAAAAAGAAAAGTTAAAGAAACAGAAAGAAATTATATATTGCTCTCTAAGGTTATCCATTTTGATTCTCATTTATTGTTCTATCATTATAGCTACTATTATTATTTTCTCACTTATGTAAGCACTGTATTCCCTACTTCCCACCTTACAAAGGTTATTATAACAAAGTGCTGGCTGATTGTTGGAGACTTCCAAAATTAACCTCAAACAGACATCGATGCATCACTCTTCAAAAGCTTTTCAGCAGGCACATTCACATGATCTCAGTGAAACAAAGGGTAAGTTATGACTAACATTATCCAGAGTGAACTAAATTGTTTCAGTGAAAGATGAAAAATTATCTTTTACTGGAGAGGAATGGCACCCTGAAGACCTGTGCAAGTAAGGGCTAATTATAAACTACATTCTTTTCAAGGCAGTAATTTCATTAAAAGAATCACAGAACGGTAAATTGAATGGACACATGAGTGTCCGGTGACAGGACTAGGAGTAATGGACAAAGGCTAGAACAAAGAAAGTTCTATTTAAACTTAAGGAGAGACTCCTTTCGTGTTCAGGTGAGGGAGCTCTGGTACATGAGGGAGGGTGTGGAGTCTCCTTCTCTGGAGGTTTCAAAACCCACCTGGACCTGTTCCTGTGTGACCTGATCCAGGTGGATCTATTTTAACAGAAGGTTGGACTAGACGATCTCTAGAGATCCCTTCCAACCTCTACCATTCTATGATTTTATGATGAATCCAGATGGCAAGGCAGTGATGTAAACAAGTGTAAATAAGAAAAAAAAAATCCAAACCCACAGAGGTTCAGGAGTATGAAAAAAAGAGACTTAAGTTATGAATAAGACAGCAAAAGTCAAAAGGGATGGAAAATCCCTCTGTCACTTCAAATAGAACATGAAGCTATAGCCATGCTGCTAGTGTGTTGAGTAGAAAAAAAAAAAAAACCACAAACATTTAGAAATTCAGTGGAACCACTGCAAAATTCTTGAGATTGTCAGACTGTACTGTAGGCAGATGCATCTTCCTCATCAGCCAGCTTAATAGGAAGTGGAAATTGCAACATCTTGAACTCCATTGAGATATGTTTTGTTTGAGCTCTGACACAATCATTTACTGCTTTTACTGTGGCCAAGATTCTTGAAAGTTAAGAATCAAAAATTTAGACAGCTTTTGCCATGTTGTGCAAGGTTAATGGAATAGTTTCCCCAGGAGATCTTTTTTCTCGAATTGCTTCTGAAACCCCGATTGATGCGAGAGTTTAATATGCTGTATTTCTTGGCATGTCAATAGTTCCTATTGAATAATAGTACTTTGTCAGATATTTAATGTCTTACCTTTCACGCAGGGACATCCAGAGTGATTTGCCTACTTTCTATGTCTGAGATGGAGCAGAAGGATGGTTTATAGCATGAAGGTGAGAGTGCTTGTAGAAAATATCTCCTCCAAGTGAAAGAATGGAGAGATATTAAGTGGAAGAATGGCTGTAGGCAAAATTTGCTTAGATTTCTGTGTTCAGATCTGCAGAGGGATTTTACAGCATTTCCACATGTTCAATGTTTCTTCAGAATTGAAGCCTAGTCCTGAATAAAAAAAAAATATCAGTGATGTTTAGCTGTTACTGAGTGTGTTGACTTTAATTACACTTTGAGTTTGGAGCCAGAAAGAATAGAAACCTAAAATATTTATCACATTTTTGTGCAGTTAATATCTCTCTACAGCTAACACGCAAACAGTCAATGCCTGGCTTATTATGCACTGTGTTTATGGAGATGTCCTATGGAAAGTAGTAGCACATCCCACTGTAGTGACAAACAAATCTCGCAGGTTCTGTAACTCTTAGGAGTTCCCAGGTGACTTCATATTTCCATGTCTGGCGTACAGCAGCCATTGATTGCTGTGAACATGTATTTCTAGAGCTCAACCTCCTCTCTATTGGTTCCCCATCACGTGTTACTCTAGTTTGAGACAAAATACAGATATTTCTCACTCCAGCTTGCAAACTGTTTCACAAAAAGATATCACAAAATTCTAGTTTTCAAGGGTAAAATAGCTGTGTGACTACTTATAGAAAAGTGACACCAAGCTAATTTCCTCAACGTTCTCACATTTAGAGGCTGGTGCACTGTAGAAAAGACAAATAATTTAGAGCTCTGGTATTACCTAGCATGTGTATTTCATATTGGTAAAAGATAAACCCTAAGGCTATGGAATTCAAGATAGAGTACTCTGATTAAGGTTAACCTCATCTATAGTCAATGTTGGATTTTTTCTAGGTTTGTTCTGAATTTGGATATGGTTGTATTTCTACTGCTGACTTCGTGTATACCAATAGATTCACTGAGATTTTACTTACTGATTTACTAAAACAACAGGAGCTATCTAATTTGTTGGTCTAAGCTATTTGCTTGAACAGAAGTTTTTCAGTGTCTGAGAAGTGCTTACTTGACCATAACCCTTTCTATGACCCACTCATGTCTATTTTGATTAACTTATATGCAATAGTCTATGCTGCTATTTATATTCCACCTCCTCCTTCCCCAGTTGCACCTCGTCTCTCTTTGAGGTGGATAAACAACAGAAGAGTGTAGACAGATGTTTATTCAGAGAGATTGAAGTTGGCTGGGATTCCCGACTCTTATGAAGAAAAATACTTGCATGTTATGTAGTAGTGGAATGGAGCATACAAATACTGTATTTAGCTGAAAGAAAGCCAGTTATGATCAAACATGAACATTAATAATATAAAAGATCATCTCATTTAAGGTTCAAAATGAATATAATCTGTAAAATTGCTCACAAGCTAGAGTAGAAAACCATGATTAAAAAAAAAATCTCAAATGAATATTCACTGTTTGAACATGACTATTTATGGTAAAAAGAATTAGAAAATGGCAGAGAAACTTTTTAACATTTAAAAGAGAGCTGAAAAATGTAAAGAATTGAGTTCGTATTTGTTTCTCACAAACTGGAGCATCTCAGGATTAATATAAGGAAGTATCAAGGTGCAAGAAGTGAGACAATTGTGGTTACTGTTGGGGAAAAAAAAAAAGAATGTGTCCAGCAGGTCGAGGGAGGTTCTGCTCCCCCTTTACTCTGCCCTGATGAGGCCTCATCTGGAGTCCTATGTCCAGTTCTGAGCTCCCCAGCTCAAGAGAGACTGAGAATTTCTGGAGAGAGTCCAGGGCAGGGCCATCAACATGATCAGGGGACTAGAGCATCTTTGTTATGAGGAAAGGGTGCAGGTCTGGAACTGTTCAGCCTGGAAAAGAGAAGACTGAGGAGGGAATCTCATGAATACTTACAAGTATTTAAAACGTGTATGTCAAGGAGATGAGGCAACACTTTTTTTCTGTAGTGTACAGTGATAGGACTAGGCATGGTGGAGAAAAGTTGGAACACAGAAAGTACCACTTAAAAAATAGGAGAGACTTCTTTCCTGTGAGGGTGATGGAGCCCTGGCACAGGCTGCTCAGGAAGGTTATGGAGTCTTCTCTGAGGTTTTCAAAACACATCTAGATGCATTTCTGTGTGACCTGATCTAAGTGGATCTGCTTGAGCAGAGCATTTGGGCTAGATGATCTCTAAAGGTCCCTTTCAACCCTATCATTCTATGGATGTTAGCAGGGTAGGAAGCACTTCTCAGGCCTGGGTAGACACATTTGATCTAAACTTTGGGATACGATAAGAAGCCTCTGTGAAGCCTTCCTGTTCTAACTGGAGCATTACAATAATCTGAGTTCTTGTCTCAGTGTCCATACAAAACTTTGCTAATGATTTGGCAATATTTTTCCTGTCTGATGCTGTTACTGTAAATGGACTAATGCCTGCATAGTACTGTCACAGTACTTTCTGGTAATCACAGGCAGATTTTGTTCTGTGCAACACTTACCCCTACTCCTGCCAAGCCAATCTCCCCTCACAGTTTTTTTTTTTGCTAAATCTTTAACTGAGGCATACATTAAACTCATTTCAAAACTAAGAGTCATTTTGACCTAGGAAATCAGCTGTTTCCTTGGAAAATACCAAAACAAGATGATAATTTCACAACTGTGTAACACATGTCAAACTTGATCTTCCATTACAAAATTGATTTTCCCATGCCCTGTTTAGTTTTTGTAATATTTCCTAATAAATAAAAACCACAGAAAATTCCCAACTACCTCTAATAGTGGTATCAATTACTGGAAGAATGTGTGCTAGTGTCTGGCAATACCTAACACTAAGGAAAAAAGAATGTAAAGGGAGATGAAAATGCTGCTGCTTAGGAGTAGTTGTGTAAGATTGGCCCATGGCAGAAGAATCTATGAGAATTTCTTCAATCAGTGTTCAATACATCTTTGCTTTAACAGAGTAGTAGGAATGCCAGGGACTCTTTGTGACATAGATACTTTGCATTGTAGCTTCTCAATGCACAGAGGTGTGGGGGAAAGAAGAATCAATTTTATCTTCAGCATATGTTGCCATGGAATTGGACACCCCATTATGCTGACCTCCATATCTTTACATGCATCAGCCTTGGACATAGTCACAAAACTTTCCTTGCTAAGACTAATTTTCTTCAACATTGGTTCACATTTGATGAACACCTGGCACTTCAATTTTCATTGAAATAAGTTGTCTTTTCTCACATGCTCAAGGTATTGGTATCTAAAAGAAAATATTAATGAGTGATAGCCAGAAGCAGGTGAAACTTTTTAACAATGCAGTGTAAGCAAGTTTATGACTATAGCAAGCAATGTAAGGAAGCTTATATGTAGCACAAAGGCCATGCAAGTCTTCTACTATACTGATAATCTTAGATACTCCCAAAAGAGTGTATTTGAGTAGATAGTTATCTAGATAGCTGCCAAAACTCGTTACTGCCTTACAAAAAAAAATGTTTTGGAGGACAACACATGTTTATTGTTTCGTGCTACTTAGCCACCTCAGTTATGTGATAATGGAAGCTAGGTAAGTCCATCGTTATGTGACTTACTATTATACTATCACAGAAGATAAGCTATTGTTTTTCTTACCTACAGAGTTTAAAAATATGAATGTAATTATTCATATATAGTAGCATCTATCGGTCTTAAATAAGTTTTGAAGTCAAAATGGATATATGTTTTGAAAGTAGTAGGTCAAATAGGTTCTGGACAAACAGAACCTTAGGATTGTCTATGATTAGCCATAAGATGTTAACCAACACCTTTGAACGCTAATTTGTTCAAGGACACTGTAAACAAAAGCTGTCATAAAATGCCCATGAGACAAGGAATCTATTTTCATGTTACATATGAAAAATAAACTGAGACTGTGTATGTGTTTTTTTACTTAGTTGGCTCTCCTCACAGTGCAGGGAACAGCTTTCCCAAAGTCAATGGAATAATTCTATGGTTCAGCCATGTATGGGCAGGTCTTCTTCCTGCTAGCCCTATAACTTCTAGGCCATGAATCTCTACAAAAGACTTAACTTTTGTACTATCATCCATTTTTTTTTCTTTGGGTCTTGAGATCTGCTTTTGAATAATCTGAAGTCTTAAAGGAAGTTTTGTGCATCATGTATACTGTTTGCCTACTCAAATGCTGTTATGATAAACTTCTCCACAAAACCAACAAAAATTCAGCTTATTGATAAAATAAATTGCAAAATTCACTTTTTTTTTTCTCCATAACTTTTTTTAAAAAAGCATACACAAATGAACTAATCATCTGACTCTCACTTAGCAAATGCAAGGTACTTGATATGCCTCACTAGTTGCATAGTAACCAACCTACTTTGAGAAATGCAACTATGGAAGCTGAGAATTAGGACTCATTATGTCTTTGCTGAGGGCTCATTAGGATTGCGAGCTGAGGGTACCATCTTAATTAAGGATGAACCTGACCACCTGAAAGTAATTCACACTGGCAGCCAACTGTAATATTTTCCAGTTTCTGATTTGTGTGGCTTCCATCTGCCAGCTTTATCTTAGCAGTGACTCTTCCTGTTGACATCAACAATGATGTTTGTAATATCATGAATTTCATCCTGTCTCTTGGGTTAAATCAAGTTTGGCAGTTCCATTCACGGCATGACTCTGACAAGTAGAGCTGCTAGCTATGTGAGAGACATGGCCTAGATGATGAAATGCAAGACATCAAGTGTAGGACAAGACATGCAGTAAATGACCTTGAAATGTAAAAATCCAAAACCAAATCTCCTCCTGCTTCTAAAAAAAAAAAAAAAAATTAAATGAAGAAAACATACCCTTATGCTTTCTGCCATCATTGCAAGTATACTGAGCTGATGCATGAATGGCACACTGTTAACTTCACTGTGCTCTCTAGCATCTATTGGCACCTGCTTCAATGATATCTCAGTGAAAATATGTGGTGATGTAACCTGCAAACCAAGCAACTGAGACTTTAACTGGAGCTTTATTTTTATGCTTGTCATATAGTAGGGACAGGGAAATGCTGGAGAGAGTCCCGCAAAGGGCCACTACGATTATCAGAGGACTGGAGCATCTTCCTTATAAGGAAAGGCTGCAGGATCTGGAACTATTCAGCCTGGAGGAGACTGAGGGAAGACCTCATGAATACTTACAAGTATTTAATATGTGTGTATCAGGAGGAAGAGACAGCCCTTTTTTCCGTAGTGTCCCTCATGTTTAGCTTATTATCACTCAAGACTCGCAGATCTCTCTCTACAGAGCTCTTTTCAGCAATTCTACCCACAACCTGCTTCTAAGAGCTGTCAATGGATGGCAGTTATCAGGGTTTCCTGGTGATTTCTCTTCCAGTCTTGAAAGGTCTCCAGAATACGGACATAGCTAATAGAAGAATCCTTTAGCTTTTCTAGACCTCAACCTTAAAAATTAGCCTCAGGAATGCTGAGAAAGCCTGAGAATTCATGTAAGATGTTTTCTGAATCTATACTCAAACCTTGAGCAGTCTAGAAGGTGCTACAGCCATGTAATAGCTGCCAGAACAGGTTATGCATTGTTCTAAAAGTTTAGAAAATCAACTAGGCCAAAGAAATCTCTTTTGTTGCTGCTGCTAGTAACATTTCTTTCTGGCAAATGACTCTACTGGAAAACATCAGTATGATAAGATAGCACAAGACTATACTCTGTTACAGCAAACTCCTGATAGAGGGCTCACCTTAACCATCTTGTCAAGACTAGTTTTTCCCCTTGATAAAAGCCCTACTTTGCTCCTGGCAGAGACAGTTCCAGGCATAGACAAAGTAAGAAACTAAGCAACAGACAGGTAGCCCAATAAACAGTGAGGCTAGAGAAGAGCCAAAAGGATTGCTTGGGTACAGATTTAGTACTACAGGAAAAGCCTTGTCCCCTGCCTTGCCTGGACAGGATCACAAAAAGCAGAAATAAGGCTCTTGCTTTTGCCAAAGGATTTTAATATAAGATAAGCAGTTATGGCACAGAGACGATATTCCACCCCAACAGCAGCAACTGTCACTTGTTCGTGGAATGGAGCAAGAAGATTCACAACAATTGGAACAAAACCCCTATTTTTTCCATATCTGTATCTCAAGTTTATCTTTTCGCCTGTCCCTGGTTATGACTGGAAAGACTTTGCCTCTCATTTTTAGGGCAACAAAATCCAATTTTGCCCATACCACTGAGAGACTCTAAGAAAGATCTGCTTGGAGAGAAAAAGGACAAACAATGTCAGGGTTAAATGACGTTAGCCAATCTCATTTTTTCTTTCAGTTTCAAATAAAATACAATCTGTGATAACAACACTCTTTCAAAGCAAATACTTAATCCCATTTCACAATGTTAAAATTATGTAAATAATTAGAAATATTTATCTAAGCAAGATGTATAGTTTTGAATGCCACAGGTGCTATTGAGCTTTCTCACATAGGTTTCAATGATTAATATGTTTTTCTATGGACATGGTTCTAGGCCAAGGTGGAACTGAATTTTCCTGAATGGCTAAGGATGATGCAGAAAAATCTCCAACATTCTTGAAATTTCAGTGTTTAGAATACAGAAATTTTATTAGTATCCCCCAAAGCAGCTTTCTCACAGTTGCATGTTATAAAACAATTTGTGACTCACATACTTTCAATCTTAGTTATTCATAACAATTAATTGCTTCGTTAAAAGGTTATTTACTGTTGGAAAGATGGGATTTGTTACTAGCTGATAATATGTTTGTAGACAGATGGGGCAAAGACATAGGGGATTTCAATTTTGGAAACTACATGGCTGTTCTTATCTTGGTTTTGCTACCTCAGATACCAAGATACTCAAGGAACAGTTAAAACCACCAAAAGTTCTAGGGGTTCCAGTCTTTGCTTATTGATGTATAAGTATTCTTCTGCTTCTAATTCTTTTTCCTATCTTTAGAACTACAATTATGAAAGAAACCTAAAATTCTATCCCTTTCATCGTAAGAATGCAAGTTCTTCTGTCAAGACATCAGTGTTTCAGAAACTTATATATAAATAATAGTGCAATGCTTTTTAGTGTGTATGGCAAATGTGCTCACCAATCCTTCATTAGTTCCCAGACAGAAGAAATCAAGCAAAAGATGACTCCAATATATGTTAGAAACATTAACTGCACACAGGATCTAGTATCTCACTACAACTGATCAGTTTATATCAGACTAATTGGACCAGCTATTCATCTCAGAAAGCTCAGGAGAGTTAAACCAGCTGTTAAACTTTTCTGCTGTAGATCATAACTCTAATTCTCATGCTTCCATGGAATTGGGTGTTTAAGAGAGAACAAAGCTCAGGTATCACACAGGCACTAAGAGCTCTTACCCGAATCAGCATCAATTAAACAGTACTGAACCTCATCTAAAGCAAAATCAACCACCCAATCAGTCCAGAGCAGCCGAATGCAGCAATAACTCCTTGTGCCTCCAAATCTCCATCACTGTGATAAGCAGTTTAACTGTGAAGAGGAGCAAAACAACTATCCAATTGTGTCCTAAAAGCAAAGCAGGTAATGACCAAAATATGACAAACACATGCTGCTCCACATTTGACTGCAGGAAAACATCCAGGAATATTTACTTCTACATGACCCTGAAAGAGTTTCAAACCTAATTTATGCACCTGTGTAAAAGAATCATCAGGAAACTGTGCCAACATGTTCACCTTGCAGCAGCCTTGAAAAGCAGTGAAGTTTCAGCTGTAGCTTCTCCAGATGAGCAAACTTTCAAAGCCTTAAAAGTTACCGTTGTAGTAGGAGAGATCAAAGGCCTTGGAGCAGGTGTTTTCAGCAGCTGTTCCTGTCCAAATTCTGCCCAAACAATTCACAGCTAGCTATGAAAGGGCTCACAGAAGTAGCTCTAAAAGCTACCCAGAGTTAAGGAAAGTCTAGTTGCTCTGGCTCAGGCACTTGGTTTGCTATGAAGCACATGACATTTTCTATGCAATACAACAAGGAAGAACTTTGCTCAGCACCTCTTAAGCTCAGGACTGTCTTATACTGAACAGCTCTGCTGAACCTTTCTGAAAGGCATCTTTCTGTCTAGCCAAAATGCATAGGAACACTCACAGAGAATGGAGAAAGATACAAATGTAGAGAAGAGAGGGAAAAAGGTTAGATCCTTTATATGGTGCAGGACATGATAGCCGAGTTACAATCAATAAAGATCCGCTGAGTTCCTGATGTTACTGTAATGACGTGCTTCAGCAGTAAGTAAACATATGCTTAGTACCAAATTTTGCCTGCTACTTGCTAGTGCCTCTTAGGAAACTGGAAGTGGTCCAGAAAACATCCACACAGAATGGAAAATAAACCATAAAGTGAAAGAATGAAGCTCAGCTTTCCAGACAAAGGGATTTGTCCATTGTTTATACTACATGGGCAAAAAAAAAAAAAAAAAAATCTCATGATGAAGATGCACAAAATCCAAAGTGTGAAAATTGAAGCCAGACAGTGTACTAAAAATACCACACATTTTAGTACCAACTAACAAATCCTTATTTAACAATGAGTTGAATTCTGCATTGTCTAACATCTTTATTTAAAGTCGAGAGGTGCTTCAGCTCCTCCAGAAGTTTTGGGATGGTGCAAAGCATTGGGCTAAACTGCCTCAGGACATCCAAAAGGTGCACTGCTCACTTTCTGTATTGGAAAATTGTTTATACTGTCATAAGAAAGCACATAATCGGAAGATATGTACAATACACATGTGCTGTCACAACCATCCTTGCAAGACTTAGAGTGCCGCTATTCACAGTGGCTGGCCTTAAAGCACTGAGTTGAAGTAATTGGGTATTACCCTGATGTACAACATACTCCATGATCAGTACACAAACATGATTAACATTTGTAGTAGACCTGTAAGAAGTGCTAGAACTTCTATTATGGAAACAATTTTAGTAGTTAAATATTTACTTGTCTTTCCATTTGAAAAGAAAAACCCCAACCGCACCACCATCTTCCCCCCCCCACCCCCCAGAGGATTTTTCCTAGCAGGATAGAATTTTCTTGGAAAAATGAGATGCTGATCTAATGTCACTTTTCTATTTTAAAAGATCCATTTTGTCAAGAACTTTGAAACACTTACATAAAAAAAACTAAAATACTTATTTGAAATTAAATGTGAAATTATTCCATTCCTAGAAATGTCACCACCATTGAAAGTACTAGGTAGAGATTTTCCAAAATGAAGTGTCACTGAAAGCTTTGACAGAAGGTTCTGATTTGACAAAGTTGCTTTTTCCAAACATAAGACAAAAAAGTGTTAGAAAACATTAACTCTGTTTTAAGACCTCTGGACCTGAGTGGTTGTGTATAGTCTTTGACTGCAGCTGAGGAAATTAAATACAGTCTACCCTCTTTAAAAGGCAACATTTTCAAAAGTGCATTTTTTTTTCCATTTAACTTTTTTAAAAAACAAATTTAGCACACCTGCAAAGAATCAAGGGAGACTGTCCTAGAAACTGACCTCCTTTCACTAGAGAACAGTTTGGAGACAAGGAAAAGCAGAGTTTGCTTCCTCTTTTTTGTTTTTCTCCCCCAAGCCAGTGGCAGACCACTGCAGGTATGAAAAGTCAGCTTAGTATCCATCTCCTTTCAATTTCTTGGTCTACTTCCTGAGACAGAGAGTTTTTCATTTCCTTCAAATGTAAGATGTTAAGTGGGTACTAATGCAAGCATTTCAAAGCAAACAAGTTGGCAGAAACAGTAACGGAAACAACAGTGAAAAGAGGTCTGCTGACTCAAAGAATGACTGTAAGAGAGTAACCAAAATCCTGCATATGGGCACTAGGGTCAGTGATACGGATTCTACGACAGAACCATTTCCTAACTATGTTACTGTAGCATTGTGCTGAACCTCTGTGACTGAAATAATTTAACCACTTTTATAATATTAAAACCTAAAGATTAAAGTAACTTTACTTTCTATGCATTAACATAAAATAAAATGCTAGTCCAAGGTTCTAATGACTTCATGCAGTAGCATTACTCTTGGATTGAAAGGCACCTACAATACAACTAACCAATCAACCTCAGGCAAATGATTTCAAGGAATTTACTCTTGGTTCAAGTGTTAAAAGAGTCTTTCTGTCTTAATGGGTTAAGAAAGAAACTATGACACATGAAAGAATAACTATGATATCCATTCACATAATGTAGAAAAATTACCTTGGTTTTGAGCCATGTGTGCAAGGAATTTATATAAGGGTACATATTTAAGTTCCTGGCACTTTTGTGTATTTGGAAGAGCTCAGAGTGTGTTATAGTTTTATACATATACAGCACAGACTGTTTGAGGGGTTATTTTGTGCTTTGTAAACATGATAAATAACCAACGTTGAATTGTTTTGTGAACATAAACAAACATATAATTCAAATACTTCAAAAGCTGAAATGAGCCTGGAACATGTTCTTTTACAGCCACATGCTCATTTTCCAGAGCAATAAAAGGGAACTGTAGCCTCTGCACCAGATTTCCTAATTACCATTGCTAGATGTGGTATAAAGTCCATGGCAGGTACTTGTTAACAAAGATAAAGGAAAAAAAGAAAAACCCAACTCATTCCTATATTATTTTCTTCTTCCAGCTTCACCTTGATACTTCTCCAAGTAGCACAGATTTCTTCCTTTTTGGATACTGAGATATTTACAATTAAAATAGATCCATACTACTAACCATACACCCCTATAGAAGGTGAGACCAGACAGAGACAATTAGTTGAACATAAAAACTGAGTTCTCCATCTCCTCCCCAGTAGCTAGTGAAAATGAGTTTACCTCTTTTATCGTTTTGTTTTGCTCCAGTCATTTGACCACCTTAATATTACCAAACTATTCAATGAGTACTTCAGAAGACTTTTCCTTACTCCCTCCTGCAATTCAGTTTACCCCATACTTTAAATTAATGCTGCTGATTTGGCTTTGCAGCTGAACATTAATGTTAAAACATAGCTAAGTTACAAGAGATCTTCTGTTCTTGGCCAGTAAGTCATTACACACCAATACCAAATCCCATTGGGCTGGAAAGAAGACGAATCCACATAGTTTGGTACAGTTTATGCAAGCTCAAGCATGTTCAGTATCCTGGATCTTTAAATACATGGCTTCACAGGGCCAGGAGCCTCCTTACAAACTTATAAAGCCCTCCTATATCTTTGGAGGTCTGATCAATAGCTATGATGGTGTTACTATGAATGTATTGCAGTTTGGCAGTGTTGTGCCTAGTGGAAGGAAATAGAGTCATCTAATGGGCAACTATATTTTATTGCTTGAGGCACAGAATGAGTTATCCTACTGTCAAATTTTAAGAAGTGCTGTCTATCTGCATCTCACAGGAATTAGCTCCATTTAGAAGGAGTGTGGGTCTTTCAGAGTTTAGTGACAAGAACAGGGTCAAATAAGGCTAAAAGCAGGATTAGAGCAGCATGCAGGTAAATGTAGAACATTGTGGATCTGCACAAACAGCTGTAATAGCCCTTTTTCTTCTTTAAACCCTAATTGGTGCCTGCTTTGTAATGAATCCAAGGAGTATGTATCTACACAGCTAGCATAGCTGGCATTACTTGCTATAAAATAAAAAAGGGCTTTTTTGTAACCAACACATCTTCTCTCATTCTGCACGAAAGGAACATTATGATGCATAAAGCAGATGCTTAACACCAACCACATCAAATCCAAAGATAAAATACCGCCAGATTTAAACCTCAGCCTTACAACTGCATCTGCCTGGCCAGAAAGGCCCCTTTCAGTGTTCAATTGTAATATAACAGGTTTCCTCTGAAACCAACCCTTCCTCACCCCTACCCTTCCCCTCTCCTACAAGACATCTGCTATCAATATTAGAAAACAACTCCATACTAGTCTGTCTTATTTGCATGAGTTTACCTATATGAAAACAAATGATCTGTGGCCAGACATTTAACTCTCAAGCTCAGCCTCCCTGGGGTTTTATCCAAAGGGAACTGTTCCCAAACACATCCAGCCCTCTTTTGCACCTCCCTCCCATAAGCTAATGGAGTTCTGACTTAACTACTCAAAAGTGTAAGACGGGAGGGATGAAGGCATGTTAGTAGCTTCAGTTTCCATAAAACCATTGCCAGTGTTCTGTGAAGTAAGCTGTCTTGTTTCCTCAGACAAGATCATCAAGCAGGAGACTAATGGGTAAAAGGTGTCATGACCTCTGTGATGGCTGCCTCTTTTCTGCAGAGATCTCGGTGCAAAAGAAAGCTTCATTGAATCCTTTGTCACCACCTATGCTGTAACAAAAGCATGTGGTAGATGCAAGTCTTATGGTCAACCCTTGAGAGTATTCGTCATGCCTATCATACTGAATCTCATCTTCTTGATACTCTTGCTCTTTAAGTACTAGACAAGACTTTTAAGTCCACCCTTGCCAAGATTATAAAGTCTTAGACCTCAGTTTTGAGAGTCAGGATTAAGCATGGTTATCATAATACCTCTAAGAACCTAGAAAAACTGGTCATTTTACCAGGACTACCTGTCCTAAACTGAAGCATCATACTCCCGAGAAGAATCTCCTCCTTAGGTTTTTTTTTTTTTCCTTAAACTCAGTCACTCGAAGTCAGCATCCGCTGGTGCTATAGTAACTGCAGCAGCAAGGATGAGGACAGAATTATAAGCTTCCACTTTACTGCATCTGGATTTTAAAAAAACATGCACAATATTAACTGCCTCCCCTGGCCATTTCCTTAATTTATTTTGCTGAGGCAAGCAGGCCTTGCAAACCTGAGCTTGAGTAGACTCAGCAGCACCAACTGGTCAATGATTTATTAAGACAAGCTGTAGGTGCAGTAATGCTCACCAGGTGGCTAATAAACAGGCTTTGTGAAATAAAACTAAGGAAAAAAAAACTCCAACCAGTGGTCTTTTTTTGGGATAGTTTCAAAAACTTTAAATATTCACCAGAGTAGGCACACACTTTTTTTTTTTTTTTAAACAGTTTGACATGTGCTTTGAATGTTAAACAGACTTAAACTTGGCATTTTCCAAGTGCAATTCTACAGTGAAAGAAGGGGAATATATTAATGTAGAAAGTCGCCCTTCTGCGTGGAACTGCATGCAAATCTCATCGTGAAATGGTCTTATATTTATGCATCGCAAGTATAATCCAGAGACCAAAGAGGGCTTTGGTCATGCTTCAATGTGCTCCCCAAGCTGTAGTGACACAAGGTAACTGTGACGCTGAATAATGTTGCAGCCAATACAGTGGGACAAGTTGAAACAAAGCTATGCCTCTTGTTTTGGTTTTCCTTTGCTAAACACGGTGTAAGCTGACACAAAAACACATCTCAAAAAACCTGTAGAACTGTGGAATAAATAAGAAAGTGTGTTCTGGAATGAACAAAACATTTTTCTATATGAAAATGGTCTTTTCAGGCAGATCACATATCTTGGGCATATAAAAAGCTTAGACAACAAAGCATTGAAAGCTTGGCAAGATAATGGTGGATCCTAAATGTTGAAATTGTGATGCTCAAAAAAGTTTTATACAGAACTTAAATTCTCCCAGAACAACAAAACATGAAATCTTGGTTTAATCTTTCAGTTGTCTTTCTCAGCAGCTGTAACTTGAGAAGAAAAAAATATTTAACTAAAAAGTACATTGATTAAAGAAGTAATAAATAAAATGTAATAGAGAAAAATAGACACTGAAAACTGATGCAAATGTTGATTCCATAAATAAATCTGTTAGCATATTTTCAAAAAAGTAATAGGAATTTGTTTTTACAAACATCACTTTTTCCTTTCTTTCATACTTTTCATTTTAGTAGTACTTTGCAACGTGATTCATTAGTTGGTAAACAGGTTGGCATGGATTAGCTCTTGATGGATCATTTGAGAATAGACAGCACCCTCTGTAGAGAGCAACTAGTTTTACAGCTCTCATTGTACACAGGCCAGACCCTTTGGCATAGTGTGAACCTCAAGAGATTTGTGTAAGTAATAGGAAGAGACACTATTTCAGTGTATTCAGTCACAGCATATTTTCGTCGCCAACTGTCCCTTCACTTTATGTTGCAGGCTAATCAATACTGAGAGAAGACAAAGGCTGATCATCTACGTATTACACATTGTATGAACTACACAAGGAATTTCACACAGATTGAAACTCAGCAGTACTACAGCATTTCAAAGTAACAGGTGCTGAAAGCATGTTTGATCATAAAGATCTCCTACTGAATCTATAAACAGCTCACTGAATTTGCTGATCTATGCTGAACAAAGCCTGTTGTAGACAATTTAAACATTTGAGATCCACCGTAGTCTTGCTAGGCCACATACATCTCACACTCTACTATACTTTTATTATCTCTTTAGAAAAAAAGGTCTTGCTTTCATTCTCCTGCCACTGGAATTACATCGCTGAACTTCTTTGGGTTACTTACAGAGCAAAAGCTAAGCCCAAAGACAAACAAAAGCTTTGATCTATAGTCTAAGACTACAGTTCTAGAATATATTAGGATAATTAGGATTACCCATATTCAGGAAAATATCTAAGCACGTGTTGAAATCAGGTTGCTATCAAATAAATTTAAATACACTTAAAATGCCTTCCTGAATGGAAACAAGAAGCACTCCAAGTAATCATATCCTTCAAGCTGCTGAGAGATCTATGCATTTCAGAGATGAGTCTCAGATGTGCTGGGATCAACTTGCTTGATGATCCTTCTGGAAAAAACTCTTAACATAAGTAGCATCAAAAAAAATCCTGTATTTTGCCATCAGCTTCTCTTCTGTCTGAAGTAATAACACTGATGTCATATTAGTCACTGTAAACATACTACTTCTGAAAGGTGACAGATGAACATATTTGTAGTAAAAGCAGATCTTCAGCAAAGATTTGTGGAGATAACAGTGAATCTCGGGGTACATCCAGGGTATAAATACCAATATAGAGAGTTTAATAATGTGAAATATGTATAAATAAAAGCACTGTCCACATTGGCCTTCACCATCAGTTGTCAGAGGAATGATATCTCTCACTAATGTGCCAAACAATGACCCTGTCTCCTCTATCAATTTAAAATAAGGAATATTCTTAAGTAATTTGTTTACTTTTTCAAGCTTGTGATGCACAGTAAAACAGTGCTGTCTTCTGCCTCTAGTAGTCAAATTTTACAGAAATGGCTTGTCACAGCTGACAAAGTTTCTTTTGAGAAACGGTCTCTTTTCTACTGAAACACCCAAATTACCAGTCCCAGTGGAGACCATAGTATCACTCAGGAGATGCAAGACCATCAGGATAAATAACCAGACAGAAGGACACTTATCTTAATTCTCAGGCAGTGCTCTGTCATCTTCTGAAACTTCCTAGTCCTGGGAGATTTAAAGTACTAACTAGATAAACTATAAAAGATGACAAGGAATGATCTATAGTGACTTGTGCATCTTTCTCTAACCATAAATAACTTTATATTTCATTTCTGGCAGAATGACAAAGCAAGGAGGTAATGAGCCATTATGGAAAACCCATCTGTTGCTCATAAGGGGAAAGGCTTTCTGCTAGCAGATTTAGAGAGGAATTTTCAGTGCAAGTCCTGTTATTGTTAATGAGAATTGCACATCTAATTGCCCATGCTAAAAGTGTACCCCATTATATTCCTCCTCTGTCTGGATGGCTATTGTGTGCTGCAGCAACAAGAGAGAAATATTATCAAAAGAAAATCCAGTGTTCGAGTGACAATGATGTTCCGATGATGGGGGAAAGGGAAATGAACATGAAGTAGAACAGGGAAGACTAGGAGAAAGAGTATGAATGTACTATCAAAATTTCTGATAATACAAGTAAAACACTAAAAGATTTTTTTTTACGTGCAAGAAGAGAAGCTATTTAATAACAAAAATTAGTTAAGTGCAATACATTTGATCTACTCCAGGATACATGTGTTTTTACCCTTTCTTGACATGTTTTGCACATTAAGCCTCAGGTTCCAGTTAGAATTTTAATCTTCTATTGTTTTACTAGATCACTCTGGAAAACTGCTCTAGAGAGGGTGCCTCAGGCAAAACTATCCTGTCTACACCTACTAAACAGTAGCATTCTTTTTGCCTATAATTTATTTGGCTCATGCTTATGTCTACCAGTTCTCTACCAGTTTCCCAGACTGTGCAAGGAATAGGTCCTGTGACCAGACTGAAACAACAGTAAAATGTTATTGAAGTGACATCCGTATATAAAGACTTTATGCAAGATAAGATAGCTTTAAGAAAAGCTTCTCTGGCTACAGCCCCTTCAAAGATTATTCTCCTCCTCTAAACTCAGTCTGTGTCAAAAGCACTGGGCCTTAAACAACACTATCTACTAAAATTATCTTTACAAAATACAGCTACAAAGGATAATCCATCACTTCAAGCAAAAACAAGCATTGTAACCATTCCTAAAGTTTTTTCCATTAATACAGTGAAGCTGATAACACCCCAGGTATGCTTCTGATAGCTTGATGATTGTCAGAAAACTTATCCTGCTGCAACTACATGATGTGGATAGAACTGAAGTTATCACTGAACTTAGCAAAACAAAGGACTAACAAAAAGCAACATGAAAAAACAGATACCACACATTTTGAGCAACTATTGTTCAACAGGCTTTCCTACTGGGAGGCCTCAAATACTGTTCAAGCACACTTTTGCTTTGCATCAGTGATGACATTTCATATGCTATCACTGAAACAGTCACATCTGGAATACACAAAACAGTCTGAAGAAATCCACCTGAATCTGCTGAATAGAACCAAAATTGCAGATGGTCTGCAAATAATCAAAATATAGTCAGGAGTTTGAGCAGATAACTATCTAACATGAAGAACCCTGTGGTTCTTTAGTTGCCATTAGAAGCAATATTATTGTCTTAATTTCCTCACCAGGAACAGTTTAATAGTGAGCTCTCTAAAATAATTACTTACTGATTCAGCACTACTTTAGGTGAGTTGTTGCATCATCATCATGAGAAGCCCTCTGTCCAAGCGCTTGTTGGGACTACTCCTTGGGGAACTGGTGATAATAGTTTAGTACAGCATGCTACAACTATTGATTTTTAAAGGGAATTTATAGGGACTCTAAACTGAGTGAGAAGCTTATATAATAAGGAGAAAGACTCTACACTGTTGCAAGGACTCTCCAGTTAAAGGATCATATTCCTTGTTCACTTGTGCAGACTAACAATGAAACTTCAGGAGACCATGTGTGGGCTACAGTTTTGTGAGTCAGTTTTGAAAGATATGCTCTAAAGTATTAAAAGATTATTAATTTAGTTTTAAGCATATATACATGCAAGCATGCACAAGCCTCAACTTTATAGAAGTTGGAATTTTCTTGATCTTTCACTGGAACATGGTTTAAAAGTGGAGAGTCAGGACAGCATAAAGAGCAGTGAAGATAAGGTCAGGAGAATATAAGCAGAAACAACAAAAAATTTAGACAATCAAAACCAACACAGTACAATTTAACAGGAACCGCCTCATACCACTTAAATCAAGAAAGGAGAACACTATGTCTCCAAAGCACAGATAAAACATGACTTCAAAGAACAAAATTCCTCTGAGAGAAAAGGAGAATAAAAGGCTCAGGTTAGGCTGTGATATGGTACATTTCCATGTCAGCAGATCTAGAACAGCACCAGAAGGAAATCTAGCACACACTTCACATAGCATCCTGCAGAGCTCCCCTGGACAGAGACGGAGCACCAGCACCCCTTTTCCTAAAGGCATAAAGCATGCTTTCCTTTGCTTCTGTGGAGAAAAATAGGATGGGAAAGAATGTATGTTTAGGCAACCATCTAGTTGAAGGGTAAGACCATGACTGGAAAGCATGCCAGGGTACAAAGCTCTGTGAAATGTCCCTTTCCTTCTGAATATCTCTGCAGTGCCTCCATGCATGGGTATAAAAAGAGGCAGGAGGAAGAAGCACTCTGCATGGAAAATTCTGCAGTTACAGATAGCATATTCATAGCACATCCATTTCCCTACACATTTAGGCTTATGCCACACAAATTTATGTGCCAGGAAATCTATATGGCTCAGCAAATTCTTTTAAATAGATACAGTTATAGGAACAAACGGAGGACAGATCACTCCACTGAAAAATTGCTTTAAGAGTCCTTCTAATATAAGTTGCAATAATGATAGCAGAATTTTCTGTTGCAGTCCTACCTGTCTAACTGCACCAGCAAACCCCTTTGAAACAGACAAGGACTTACTGCACCAGCAGAAGGCCCAAAATTGTTTTTCTTGGAAGACCTCTTCTCTTCCCTTTCACATCTCCCTGACTAGGTTCAATTGCTGTCTCCCTGGGGACTTGCAGTGTGTACAGGTTTTGGGTTTTTTTTTATCTCTACAAGCCTTAAAAGCAGCATGATCAAATGGATGACTGAAGAGACTTGACAGGTACGCAGCTGTGTGCTGCAGCTTCACTGCCCCCTGACTTCCGAGCTCATCTGTCTCGCTTGTCTCACAACACACAGGCAGGAGGGAACAGGAGATTAAAGCCACATTACATGTTACTGAATTACATAGGAAAGAAAGCAGATATAAGCAGAAGGTAGAGATAATGCTCCCAAGTAATAAAGTAGACAACAAATTCTGAGAGTCTCTTTTTCTCTGATTAAAAAGAAACCTTCATTCCATTCTGCTTTGGATCTGCTTGGCTATTCATGTTCAAGTCTTTGCAATTTTAGGTTCATTAAGGCCAAACTGATTAGCTACCTGTTAAAAAACAAAACAAAGCAAAACATAATGTCTAATAACCCCATGATTATCTGTCATATTATAAACAATGATCTGAAAATATTTTGTTCCTGAAGAGTTACTTGAGCTAGATCTGTAATAAAACCCACCATAAGCTAAAGAGATATCTCCTGGATTTCAACTTATTTAATGAGACAAAATTTAACCATGTCAGCAAAAGCTCAGTACAAACTGACTTCCCCTATTAGTGGAGCATCCATTCAGACCTATTATAACTGGTCAAAACTAGCATTCCTGCAACCATTTTGAGGAAAGACAGGAGCTCTTTGGCTGCCTAAAGGAAGAAAATGAAGAATTACACATATCTCAGCAGGAAATTTAAATGAAGTTAACACCAAATCATTCCAAAACATATATCTGGGCCTCCAGGGTTCCTCTCTATGTTATACCTCAGACTGTCCCTCTGGGTTTTAATGTTGCCTTGGACTTTGGACAACCAAACTGTGTAACTGAATGTACAAAGGAGAACATAGGCAGGAATCTGTTATCTTGAGAGTGATTCTAAAAGATGAAGACTTCCTGAGGAAATAACAAGAGGGATTAACAAGACCAACTCTTTTATTGATATAGTTGAGTGTCATTCTGGGTTGCATCACACAGCTGTACCTGCACAGGCAGCTGCAGAACTCTACATCCTCCACTGTTGTCCTCCATGGATTGCATGGGAACAGATGCTGTCTTACCATGGGATGCAAGTAAGTCTCTACACCAGCACACCACCTCTTACCTCACTGACCTAGGGGTCCAGACATAGTTGCTCCTCTTTCATCCAACTCCTTCTACCACCTCCCAGAAAGAAGAATCCTCCTCTTTCAGCTGCTACTTCTTCTTAAAAAGGGATTGTGGGGCACCTAGTTGGCTCAGCCCCAGAGGTGGCTCTGACTTGATGCCAGGGAAACTTTCAAGAAACTTCTTACAGAAGTCACCATTACAGCCCCTTCCTTGTTACCAGAAATGGCTCCACAAAAACCCATGACAAGGGTAAAAAACATATCTAACCAAATTTGAATTAGTCTTTTGATTAAAATCTATCTACTGCAAAACATTAGAAAATCTCACAATGCAATTGATTATCATTTGATATCATAAAGCTCAAATTCCTCAGGCAAGAAACAGATCCATAGAAAGGGCACAAAATATTGTGGATCTGACTGCACAAGTCTGCTTACTGTACTGCATACGTCAATGGTTGATACATTCCCCAGTGTGCACTCCTTTTCTTTCCTTGATTTGATCAAGTATATTGCAGGCCAGAACCAGCCAGCATACATTATACTGGTTAATATGTCATACAGTTGTATTTACCAGCTTGAAAGAAACTACTTCTTTAGACATTTCTGCTTTTGATGTCCTAGCATTTTAATTAAGCAGTGTCACAACAGGGTGTGCATTAACAGACCATTGGCACATGCCTTTGGAGCATTGTAAAGCACTGGACCAGAGACCAATTACCTTCTACCACCCAAGCAGTACAACAGTAGCCTATTAACGCACACCCTGGTGTGGCCTGTTTCAATTAAAGTATATTTGTAAAATGCCGAGAGGACAGGCAGGGTTGAACTACTGAGAAAATAACATGTTTTTAGGCTAGGATCCTGCTGATTATTCAAACTTTTACAAATGTGCACACTGAAATGCAGTAAACAAATTGCCCAACTTACTTTGTTATATTGCATAGTAAGAAGTGAGGCTATTAAGAGTACAGTATGTTATTTCCATCGGAACGTAGAGCATGCAAAAAGGAAGCTGTGGTGTCAGCACTTCTACTATCTCCATTCCCCCAAAGGAGGCTCACTTTCAAGAATTTGGCAGAAATAATGCTGGGAAGAAATAGGCTCTACTCACAACCACGACAGGGTTTATCCATGAGAGAAATGGATAAAGTTCATCCAATTACATAGTACAGTTAAATCCACTAGGAACTCAATATTCTTCCTGGTTGTTGTGGGGTTTGTTTGCTTTAACTACAAAACTGATTTTCTACTTTCATAGAAGTTGAATGAATGACTTCAGTAAAAGATATATACACACTAGACAAAGTATATTTTAACCAAATATTACTAAAAATCTGATGCATATCAGGCATGCCTCATTTACCTTTTCTCTCCTCACTCCTTTTCTGTCTATTCACTTATGTCAGAGGCTGGTTAAAGTAAGCATGATCCTTTCTGAGGTGCTCATACAGCCCCAGATTGAATGTCTCCAACTTTTGAATTACAGCAGCTGAAAGCATCCTATTAAGTCACAGAAATATAAAACATCATTCTGTGGCGAACTAGTAGAATATAGTTGTTTATTACAGCAGGAGAGCACAAATCAGTATTTTTGACCACTTCCCTCTAATTCAAGTAAGCAACAAAGGCCAAACCAATATGAGTTACAGAAAGCACGAAATAAGGTGTTAAGTGTTCCTTGGTAGGAGTCTCACTCAATGGCCATAGAAATCAACTATCCTAATAGGTTAGGACCAAGCATTTGATAACTTACAGTGAAATCATTGCCAAAATGCAGAGGTGAATGAATCGTCAAACATATGCACAAACACTAAATACGTACTGTGCCATATCCTACATTACTACATACCTACCAGCAGAGATGGAGACAATGAGACTGGATGATAGTCTAAAAGCATTCAGCAACCAGAAGCATCAGAAAAAGAACTAGTTAAGTAGCTAGTAAATAGCTAGGAATAAAGCTTAACAACATAATATTCTAGTTGAAGGTGAAACAATGTTTTTGAAGAGAGCAGCTGTGAAGTTCCCAATAAGAAACTACAGTAGATTTACTAGCCAAGTGACTGAAATTGGTCAAAATTTCAAGTAGTAATGGTCTATAGGGAGAAGTTGCCATTCATAGGAGGATGAAGTGGATGGCACACAGTTGCTTTTCCTTCTTCATTTTCCTAGTTTCTAAATGACTCATCAGCCCAGACATGTAATGAGGTGAAGTTATGTACATCAGCTAGCTTCTCCCAAGTCTCAAAGGCATATCTTGAACCATCTGCCATATAGCTAGTTATTTACGCAGCCAGCACTACAGTCCCTAGAGATCTTAACTGCATTACTACATGTAGCCATTCCCTCTGTATTTCAGGATCTACCTGAGCCTAGTTTGAAATGAAAAATAAGCAATGTGATGAAGACACATGGCAAAGCAATGAGATATTGTCTCCTTTGTTTTCCTCCTTCAGGGTACAGTCTAAGAACTCTAAAAACAGATGTCGTTTTATGTCAAATACTCTCCTCTCTGACTAATAATGGATTTTGCCAGTTCTGCTTTCAAATAAACTGTGACATCTTCTAATCTAGTGTCACTATGTAAGTATTAAAAGAATGCAAGTTTTTCTTCTACAGTAATCTACTGACCTAAATGCTGCACATATGCTCAATTTTGTGTTAACAAACTCCCAATGCAGACAATGTGCTACTAGAGTGATGGACATTGTTGAAATATTGACTTATAATCAAAACTGCAAATATCAAATGAGCTTTGAACTCATTTGAACTGATGGTACTGTTTCTTCAGCTACCAATTTCTCCTTGTGTCTTATGTGTCTTTTTGGAAATATACTCTGGAATTGACAGACTCAAGTCTCCTCCAATTTTTTCAGCTTCTTTCAAAGGAAAGATTGATCTTTCAATTAAAATCCTAGGATAGTCAAAGAAGATTGGTAAAGAAGCATCAAAACCTTTCACTAGAAACAGTAAGACACTTTTTTTTTCTATTTTTTCCTCTATCACATTAAACAGGTTATCTTGCAGGACTTTCCAGTTCACTTAATAATCAAGTTCTATTCTTTCTCATCTTTTCTAGAATGAAATAATTCTATTATCCACAATTTCTCTTTGGATAACTATCCTATCAAATTATTAATAAAGTATATACCTATATAAAAAGCACAAAGGCAATCCATAAATGCATTGAATACACATATGTATATATAGATATATAAAGTTTCTATCAACAAAAATAGATACATTCATCAAATATTAAATGTATTAAATGTGATTCTTAATAAAATATATTTAAAGAGAAGCCAAGAACTGCAAACAATTTCTAAGGAAACACTGCAATCCATTTCATTCTATCTTTCCTAGAACCTCTGTACAGTGGTAGCTGCCAGCAAAGCCTTAATGTGAGGTTTGACTCAGCCTAACAGCTAGATAGAACAAAGTGCAGAGCATTAAAAATTGATCTCAGAATAATATAGATCCGAGTTCATTATTTTTAGTGTGCATTTCCTATTTATAATACATTGTTATGAATAAGATGTAAAACTGTATAATTCTTATTCAAGATTAGTGATATCTTACCCCTTCAGAGAGCCTTCGAGTAAATTTTCTTTGCTCACATGGTACATTTCTCTTCAGAATGAAACACAGTATCAGCATCTAGCTTACATAAACATATGTGATTGAACACTGCATGTACAAGTTAGCATGAACATTCAGTTGAACATTTAAGGGTCACTATTTCATTCATAATGCTTTCTGCAAAGTTTCATATGATTGAAAGTTGTTACCATAGCAAAAGCATGTAAGATATTTCCCAAAGGACAACTAAGTGTGCTTTCCATAAGCATTTTTGTGCACACTATAAAGGAAAGACACTAGAATTTGCATTAAGTCATATCATGTTTAAAATACTGCAGTTATTTTAGAGATGGGAGGACTGCTGGAGTCATCCCATTTATAACAGCTTGCAAAACTTTCAAAATTAGACAAGAGTAATAAAACATAAATTAATCTCCTAAATAGCCTCCAATATAACTGACATTAACCTCTTGAATCTCTCCAAACAAAAATCAGTTGCTAACAGCCAAAGGAACAGGTGTTAACCTATTCAGTTCCTGTAATCTTTTTTCAAGATAACACAAGATAAAAATTATCTTAGTTCTTCATCATTCAAAGAGTACCTGGTAGAAGTTAATATCACATAAAATAATGTAACGGCCTTCCCAGCAGAAAGGGGGCATAAGGACTTAATACAAGTATATAAGGTATAAGGGTATTACTTTACCAATCCTACAGAAGAAAATTGTTCTTGCATTAGGAATGTCTTTTCTCAGCTGCTAAAAATTGATTATTTGCTTTAAGTCAGCAGTTTACAGTTGCTCTGTGGCCATATAAAGTTGAAGCCATGATTCAAGCAAACATGGAAAGTTTTTGAAGTTCAAGCATAAGCTATAGTTAAAAGTTTATTTAAAGTATAAGGAAAAGTAAAGAGTTCCTCTGTTGTTTTCCATGTACTGTACTGACAGCACTGCTAAAGCTCATGAATGATTTGTAGGCTTTGACTGATAGCTCATGATTTTATTTTCTCCTGACACTTCACTGTTTGGGTTTTTTTGTTTTGCACATCCTACTAAAAAGGCAAGGAGTGCTAGATTTCCATGTGTGCTTATAAATGGCAGCTCATGGGGCTGATCACTAGTTGGATTGATTTATGTTTTAATTTTATGGATGATATCACACAATTATCTCCAGATGGAATAATCGGGATGAAGCATTGCCAAGGAACATTAGACACTAAAGAAGTCAGCCAATGTAATCCATTCAGTACTGTAATTATTTTTGTTTTGGCTTCAAACATTTGTGCAGTCACAAACTCATTCTGGTAGGGCCTTGTTCAGTATCTAAGTCAATTGAGAGACTTGCATAGATGACAAGAGGCAGTGGCTCAACACCAAACAAGCCTCCATTCCCTCCACACTTTCCACAATGGGATATCTCCAA
This sequence comes from Urocolius indicus, assembly GCA_013401255.1. Classification (NCBI taxonomy): domain Eukaryota; kingdom Metazoa; phylum Chordata; class Aves; order Coliiformes; family Coliidae; genus Urocolius; species Urocolius indicus. The sequence continues at coordinate 39,010 of WBNH01007343.1, forward strand.
GATCTTCTCACTGCATTTCCCTGCTCTTCTCTCTTTTGTCTTCAACCTCTCCTCCCCCTTGCTGCCCTCTCCACACTTTTATCCTTCCCAGCACTTTGCAGATGATATTTGGACCTATTAAAAATCTACATAGTTCTGATATGTATTCATTTACTGGATAAGCAAATGATAAGACTGATCATTTCAGGTTTCTCAGTGTTGAACTCAATGAAATGTTTCCGCCTAGATTAAATCTGATGGGATAGACAGTTTTCCTAGGAAAACAGTCACTGTCTTGCTTAACAGACCCCACTTAACTAAGCGTCCAACGTTTTAGAGCACAGTTTTCTAGCAGTGAATTTTCAGAAGGACTTCCCTCACCTAAGAGCACGGATCCCATTCCAAATCCTCAAAGTACTTTTAATGTGTTAAAAAACTCATGAAAAAAATTTGAAATGTAAGTGTAGACTTTAGGTTGTGACTATTTTGGTTGTAGTGCTTACTGCAGAACCCAAACAAGTACCACGAGGAACACAGCAGATATTCCTCTTAGGACATGCCTGCATTGCTCAATGTACTGCCATAGAGCTAATCAGCTAACTCAGGAACTGGAGGCAGTGTCATGACACCAGTGCAGTGTGCTAAAAGAGAGATAATTAGAGCTGAACCAGGGTCATTATAATACTTTACAGGACATACGTTTCATCACAGAGCTATAATTCTTATAGATCTACTTGAAAGTAAATCAAATACCTTCTAAAAATAAAACTGACCTGCCCGTATATCTGAATGAGTTACTTTCTCTCCAGTATTTGCTCATGCTATATTATGTTTATTATTATGTATATGTATCTACCTGAATGGCAATCTATATAGCATAACAACATACAGAGTTCTACTTGCTTTCATGCTGGAGTCAATGAGTGAAGCTTTCAGGCTTCAAGAGCCTAAGACAAAATTCCCGTTTCATAGTTTTTGCTTATGTTTTGGATCAGCTACGTAGACTGTAAATGACATTTATTCATAGCTGAATAGCATGTTCTTTTTTTCCTACAGATAGAAACACAATGATTGTGGGGTAGGGCAGCATGTTTGTTTATTTCAAGTAATTCCTGAAAATATAATACTACTTTTATGCTCTCATGTCATGTCTAGGATTCCTTTAACATAATTTAACCTCCATGGTAGGCATTTCCCTTAAATTTTTCTCTGACTCTTTGCAGAATATTATTGACCTGAATACAATTAAGAAGCATTAGAAAAGCAAATAGATGAACATTTTGAGAAGCCACTATGTTCTTTCTCATTAAGCATTCAAAACACTCATATAGCTGCTATGATAATTTAGTAATACAAAATCCCTAAGATGATCTTTCAAGAGCCATATAAAAAGCACCACTTGCCCTTCACTTCATAGAAAAGATGTTTTTAGCTATAACCTAAAAACCTAGGATATGCCTTTACAGGTTATTAGCTATTTCATAAGTGCTCCTCTGTATGGTCTACAGTAAAGTAGGAGGCAATCTGTGATAGCTTACCGCTGTTGTGTTTAAAGGATAAGCCATCTCACAGGCTAGAAGTATCCCCTAAAGTGGTTGTCACAGATTAACTAATGCTGTGTAAATTCCATGAGTTTACACCAAACAAGCAAGAGGCCATGTAACCTCTTGGTAACTTGTGCTATGTCACTATACCAGTTGGCTGATTTCTCAATGCCTGTAAGTAACTTATAAGGATAAATCCCACTTAAAAGCCTACTGTGCCCTGTTGCAGAGCACACATATAGCATAAGAGAAGAAAATAGCCAGTTGCAATCTGAAGCACAAAGACCCCATAGGTTAAATTGTGATACCTTTTTCACCAGAAACGTCATGCTGAGTTAAAAAAGGTCTCGCTGAATAAAGGTGCTTGCTTTAGTCACAATACAAGCAGACATGCTGACAAGAAAACAAGTGAATTTATTAGATTGGCATTGAACCTGAGCTAATCAATCTTAGAACCTCCTGCATGGTATAGAGGTATTCAGATGTCTCTCATTAAGCCTGGCTGGCTTTGAACTGCCTCTGTGTAGTCCTGGGAAACAGGAATGGAGTACTGAAGGCTTCTTGATGACTCTACAAAATGAACCTGAGTCTTTAAGGTTATTAGTTTGTGGTCTGCAGACACAATGTGCCTAAACTGCTCATAGACTCAAGCTGGCTGGGCAGTCAGTACAGCTGTCTCCTTCTGGCATTAGGCCTAAACTAATAAGTCTGGGCAGCCCAATGCTGGCTTGGCTTGGTAAAGGGAAAAGCTCAAGTATCTCTGTTTTTATAGTACGATTAAACCTCCACCTAGTTAAAGCACTCACAAATAACAACATTGATTGCACATAAGTTCAGAATCACACAGGAAACGTGATAAGGCCAAGGGCTATATCAATGCCTCCTGCATCTCAATAGCATAGAAAACCCTTTCCCAGTACCAGAAAAGGCTGTATTTTCAGTAGTGTGCCAGCAGACACAAGGTTGCTTCTCAAGACAGATTTGTCAGTGCATAGAAAAATCATAATTAAAATATATCTATGACTGTGCCTAGGCTGTTAAACAAAAAACAAAAAAAAACCAACCACACAACAACAACAAAAATGAAGGGCCATTCATTACACTGGGTAAAGTGGAACGCAGCCACCATGCTCATATGCAGTCCCCCTGTGGCAAACTGCTTATGCAGAAACTACACAGCATTTCTTACCAAGTCCCTTCTAGAGCATTCATGGCTCTAAGACATAATTAACAACTAGTGGTTTTATTTCTGATGCTTCAGACTGATTAAGGTGATTACTGTCTGTGCTGTAAGCTATCAGAGTTTGTAGCATGAAGGTGAAGTTGAGTGTTGCATGAGCACATTATGAGGATACTTGAAGGGGTAAAGTTTTCTGGGAATATATTGGCAGATTGTACAGGAAAACAGCCACCAGACCTATGGCACCCTTATCCACGAGCAGGCCCTTGAGTGTGCTCCTCAGTTGTACCCATGCAGTGGCTTACACAGCCAAATTGCATAGCCCAGAACAGAGACAGGGTGAAGAGGGGTGCAGGAGGGGTGCTAATAATGACAATCCAGGATCCAGTGCTTCAGCATCATCTAGTCTCTTTTTATTCAACAATGTACATGTAGCTTCATGTTCTCACTCAACAGGTTTCAAAAACAGTTATTTACATTAAGGAGATATTTTGTCAGGCTTTGGAACAGTCTGCCCAGGAAGGTGGTGGAGTCACCATCACTGGAAGTGTTTAAGAAACAGTTGGGTATTGCACTTAGGGAAATGGTCTAGTGGCTGATAGGGCTGCAGCAAAGGCCGACTTGATCTTAAAGGTGTCTTCCAGCTAAAATTATTGTATTTATGTATTCTGAGAGTGATGATGGATGGAACTTGGGTATATTGTCCACTCAGTACATATTTCTTTGCCATGTAAAAAAAATAGCATTTCAATGAAAGGCTTGCTAAAGTTTATTACATTTCCCATTCTAAGGGTGTGTTTAGTGGTAAGAAAACTGTACTAGGAAGACACAATGAATATTTCCTTCTCCCAACATTTCATGATGAAGAAAATAAACTGAGAGGAAAAAATAATTTAAAAATAAAAATCAAAGTATGCATCCAAACTTCACTGGAAAAAGGAAACATATCCATCATTGTATTGCGACAATAGATTCCATTGTATTTGACATAGACAATGAGTTCGTACAGGACAACTGAAAATGAGAGAAGTCACCTTTGCTTCCTCCTGATTATTACTAAATATTGTGCAAAGAGTTTGAAAAATTCCATTACTGACTTGTAACTTTATTATTTGTGGCAAAAAGAAACTGTGCTAATAAAGGTAACAAAGGCAAAAAACCCACAAAAGCATTCTGCATTCACGGATAGCATGGTAGAAATCAAAATGCAGCAACAACTCACTACATTCTCCCTGACCTCTCAGTGAAGGTCAGTGGAACTCTCCTCTGCATTCGTGGAATCGAAGTTATTTGCTAGTAGCAGAACTAGATACCTTGATGCATTTTAAGACATTTTAATTCCATCTTGTGCTGGAGCATAGTTTTAAGCACCAATGAAATCATGACTAAAGCTAGTGATAGAAAAAAATGCAGTAAAAATATAGGGTAGACATGTCTAGTACTGGGGGCAGGGGGGCAAGTGGTGCAGAGGGTTCTGGCAGTGATTAAACTGTTTCATCACCAATAGTTTCTTCCATCAGCCAAAGCAACATGTCGCTTTTCCTACTCTACAGAGTCACACTGTAAACACACTTGCAGATTTTGCTAATTCATAAATAACTATGAATCCCTTGTATTCTGACTCCTCCTCTGGTGTTATTTTGGTCTTTCAGTACCAACTTCTTAAGACAATGTGACTAAATATAAATTCATTCTAGAAAAGAACTTTGACATGTTTCTGGAACTCCAGGCCCAATGACTCAGCCAAAAACCTACTGTTAAAGATCTTACAGAACTAACAGTTTGACTGTTGGCAGCCCCTACCTCTCTAACTTAATTACTCTCAAGCCTTTAAAATCAGACATTTGCATAGTAGCACTTTACTAAATCTGGGTCCCAGAAAACAAAATAGCATTAACTAGGGCAGAAACCTCAGGGATTCTCTCAACCACCGGTTACAAGTTCCTGAACTCAGAAGTTCAGTGAAACACGCTTATGAAAGAAGTGTAACTAAAAAATCTGACTGAAGATAATCTTCTGAATCATGACAAGTTGTCATGAAAAAGTATCAACGACTTATTCTTGAGACCATAGGCTTCTCTTTATTATAGAAAAACTACACTGAAATGATGTATAACTATTTAGAGGACCTAGATTTCTCTAGCTAAAATCACCAAAAGTTTCTACTATGCTACAGTAATTGTCTTTAGACAGTCTTTGGAATGGGGTGAAAAACAGTAGATGCAATATATCTGAATTTTGACACAGCATTTCCATCAGCAATCTATGAAATGATACAGATTAAACTATCACACGGTGTGTGAGAAGTGACTGCTTTGGCTTCCAAATTGGTTATTAAAGGGATGTGTTCTAGGCCTGATTCCATTCAATGTCTTTTTGATGACCTGGATGAAGTATGAGAGAATATGCTCATATATTCAGGAATTAAAATAACCAGGACTGAAAAGGGCAGGATTCATCATAGTGTTGAAAGCTGAATATGGTTGAAATAACATAAGTAAATAAAAACCAAACAAAATACTACATGCTGGAAGGACAGATAGAGTTAAGATATGGGATAAAATACATAAGCTGTTCTACAACAAAAATAACTCTGGAAGCACAGTAGGTAATAAATATACTTTGAAGCCAGAACTACTTCTGGTATGTAGTGGTGGTGAACTGTTTTTTTTTGGTGTGGTTTTGGGCATAACATATTGGAGGAGGGCAGAAAAATATCAACAAGCGTAGTAGGAGTGCTACAAAGTTAATCAATGAAGAAAAGCAGATCGAATTGGTGAAGAAGTCTTCTCTGGAATGAAGAGAATAAGAGAATATATAGTTGAAAGTACCTCTTATAAAAGTCTTCTAGTATCTTAAATGGAGAACAGCCCAGCACCACTGTGAATAGCCAAAGAAAAATTCTGAGCTTCTGAGTATAATCAAGAATTGTGATGTGTTATTCAGAGAGAAGTAATTAAAAAATTTCTTTCCTTGCCTTTTTCTTTATTAACAGCTCCAAGAAGGGCTGCTCTGCATCTTCAAATTGCATCAGGGCAGAGGAATTTCTCACACGTAATCTCCAAAGTCCTTCCTAGCCCTGTGCTCCTAAACTGACATCAAAAGTTATTGGCATATTAGCAAAGAAGGCTTTGGTACAGTGCTCTCATATAAATATGCTCAAAGCCAAACACTCCAACACTAGCTCTCTTCAGAACCTTTCAGAAGTTCATGATAGGACTCCACAGGAGTTTAGGTAAATACTTCTGTGTTTCAAATTTTATATATTTACCAGAAATTATGAATCTTGATCTAACTATGGTGTTTATAAAACTTGTGTTCGTTTCCTGGGCATTTCTGTTCTGCTTATTTTGGTTAACAGCATAGAAGACACACCATTACAGTTTTGGCAGGTGGTGGGAGTTTGGTGCACTAGCAAGTGCTTTAACACTTCAGCTCAAATACCAAAAGGTCAAAACCCGGTTTAATAAAATCCATTGTTTAAGGAGGAAAGCGCTTGCTTTTTAATGATTTTTTTTTTTTTTGAGACAGATTTCTCAATTCTTGTACATTTAAGTTACTCCTAAAAAACCTGCTACCGATATATCCACATGTCATTAGGCACATGCATAAACCAGTCTGGATCACTGATGTGTTACTGGTCAACTCACTACTTGCTCTAATACTAGGAAATCTCCCATTGAATACTGAAATGAATAGGTAGCCAAAGGGAGAAATGAAAACGGCATTTGTGATGCACTATCAGCTTGTCTTGAATATCATGGACATTAGGTCATTATTTGGTACATAGGTATGAACAGCATACTACAAACATGTTCTCCTAGAAATAGCCCCAAATATCTCTTTTGTAAGGCCCATTTCCAGATCCCCTTTTTTCCTGGTACTAGTCAATCTGCATCTGTAACAATTTAATCTGTCATCCAGTCAGGAATGGCAGTCTTTCAAGTAGTCAATTAAAAGAACAAAAAGTATCCTCTTCCTATGGCCCTCAAAGTTTGTCTAGTTATGGAAGGGAAAAGTGGGACAGAAATATTCTGTAATAGGATTTTTAATTAATTTGCATCCATCCTTAAATGAAACAGTTCCTTCACTAATATCAGCTTTAATATTGTAGTAAAATACATCATGGAGCCCAAAATACATAAGTACTTAAAAAAAACACCTCAGAATGAAAGGTCTTGTGAACAGAATAATACACTACTGTCAACTGCTGCATAGTAAGCCCTGAGGCAGCTGTTTGTTGTGAGGAGAAAATATTCAATCTAAGAAATTAATCTCTCCTTAAAGGTAAGACTTATTCCCAGTGAAGAAAGAGGCAAAATCTGAAACAAATTCATCACAGCTAGAATTTTACACCCACCTGTTGGGAACAAAGTCTGGCCAGCCCTGCCCTGGCACTGCCTCAGTTACTGTAGTAGTACAAAATACACAGCCCTCTACCCTAGTTCACCCTGATGATGCATGCAGAATAGGAAATGCTTGCCAGGGTAATTTAGTCTATCTGGCCTGTGTAAGGCTCTTGATCATCTTGGATGCTATGCCAGGTCTCTGAATAAATGAGAAGTATGCCTCTGTTTTATTAATTGAAACAGATTTTGGTGCAGAGACTTCCATTACCAGTCCAGTCTCCTGAGATTCTGCTGCATCCAGGTGATGACAGAATTGCCAGTGTCCAAGTTTATTTCTGTGCAATCTTGTATAACATTGCCCTGTTGGGAAAGAACCCCTGAAAGGGATTGAAAAAGTAACTAGTCTGGATAAAGAGGGAAAGCAGGCTTCAGAATCTGAATTCTGACTGCCTATTGCCAGCCAGTCTGAAACACTGCTCGATTGTCCAGGGTAGCCTGCAATCGTGTGGGAATAGAAAGCTACACTTGTAATCTAGGCAAGCGAAGAGGTTATTTCCCCGCACAATGATATGAATTTATTTGGAATATTCCCCACTGCAAACACAATTGATGGTAGAAACCCTTACCACAAGCCAACAGCTTTGATTTTATTTTTCTGTTCTCCTTTTAGATGGAGAAGTACCAAAAGCCTGAACCAAAAATGCAGACATTTAAAATTGGGCACATGACTATTAATATTCAAAGTACCTCCATTTGAATCTCATTTTGAAAAGGATGACCAATAATTAGTTTCTCTCTGCAGAGCCTAAGATGAAGCAGTCACCATTCTGACCACCTACTTAAAATGCTAGTCAAGTTTCTCTTATCTCCCACTACATTCTTTGCAAGAGGCCTTGCTCCAACCTGTATAAATACAACCTTGCCCTTCCCTTATTTATCCAAAGATAATTTCCTTAGCTCAACTTTCTATTTCATCTCATGTACCAACCTCCCTTAATTCCTTCCCTGGTTTTCTTACTCCACTGAATCCAACCCAAACTAACACACATCAGAAGTGAAGCAATACTTAGCTTCAATTTACCTGTCACAGTGGAAATGCTGACTTTTACCTCATTGTCCATTCCTGTCATCCTTGCCTTCATTTGCATTTGGTAGTGATTATCTAAGATGCAACACTAAATAAATTGGTGCAGAAAACATTTATTAGCATGAGATTTTACTTCATAACAAAAACTTTCAGGCACTGCAGTGATACAAATTATCAGAGCACTGAACTAACACACTAAAACAACCTCCAATAGTCTTCTACTGGCTGCTTGGCTTTAATTTGTTAGTTAATAAATAGGACTGAGCTTACTAAAGTATATATTCAATCTTTATCATTTTCAGCCACTTCAATTCTCAGCTAATCTGACTGTTGGTATTTACATAGTCAACGCTATAGCACGTAAGCCTGGCAAAAATATTTTGTAGAAAAGCTAGTTTGCTATTTTGTTATAGGTGCAATCAAGAGTAATCTATGAAAGCAACACACATCAGTTCTTGATTATACTTCTGATGCAATCTTCAGTTGTAACTTTAAGGACTGCCATCATATTTTCTAATGATTTACATTCTAGAAAAATGAGATCTTGTTGCAAAGATTCTTACTGTCACTGGCAGGCATGGTGGTATAAGATTCCAGTGCTCAATTATTCTTTGTCTCTTTTGGAAGGAGTGCACAGAAAATGCAGATCCTTTGAATGTCTTCCACCTCCCATCTGTATGTGTATGAATACTCCTGCATATACATACAATTTTTTCTCCAGAATCTGAAGAGTCATGAGCAGAATATGCTTGAACTGTGGTTTTGTAGAAGTCTCCCAAGAGATGCAAGCTTCATTATCAACTGAATTACATTTAATAGATCTAAGTGTTCTTCACCTATTTTAAATTTCTACAGTTGCAGACCTGTAAATTGGCAGAACACCTAAAAAGTCTAAATCATTCTCACAAAAATACTTAATTAACCTGTACTCAGAAACGTATTCCCCACAGCCTATCCCAGAGCTAATTGGCTGTTAAAGTTACCATTCTCTCTTCTTGGAAAAGAAATCACTCTCACAGAAATCTAAGCCCAACTCTTCTTGTCTCACCTGTCACTGAGATGGGAAGCAAAACAGGCTGCTATATTGTATCCTCCCATTCCTCTGATCAAACAGCATTAATCTCCCTAGAATATTTTCTCTTTGCATCCAATCATTCTCTCAAGACTGCCAGTTTCTCCACATCACTTTGCAATACATGGGTTGGCCTGTATAACTTAGTAGCTGCTGTGGGCAACTTGACACAAATCCACATAAATCTGTCAGTTATTTAGATCCTCATTTGTTCTATTTTAAAGTTTACAGGACTCTTCACATTATCTTCAACAAAAGTTGTATCAGATCCCACTTATAGAATCATAGAATTGTTTGGCTGGAAAAGATCTTTAAGATCACCAAGTCTAATCACTAACCTAATACTGCCAATGCCCATCACTAAACCATTTTTCGAGGAACACATACTGTGGAGGCAGGTGTATTCAGTTTCCTTGCTATAGGAAATTCTGAAAGACATGGAAAAGTCAACATTCTTCTCTAAAAAAGGATCATATGCACTCTGTAATTAATTTTAGAGCTGAAAGAACCTGTGAGGACAAAGCAGTAACCTGGGCTCAGACACACACGGACTTTGCTCTTTATGTTGTGCTTCAACAGCTCTTTTCTTTCTGTGTAGCATTTCATAAGTACTTCAGTTCCTCTGTCAGTGAGGCTCAGGACTAGTGATCAATCCATTAATCACATATCCTTCAGGATCTGGTTAGTAGCTGGTGCAGCAATACATAGAATCATAGAATTGTAGGGCTGGAAGGGACCTCTAGAGATCATCAAGTCCAATCTCCCTGCAGAAGCAGGTTCACCTAGATCAGGTGGCAAAGGAACATGTCCAGGCGGGTCTTGAAGACCTCCACGGAAGGAAACTCTACAAGCCCTCTGGGCAGCCTGTGCCACTGCTCCATCACCCTGACAGTAAAATAGCTTTTTTCTTATATTTAAATAGAACTTTTTGTGTTGCAGCTTTATCCCATTACCCCTTGTCCTGTTGCTAGATATCATAGAAAAAAGGCATGTCCCAACCTCCTGACACCCACCCTTTAGATATTTGTTGATATTTAAATATTTAGATATTTGTTAATAAGATCTCCCCTCATTTAGCTAATGGGAAACCTAGTTTAGAGAATACATGCCTTTTCTGAATCATGAAGAAAATGACTTATTACAATAACAGCAATCTATTGGTGAGGCTTAACGTCTAGCAATACGGTATTTCCTATGGTTGAAAATTAAAAATAATTTAAGAGACAGACTTGATTTACAGAGTCTGAACTGACTGAAATACCAGTGATTTGTTGGATTTATTTTCCTGCTTTTTAAAAAAAATACATGAAAGTTAGAAAAACCAAAGATCAGACATGAGCAGAACATCTAAAAAAAAAAATAAAATGTGGAACTCAGTTTTAACCTTGATCGTTTACATAAAAATCAAACTCATTCCCTTTAACTATATAGAGGTCAAAAAAAAAAATTAAAAAATTGAGACACAAAATCCTCAAACACCAAACTCAAAGTCATTTGATGGTGACCATGAGTGAAAACTTCAGCTAAACAGCTTTCAGACATCATTTTATGAGCTAAATTAATTAACATCTTAGAATAAAATCCTTAGTTTTTAATGTTTTTATTCAATTCCATAGTGAAAGGATTTAATTAGATGGAAACCAGTAGATAACTGCAGTGATCACTGAAGCTGACATCATCTACAATGGACCTTTTCTTAGCTTGAATAATGTTTACAAACACAGCACCAGTTAGTACACCATTTTATAATAATTAATTCAAATATATATAATTTCAGTATCTTAACATCATCTCCTAACTGCAGGAGTTCATCACACACCACATCCTGCAAAGTGAGTTACTCTAGCTGCATCTTACAAAAATTCTCATTTCAACTGGAGTGCAAGGTCAAAATAGTTGTAAAGACTGTAAATTACTTGGACAAAACAGTTCTGTTCTTTTGCTAGTCAAGGTTCATCACCCATGCATTCTTTCAGACCACTCCTGTACAGCGTTTTGCTACATAGGACAGGGCTGCTCACTAGAAACTAGTTCTAGCCAAGGTTGAGTCTAGCCCAGGATCAAACTGAAGTATATCTTTATGATTCAAGGCACAACATACTGCAGTCATGACTGAAGTTTAAGAAGCCAGTTGGCAACAGTTATTACTTGCAGAAGCCAACACAAACCACAATACTAGACTCCTTATGTCAAAATAAACATTAAAAGTAAGGTTTGTAAGCATATAAAACATCTAAAATGTCCCATCCTCAGGAGTACATGGTGCTGTAGACAGTCAGCTCGTTACCCAATTGGGCAGCATGGCTAGGATATGGTTAGGGTGGATAGGGAAAGCACAGATATGTCATGTTTTCACATGGGCTTTAGAGAATTCCATCAACCCTCATAGGAACACACTGCTTCTCAGAGAGGGATTTCAGGAAGTTTAGTGGTAGTAACCTCCTTCAATGGGAATTTATGCCGACTATAAAAGTGTACATGCTGTCCTATAGACTCTTGAAATCCTTTCATAATTAGTCCAAGGAAAGTCTCCATAATACAGACAAAATTAGTTTTAGTAGATTAGGGTGGCAGGGCAGGTTGAGACAATTATTAGCTCATCTAAAATCAGCACAGACACATACATACACACACACAGAGGAAAGAATGCTTCCGTGGTCCATTTTGACAAATACAGAACAAAACCATTTTGATTTCTTCAAATCTCATTTGGGACAGGATGTAGTGTCATTATCTCCCTTCTAATGTGCACATTCATAATCAAGAAAATGCTTTGCTGGTATGGGTGGAAGTTTACCCCATTCCCTTCTCTTTCACTCAGAGGCATCTACTGACTGCACTATTCTGAAATGAATGTCTTTCAGTCTTTCTAGTTGAGCACATTAAACTTCAGTTATGTCCCCAGATGTGTTGAAACAATGACTCCTATCTCACCAGCACAGTGCCTATCTGTAGGCATCCACTCTTCCTCCTATCCTGATGAAGGTGTGACAAATGATCTGCCTCTAAGATATCCATCCTCTGCATAAAATCTTTTTGCAGTGGCAGCCTAACTCCTTGCTCCCAATAACACAGACAATAGAAGCTATCGTGATCAGAATTCCAGTTCAGAAGACTATCTGAAGCAGGCTGTGATATACTTGTTTTTGCATTTAAGAGTGATCTTCTACCATATTTTCTTAACATTAATTCCAGCAAGGTTTCAACTAGTCACTCTCCACACTTCATAGCTACTCTACCTTCTGGAGTACTGCAGGAAAGAAGGAACTTTTCCACTCCAAAATATCTATGGAATTTAGGTCAGAATAGCATTATACTACAAAGGCTATTAAATTACAGAAGGCTTGCTTTCTCCACCTAGTGGCTAAGATACAAAGCTAATATTCTCTACAAGTGCTCTAAGAAAAAAAAAAAAAGGAAAATACAAACAGTTTAAAGGGTAAAAAGACAAATCCCCCGACTCCCTAATACTTTGGGGGCTTCATTTTATCTAAGAAACTGACAGTTTTCCTCTCCTCTCACTCTCAAGAAAAGAAATTTTGACTTTTCAGACAAATCAAGGGAAATGGGATTTCTGCCCCCAATGAAAACTGCTAGGATAAGATCTCTGGAGTTTCAAATAATCTGTTTTCTCATGGAAAAAGCAAAGTGCAAAAAAAACTCAACACACTATTATGACAGAGCTGCCCAGATGCATGCTGAGTAACATAAGGAAGAAATGTAAAGGTATTGCTCTTCTTATGTTTGTGTTTGGTGTGGGCAAGTTTTTCTGACCGCCATAAAGAAGAGCAGTCAACCCGATTGTGAGTTTTGGGTAAGAGCTCCCTTTGCCCAGAAGAGCAGACTGGAGGCTATGAAGTCATAAGAAGGCTGCAGCCGCATCATTTCTCACATCATGTAAATTTACAGCAACAGGAGCAAGCTCTACAGCTGCACTCAGTGAATACCTCCAACAGGACTGCTTTACATCATGGGTGACCCTCCTGCTTATACTGGCTTTATGGGAACACTATATGTTTGCTCTGCAAGGGCCAAATGGGTAGTTTCATGATTGTAGACAAAGTTTACTGTGCATGTAATTATTTTCTTAGTCCAAATGAAATCAATAAAAGGAAACAAAGAAAGCTGATGCATCCCTATCTAGACAGTAAAGCAATCAGGAAAAGTAACCATGTCATTGCTCTGCAAAATTGTTCTTACTAACTTGCCTTTCCCTCTCTGACTCCAATTAGTAATGAATACCAGCATCACCTGCTGGGGACAGTTTGAAGAAAACCTCTGGAATTTAAGATACAAATAGAATACCAATTAATTTATGGTTCCACAATCTGTCATTTCCTATGAGACACAAAAGGGAAACAGTTTATCCTTCAATGACTTTATAGTAGGATGTCATTTAAATCTGGGTACCTCAGGCTGGACTAACAAATGCAGTGTGTTCTTCTAAGCCTCTCCTTAAAATCAAAGCAGTTAAGATCCTCCAGAGAGTGACTTATATGGCCTTTTTGGGGGTTTGATGGAAGATGAGCTGAGAGGTCCGCCTCCCTAGAAGAGACCTAGGAAGACCAGCTCAGACCAAACCACCTGTCACATAGGGTTGTAAAGTAGAGTAGATGATTTGTACCCTAGCTTACTAGAATAGGAATTTTTAAATGCTACATGCTTTACTTGTTAACCTAAAGAGTCATTAGCCTCTCTCAGTGAATGAGGCTCAGAGTGTTTTATTTCAAAGATCAAAACCTCCAGTCAACATATTTTTTACTATTTCAGAAAAGGAGGAGAAGACAGGGAGGGAGAGACAAATTTTCCACTCATATTTCTCTCTCCATTGGCTAATCATCTAATCTAATTGGTACTCTTAAGTGTCACTAAATTGAGACAAGCAAGAGGATGTTTTTCTAATGGCCCAGTCCAATGGATTCTAAAGGTACTCTTGAAGCAGTCTGGGTCAGCAGCTACAGTTTAGTTACTGACATGTGCAGATCTTGTTGGAGATCACAAACCTCTCGGCCACTCTGTCATAAGGGGCATGGGTCTGGACAATCTATGGTCTCTCCAGTAATGAGAAAAAGAAAATACTTCCTTAATTTCTTTATATCAAATAAATCCCATCCCATCCAAATGTTATAGTTTCATACTGATGTTTCACAGAATGGTAGGGGTTGGAAGTGACCTCTAAAGATCATCCAGTACAATCCCTCAGCTCAAGCAGGTTCACCTTGATGAAGTCAAATAAGAATGCATCCACGTGGGTTTTGAAAACCTCCAGAGAAGGAGGCTCCACACTCCCCCCCAAAAAATATCAAAGCAAAACAAAACAATAAAACACTACAATAACAAAACACCACAAAAGTTAATAAGCTTGTAGTGGGGGTGGTGTGAAAAAGGTTGTTTTTTTTTTTTGTTAACATTTACACATAGAACAACCAGTTTTATACCACTATCTTCATCAATGAGTCATCTGCATCTTAAAACATGAAGAGCTCAACTGCAGCGTACTTTTAGAAAAGATTATAGTTTCTATTATCCAAGATAAATCTGAAACAGACTGCCTGTTAATTGGCAACATCCTTTCAGGATTAAATCACAAAGTCTCTTAATGTCAGTGGACAGTGGACCTACTTCAGCTCTTGAAGTACTGAACAGATGCTTTCACTGTTATAAAACATTGCAACAGTTTAATGCAACTTTGGAAGCACTAACACCCAACAGCTTAGCAGCCATCTTAGAATTACAGACTTCTCTGTGTTTCTAATTCATAACATGTATCACTATAATGTTGTACGATACTGTAGTACACATTAGTAATATGCCTTGTGAACTCAGAAATAACATGGTTTAGAAAACAAGTACTTTGACCTACCTCTAATATGCTCCAAAAAGCCCAGGACTTCTGCCTCTACATCTGGCAGTTTCCATCTCTGAAGCTTATACTTTGAGCTAGCTATTGCATGATACTTCAGGCACTTTTTATTCTCGTTTTCCTTCTCACTTCATTTTGGCATGAAAATATATCCTGAGTTTCCACAAACTGATACTAGGTCACAACATAGACTTCAGCCCAAGCAGGTGAAGTTATTACTTCAGGTCTTACTTGAGTCATGTCTGCTGAACAACCATGGACCCCAGAACTAGGAAAGACCAAGCAGACTTACATGACACGGCTCAATACCATCCGTGTTTGTGCAATATCATACTGGGCTAATCCACCTTTTAACAAATCTGATAAACAAATATAACTGCAATTTGCTAAAGGAACACGATGTAGATTAACAGTTGCCATACAGAAGTCAGAGTATGTTACCTCAAAATCTTTGCTACAAAGGCACTCAAAACCTCTATTGACATACCATATTTGAAACGCAACACAGAAGTTCTCAAACACTGCATTACTGACAATACTTTCCAACAGTGTGGGTAAGGATACTGTAACCTGCTAAACACGATAGAATTTCTAGTCACACCGCCTTTCTCTGAAATCTGTCTTAGCATCTGCCTCTTCAGTGAAGGATAACACTAACCCAACGATGTATAAGAGTTGACATTGCTAGGTTATTTCTCCATTTCTCTGCTATCAAGACCCATGGTGGATATCTTGAAGCAGCTCTTTTGTTAAACCCCTTAATAGCACTCCCCGATTTGAGTTCCCTGTATCTGACCAAAAGGATAGAAACAGAGATCAATAGTACAGAGAGATAGAGAGCAGGATGACTCTTTCAAGAAATTCATAGCATCACAGGAAGAATTTGCAATTACATTTCAAGCAGGATCTAGAAATACCTGTGCACTATGCCAGCTTTGTGAATTGTCTTAATGGTATCATCACAGCACAAAATGGATTCTGTGCCCTATCACCCACAACACTTTGGGTGCTTTGGGTCAAGGCTATCTTATAAAATCTTGGGCCATTTCTGCCCCCACCAAAAGACATCTCAAATATAAGCAAGGACACTCACATTTTCATCCAAGAAATTACCCAAATATTTGGAACCTAATATGGGCTGACAGAATTCTCACAGGAAGGCTGCAAGAACAGAGCTGTACACATTTCCCATTCAGACACCAGCTATTTTTAGATTATATTGGCTCACTAGCCAAGCAAGATTTACTGCTATCCTAAAGGTGAGATAGAAGGGCAGTACAACTCACCAAGGATTCAGTAAAAACAAATGTTAGCATTGCAAACAAGAGACATTTTTTGCCTTTATTTTTTGAGCATGTTATTAATATTATCTGAGTTGCTTAAAGGAGAAGAGGCATCGTTGTTTCATTTTGCTTTTTTGGTAAGGATTGTTTAATATCCTACTCAGATACACAAGATATATGTGTGTATATGCCACAGCTAGCAGTCAAAAGCAATTGTGCATTCATATCCCACATTTCCACCAGGAAATACAATATGTTGGTAGTATAAATGACAGATATTTGTACTGCTTAGTCTTCAGAGCTGGCAAAGGTTGTTAATAGTCAGGATGCACTGGAAGACTTTTCTATGCTCTTCCACAGTGCTTAGGGGACTGAAATAATGAAGCTGTTGGCAACATCTTTTTAAAGGTAACTGTAGTTAAAAATACAATCAGAAATGAGAAATAAGAAAAAAAGCCCTGGCTTTAATCAGTGAATTATTTGTGCAAGGGGAGATGAAAGGGGAGAAAAGGCTCAGCACCGCAGGCTCTGATCCTCCCCACACTGTCCCAAGCCATTTTACTCTACTGAAGCAATATTACATGAAGTGATGGAGACTTTCAGAGGTTGATTCCCCATCACCACACACCTTGTATTTCTGCTGCAGTGCAATTTCATTGTACACTAGTTTAGTTCAATTGCCTGCTAAAAGAGACAATTAAAATGGTTCCAAATTAAGCTTATACTCCATTACCTACTAGAAGGAAATACAGACAATGAAAAATCCATTTCAAAGCACAGCTGCTGCAAATAAGGAAGAGTTTGTAAGAGCAGCACCTTGAGACAGAAAAGAATCTCTTTATCCAAACTTGGTTGTATCCCAAAAATACACATTGCAGCTTTCTGAACTTCCAAGAGATTCCAATTTAGACTAGTACTTAAGATTGAAGCCATAATTCAGTTTAGATATAATCTTACAAAGCCATTTCCAATTTCCTCACTATACATATGACAAAGTTAAACGTAAGCCTAAAAATGCACTGCATCTTAATTCAATGCAGATGGATCATCTTCACCACATCACTTTTTTTTTTTTTGGTAGTAATTGGCTTAGTTTGAACTGGTAGATTTTACCTATAAAAACTATTTCACCTTCAACTTCTGCCAGTTTTAACTTCCAGATAAATTTCAGGAGGCAGACCGATAGCTGAAAGAGAAGCCTACAACTATGCAGCAACTGTGATACATGCCTAAGCTCTCATCTACAAACTGCTCATAAGAGTGGTTTGGAGTCATAGTAGCCGTTGATCTGATGGAGGGCCCTGTTGGTTGTTCAGCCTGTTCCACTGTTCAGATTTTATATTGCAAGCACAGCACCGAAGCACCTCTCAAGGTCTGCTTTCATGGCCCCTGACACACTCCAAGGCTACTTCAAATTCCATGAGTTCCTTCCTCATCACCTTCCTCCCCCACTAAGTACTAAATACCTGAAATTCTAGTGTGCACAGGTTATGCCTAAGAGTTAGTCAAAGTATATTGTGGATGCTCAACAGCAAATCAGTTGAGGGCGCACAAGAGCACCTATTACACTCCTGTTCAACCTGTGCACTCTGGAGTGTCCAGGATAGGCTGCTGTGTCTTATACTGTAAGTATAGTCTCAGATACCCAAAATTAAAAGAATGTGCCTGATTCTTGACAAGTATTCCTGCTCTGCTATTAATAGGGTTGCTGAAGCAAGGGCAGTAGTTTTAAGTTAAAGTTTCGAAAGTAGAGAGACCTGATTCCTCCCTTAATCTAATCAAGTTCCTGATGCCTCTTCTTCCAATTCCTCTCCTGAAGTAACAGTGCCAGCAAGCACAACTCAAGCACCTTTGCTTCAGAATGATACGTCTCCTCTCTTCTCAGTGGCTTCCTTGTACCACTCTCTTGAAAAAAAAATCTCACTTTTCTACTAAGACGAACACATCTAGGAATACGCCATACACTTGCAGGAACAGCTTCCTTATGCTCCAGTGTAAAGAAATGTTTAGGATTGTTTTTTTCCACAAACTGAAAATAACCACCCAAAACACATCCAAAACCAGCCCCCAATCAAAAAAAAGCCCTTAAACACCAAAGAAAATAAACATCAAAACCCACACAACCACCACTAATCTCCATTTTCCCACCACAAATGACTAAAAATAAATAATCTAGATGGCTCGTTGTGTGTGTTTATTTATTTTTTTTAAATTAAGGAGATGTTTCTGTTTTCTATCTGGTTGGATATCTCAGGGAAAAATGTATTTCTGTTGTTTAACAGACCACAGCCAATTTCTGAACCTGTTGGTTAACTTTATATGAGAGCGAGATAGAAGAATGTATTTTCTAATATACTTTTTTTCCCCATTAAAGAGACAGAAGGTAAGTTCAGACAGGAAAATAGACATCACTGAAGAAGCACTAAAAAGTTAGTCTAGATGGGCTTGCCACTTGGCACCCACCTACCAGGCAGCCAGTCAGACCACACTTAGCTCTGACCCAGCCATAGTATGATGGACTTCCTGATGGACTTCTAGATCTGAAAGGCTGGATTGGGGATAAATTAGAGAAGTTTGTCAAGGGAGAAACAGGAAGACGTGTAAGTATTGCAACAGGAGATCGATGGGAAGTTAGGGAATTGGAGAGGATGCAAGATCCAAATATGTAGAAACTCAGGCTTCATTAGCTCAGCCACAACTGATTTATTGTTCTGAGTATTCCTGTTCAGAATTACAAAAGACAGCTTAATTTATTCTTCCTGATTTGCTCATTATTTCCATGGGAAAGACTCTCAAAGTACAACACCAACAAATTTTACTTTTCAGTCATACATACAAAAATCTAACACCCCTTGTCCATCTTTTTCCATACAGTACCCTCAGAAACACACACAAAGAAGGGATGGGCAGAGTGCTAAAACTAATTGCTTCACTTTAGTCTGTAAAAATGAGATGTCTATAAATTCTTTCAAATTCTGGTGCAACAGTCTTGTATGGTTGCACTTGTAAGAAAAAAAATGGCTGAAAATTAATTGTTGTGGGAGATGTGCTAGATATTGGCTAAGAGAATGAATTTGTTACCATGTTTCTCTTAAGAGCTCTAAAGTAGGCAGGCAATTCTGCACCATTTATTTTGTCTAAAAATTGATTTTATATTAAAATGACAGTCCTATAAAAATAGTGCAGCATCCTTGGGATTCAAAGGTAGTCATATATCATCATTTCATCTCAGAATGCTTACTGACCATGTTTCACCATCTGTTTTCTTCCCAGGAAGCATATCCTAGTGAATATGTTGACAATGCAATGTAATACACAATGTAATATATTAAGTAAACAGGAGGAATTATTTATCCTCAGACATGGGTGGACAGCTTCCACTCACTTCAGTGACTACACAAGGGCAGTTCAGATGAAGCACTAAGGGTCTATAACCAGGAAAGCAGATAGAAAATAACACTGTTCTGTCTGAAAGAGAAAGGAGAGGCGAGGCTATACTTTTTACCGTATGTGTTGTCATTTCATTTAAGAAATACTAAAGCATAACCATGTAACTACTAACTTAGCTAGTTATAGGCAAATAATCTCAACTGATGATCTAGCTACCTCTGCTACTGTTCATAAAATGGTAGTTAATATCAATTTATACCTGTTGAGGGTATGGATTCTTTTACCATGAAGTAATTATTGGCCTAGCCCTGATAATTCATTATCAGTTATTCTTGTGAAACTTATATTAAAAATTGTGTATTTTGGATCTTAAGAAAAAATTCTAAAATGAATCAGGTCACAATTCTGAAGTTTCCTTCATTTGAGTTTTTGGTTAAAAATGGGGTTGACTTTTCTGCTAAGCTTCTGTAGTGCATCAGAGTCACACATTGGGTTGAAACACATTGCTTTAATACTATTTCATTTCCTGATTGAAAAGCCCCAGAAATGGTACTGAAAAATGTAAATACAAATCCAGTAATGTTACATTTTATAGTTAGCCAACTCACTACGTCCATTTTTATTTTATCTGAAACCAAATCACCTGCTGCATAGTCATGTTTTAACATTAACTGATAAAACAAGCTTACTGATCATCAAGCCTCCCCCCAAAACTGCATGAAACAAAACACCCTCCAAAACAAAAAAGAACACACACAAAACAAACAAATAAGAAAATAAAATCTCTAGCATTGTCTGTGTTGAACTACATATCAAAGAGAAGAGGTTTTATTTCCATAGGTTTGTTTGCTTTTGTAATTGATGGCTCTTCCTCTAGTGTTTTAAAAGCTAGCTTTAACAAAACGACAACTTAAAAGCCCTCCTTATTCACAGCTTGAGGCTGAAATGGAATCAAGCCAGAGCTGGAATGGTTTTCCAAATTAGCAAGTGAACCTACTGTTGAAGTAGACTATTACCCTGCATGTGTTTGTGTTTACAGCCTTATTTCCACATACCCACAACTGAGCTAGGTATCATTTACTCACCTCGCAAAGCTGCCTCCTTCCTGTTCTTCTTCTCAAATAATTTAGTTAAAACAAAAGAAAAATGAACATAAACTATTTTGAGCTTAAAAGAACTCTGCCACTTCAAATGGCCAAGCACCATCACATCATTTTGGAAAACACAGAAGAGTCTTGAAGTATTCGAGGAAAACACAGTGGGCTACATTTTCAAAGAGGCTGTGCAAAAGCTTTGAACATCTCATGTCTAGCAAGTACTTACACAGTGTGAGTACGTGCATGCAAAAGGCCAGGGCTGCAATCACACCAAGGAAAACATGGTGCAAATTGCACAGATCAGTTGGTTTATAGGTCTGCTGAGGAGGCTCTTCTACATATGCAAAATCCAACTTTCTTTTTTTTATTGAATGCCTTGATACCATACATTTTTAGGGAGTAACAGATGCAATCACTTTAGAAATGGGAAATCTAAGTTACAGAAGGGCACAGAAACACAAGTTCCTCAAAGAATTAACAATAGAGATAAAATATGTCCTTCCTGTTAAAAGTATCCTACTCTTGCACAGAAGAATCCTGAATTTTAATGGAGATTAACAGAAATTACCTAGTTATTGGACTGACTTGCTTATATGTATTAGCATTCACAAAGCAGATGAGCATACAAAGATGATGGGCAGAGATTTCCCACATCTCTTGGTAGTTTTCCCCACTATTTGAGTGAAATCCACACCGAAATCCACACATATTGTCAGTATATATGCTCCTTCCAGAGACACACCAGAGCCCAGAAGCAACGAAGGGCAAGAAAAACAGTAAAGCTACTCTGCAGCTCCCAGAAGACGAAGGGAAAATATCACATACTATCAACTGTGTACATCTACAGGCTGCAGTCATGCACAATTGTGCCTGGCAACCCAAGAGCTCCATGCTGACAAAGTTTAAAATAAAAGGAGCTAAAAGTAGGAATTTCATAACAAAGTAAAAGCACACGCAGAGCCCAAAACCACTGGTAAAGCTGCAGCAACAGTAACCATGAGGCCACATGTCAAGAACAGTAAAGAAACTGCTGACTACTATAATGAAGAGCCTTTGAAGAATTACAACCTAATTCAACATTGCCAAACGAGTTGGATCACACATTAGCCCCCAAAGCTGTAGCAGTTACTTACAGTTTCCTTTTTTCAGCTGCCTTGCTACACTCCTTGGAATTGAACAATCACTTGAGGCTGAAGCCCCACATAGCCAGACTCTTGCTGGGCAGGAGCCACAGTTGTCTACAAGGAAACATATATAACCTTGTGGGCCTGGTCAATCTCCTCATCAGCTGCAAGCACTTCTAATTAGCCCTCTGAAAAAGGCAGGTGCAGGGAGGAATCACTCAGCTTTTCCTGATAGTTGTACTAATCCCCCAAATCTGAGTGAAATTCAGGCCAACCCTGGAGATTATCTTCTTCCAGCAAGTGAAGGGGCTATAAGAAGCTACACTGACATTTCAGCACTGCTCTCATGAAGGGTGTTGCTGCGTGTCCTTCCCTATCTCTGTGCTCGCAACACAAACACGGCATCCAGGTGCTTCCAGTTTCTCTGGGATTTCTTGTGACCACACACCAAGCATTTAACTCAAAGACAGAAACGTGTCCCTGCTGCTGTGCCCAGGATTGCCCAGAGCCTTCTGGAAGAGGCAGGGCCACTGCTGAGTACACCCAGTGCTATTGCAGCAGTTGCCCTGACAGAGAAAGCCTGAAGCGATGTGCCTCAGTGTTTTGAAGTTGAGCTGGCGAGACTGCTTAGGTGGCATATGCTGCCCAGTAAAGGTGATGAGGGGACTCCGTGAGCATCCAGCAAGGCAGGCTGTCACCAGCTGTTAGTTGGATTAGTAAATCCCAAAGCAAAAGTTATTGTGCTTCTGATACCACAGTAGATTTTTTTTTTTTGGTAATTTACAGGTGACTTTTTCATCAGTTAATCTGGCTTCCTAACAACCTAGCTTTCCTTTCCATAAAGTATTGCAAATGACATCATTTCAAAAGCTGCATAAAAAGATACAAGCCCAGGTTCATAAAATGTTTATAAAGTGGTTCACTAGTTGTAACGTTCTCCCAGCAAAGGATCTACTTTGGGATCAGACATAAGTGGGAAAAGCTAGAGGAACTCTGCAGATTGATGCAGAAGCAGCAAGGACCAGAGCTGCTCCTGCCCAAGCAAACTAACCTTGGTGAGGATATGAGGTAATGGCATGTATGTTGTGAAAGGCCCAGGCTACTGGAACTGTGATGGAAAAGAGATATGTAGGCCTCTCCAGGCAACGTGGATCTGACTCTCCCATAGGACTTAGGAAAGTGAGAAAGATAAGGTGGCAAAAGGGTGTTAGGTCTTAATGGCCAGGAAAACCTGGATTTTGTATTTTAATATAGGAGTGTGGCATAATGTGCTGCAATATTGCATTTAATATGTTACAATATACAAAATGAAAATTAATTTTAAAATTATTTGGAGAAAAATCTTCAGATCTACTATACATTGGGGGATGAGGAAGGGAAGGACATTTTCCTGGGGTTTTATTTACAAGTACTCTATCATTCAATCTTCACTTAAAAGATATGCACCGGTGTGATATAGTGCTGCTGTCAGGGGACCTATTTTCTCAGCAAAGTGCTACCTGGCATGAGTAAGCCTGCCCAGCATGTATTAACTGGCTGAAAGAACCCGCTATGTTTTTGGGTGCTCCATCACTATACTAATACATTTAATATTCATAGCTCACTAGCCTTTGTTCCCTAACCTAACTCTCTCCTCCATTTCTTCTGTTTATCTCCTCATTCTGTTTTCCAGCCTCTTTCCCTTGCACCTCCCTTCTTTTGTTCTTTTCCATATATTGCAGCCCTTGAATCACACCCCTGTTGCCAGACAGTTTGTCCTCTGCAGTGCTGAATGGGCACTTCAGAAGGCAGCGTGTCTCCTCTCAGGAAGCCACCGCTTATTTCACACACAGAGAGGAGCATCAATTCAGCACAGCGGGAGAAATTACAGAACACAGCCTGGAGGGGAGGTCGATGAGACAGAACACTATTCTGGAGCGTTCTGGCTTCATTTAACCTCTTAATAAAAGTAGGTTAGAGCATCCTGATATTAAGGACCATGTGAAAGGAGGAAAAAAAAGAAGAAAGAAAAGCATAGAGGGGAAAGGAGGAGGAGTAGGGAATCATCATCTAGGAAACATGTCCTTGCAGGTAATGCACAAAGAAATCCTTCCTGCTGTATATTATATAGGATGTGATGATCATGCTCTACTCAGCAATTTGCAAGTGTGCATTTTTTTTGTCAGAGTGTGGCAGATCTGAGCAGTCACACCTCTAGCCATGCTATTTCTGCATCTTGGTGGGGAGTAGACTTAGGAGGAGAGGGTAAAAAAAAATCATTGTCACTTACAGGTGATCCAGATAAATCTAGAGAATAATCTGTGTTTTATCCTTAAGAAAAAAAACCCAAAACTGTGGCATTTATTTTCTCTAAAAAATGAGGTGCCTAAATGTCCAAAATACTTTGCAAACACATCAATTATGATTTCAAACAGGTGTTGAGAACAGACTCATTCCCATTTTTCTAAGTGGGGAAACTGAGGAACCTTTCACAAAAGTGATTTTGAGACAGAGCTCTGGACTGGCCAGGCACAGATGAAGGGATGAGAACACAACAGCTAAAATGAAATGTAAAATTGCATGTTAATAGAAGCCACCCAAAGAATCATGAGGAGGCTACTGCTTTAACTTCAAAACACTTATTAATGTAAATTGATAGTGGGGGAGAAAAATAGACCAGCAAAACAAGACAGTTTTTACCTCTGAGTTATGGTGGATAGCTGTGATCCACTAAAGACATTTGAGTGGGATTTCATAATACATTATTTCTGTTTTAATCAGGCACTATAAAGCAGCAACAGGACTTATATACTTCACAGCCACTTTGGATTATTGAATGCTCACAGTAGGCTAAAAGAGCACTTACAGCTGATCAAATTAAGCAAAAATGTACAAATTAAGTACCATCAAGCCCACAAGCCAAGGCATTTACAGGGAGTGAAGGGGAAAGAGAAGAAAATTAAAGGATAAGGCATTAAAATGTACTTTACAGTATGCTTTTAAGAAATGACATTAATGACTGAAGAAAACAATTAACAAGCATCTCAGTCCTTCCCTTATACCAAACTAACACCTATTTCCACACCTCTTCCATGTCAACTATCCATCTTTCCTAGTCAGTGATAATTGCAGCATTTCCAAACAGCATGATTTATTGTCTTCCGTAGATGCTGCAGCTTATAGAGCATGCCTGCCATGTGAGGCAGGCTCAGCCTGGAGTTTAACCACTGCAGTGTGGATATCAAGCTCAGGATTTCACACCCAGAGCCTGTTTTCCAGGGCAGTATGTAGAGCAGCAACACTGGTATGTTATGAGCCAAAATGGTACCCTTCTGAATGCAGAACAGCTTGCCAGTGACTCAGTCACTGTTCCCTTCCTTTGTTGGTTCCTGGACAGCCATCACAAGTTAGCAATGTTTTGTCTTTGGTTTGTTTTTATTTTATTTTATTTTCTAGTGTCTCCCATCTAAGTTCTCAATACATTCAGGATTACTTAGGCTCTCAGCTAAGACATGCTAAAGATGCCTTCAGCAGGAGCTGGAGGAAGCAGGTGTTGCTCATGTCAGAAAGAGTTGGAAATTAATGCTTTAATGGGCTTTGGATGTGAGATCCTGAGCCTGGTATCCACTCTGCAGTTGTTAAGTTACAGGTTAAGCCTGGCCCACATGACAGGTGTGCTCTATAAGCTGCGGCATATGTAGGAGACAATAAATCATGCTCCTTTAAATATGCAGGGTGAGAAAAGGGCAGTTTCACTCTTGTGACACTTAACCAAGAGGGAGGGAAGGCGAGAACAGCTGGAAATGAGCAGATGAAGGAAAAAAATAGAACAACTGCTATTTTTTTTTCTTTCATATACACTACTTAAGACTGTATCATTTCTGTTGTGCTTCTGAAAAACCTAAGATAGCTCTTTAAAGCATGGAGGGAAAAATATTAGGAATTATTAATATATCAGAATAGCTTGAAATGGATCACAGGCTAAAAAAAAGACTTTATGGATCTGATATATGAATATTCTTTGTAGTTTAACTTCAATCTACATTGCAGCAGGAAACAACACATTTCTAGTAGGAACTTTACGATAACAAACATGGTTGTCCTCCAAAATGTTATTTCACATGTCTGTAAAGGCAAGACCTCAGACATTAAGCAGTCAGCTAACAGATCCTACAGAAGACTCTATGGATCAAGATATTTTTTTTTCTAAAGCAAACTGAAATAACTGAATATTAATTAAGGAAAAAACCAGGAACCCTTAAGTAATGAATTTAAGTGTTTTTAAAATACATAATCCATAATATAATAAACTTTTTATAAATGTTATTTGCTCATTTCTTCTAACATGACTTTCCTGCATGCATTATTAATTTCTGCTTATCTTTTAGGTTGCTATAGTGCTCTAACGGTGCAGACATTTGATCAAACTATAAAAGAGTCAGATTAAGATAAGGAAGGTAATCGGACAGCATAGAGGAAGCCTTCTCTTTCCATTTCGTACTAAAGCATTGGGTAGATGACCAGTATTGCAATGGGGAACAGGTAGACTGAAAAGATTTCAGGTTTGGATTCCAAGGAATAGTCCTTCAGTGGCTGAACTGAAGAAGGACTATGTACCAGGTATTGCAGTTTAGAAGACACTGGCTACAGTACATTGTGCTAGAAAGTAAAAGTTCATATTATGCATTGTCTCTTTAATAATCTTTATTTTAAATATCTCAGGGTGCTGTTACCACGAATGTGCCAACTACAGAAGCACTGGTTCTAGCATGGTCTCAATGCAAGGTGTTGGTTGGGCTTTCTCCTCCTTCTGTGGTAGGGTAAGAGACAAGTAGAGCTGGTGGAGTTCTCAGGTGTCTAGCACTCATACGTTTGTACCAACAAATACATGCCTCTTCATATGAACAAACACACAAACATACACTTCCCCCCCCACCCCCTCATCCCGACGGTGCCTATGGATGACAGTCTGTGGTGCCATCTGCTGGGAAGACGTCAGCAGCAGCTCTATGTTCTGTTGAACAAATCCAAGTATCCTGAAAATAAAGAAAGAATGAATAAAACTCCCAAAGGAGGAAGATCTGACCCGTATGATTTATAGAAGCTGTAGTGTTCATTAAAAACCAATCAGTTGCAGTCTGTCTCAAAACCTAAACCTTCTTACCTTGACTATCCTAGACTGTCACAATCATTGATATGGATTAGCACTCATTGATGAGCTTTTAAAAACCACAAAAAGCTTAAATGAGTTATGGAAAAATGTAAAGCCCCCCCCCCGCCGCCCCTGACATTTCTGTCTCCTTCCTTGATTCTGTCTGAGGTACATGGGCTGGAGTCTTGCAGGTTTATCGGAACAGTAAACATCTTCCAGGTCTTCAATGACTACATCTCTTAGTGAACCTTTTCACAGTGAGCAAATATTTACACGAATACAAGCTCAATTATTTTTTTCCTGAGGCTCCATCAAATTCATTTAGCATGAGTTGTCACCATTTATCTCATTAGATACAGTTCTTCAGATAGAAATTGGCTTCTACACAATTATAAGCAATAATTTATTGGAAAGTTTATTTGGGAGTACTGCTTGCCATACAATCAGAGGAAGTCAGTCTTTGTGAAGAATTTGGGCTGGCTTTCTCAAACTTCCCTTTAGCTTTTGAAGAAAAAAAAAAAAAAAAGCAAACAAAAAACCATCCAGGTATAAACAGACTAGTTACTTTCCAAGATAAAGTTTTTATCTTCAAGGACAGCACTCGCATCAGAACAAACCAGGACCTGAGGGAGTCTGCCCAGTAAGGGCAAGGTCTAATTCTTCACTAGGTTATGCAAAACTTGATCATTTGAGAATCTTCTTCTTTACAGAATTATTATATGATTGTAACTGTATATTAACAGTTACACTGAGGAGTGAGGATCAGTCATATCATTATTAAGGCTTCCATGGCAGAAAAAAATGCAGCAGAAACAGCCTGTTGTCTACTAACAAGACCAAAGTTAGTAGACAGTCAGTAGTCAGTAGCAGTGGCAACATCATATCTTGTCATAATCTTGGTAAAGGTAGCTTGACCTATTTAACTTTCTTATTTTCAGATTAAGCTTCTGGAATTAGTCCATTAAAAAATGATCAGGGATGTTTCAAAAAGGCTGGAAAGTTTGTGAAAGGTTCCCAGTCTCACAAAGACAGTTCTCTGGAAAGCAGAGACTGTAAGTACATAAGTCAACAAGCATAAGTATATGGCCATATACCATCTGATAATTAGCCTCTGCTGTTGAGGCAAATGTGCCACTTCCACCATGACTTCTTTCTTTTTCTATCCCCAGGCTCTCTTTACCTTTAGCCCATCCAGTGGATGTCTATCACTTCCTTCTCAGCCTCTCGCAAGGTCCCGTTCACTTCCCTTGCCAGCCATCAAACCCTCTCAATAAAGCAGATGGAAAGGTAGTGGGGAAGAAAAGTAAATAATGACTATATAATAATCCCATCCCTGCTGAGATAACATCCTAATCCAATGGCAGTTTTTCTTGATAAAGAGAGAGAAGAGTCTTGGATAGTGTTTTAAGACTTGTGTTGCAGTTAAACTGTCTTTGTAGCTGGCAAATTAAAAATATTGCTTGCCTTCCAAAACTCAGCATTGTCAAAATGTGTTCTCAAAACTCAAAAAAAGAAAGAGGAGTTGAAATGTATGACTTCTATTTATTCCATTGGCTTATTTCTGCTATTATTGGTTTTTGCTCTCATGTTCCTTTGTTTCTCATTGTTTATATATGATGTCTGAATCACTGGCTGCTTCCTATATCCAATGAACTCAGCAGAATAATTCTTATTGACTTTACTGGGTATAGAATTGGATTTACTGTCCACTGCTCTAATCTGTTAAATTACTTTCCTCGCTATTTCTTTTCTTTATGTAAATAAACAATGAATATAAGGAAGTTGTACTTATTTGCTAATGTAGTTGTTGGAAGAATGGAAACTAAACAAAAGCAATGGCTATTTTGGGGAATGATTTTTGTACATTTTTAACAAAGTCTTTGTTCATATTTTTGACTGAATAGGTGCTGTTCAAAACCAAACTTTCATTTACTACAGAAATGAAACCCCTTTCCCATAACTGTAATTCCCCCTTTCTGCCTTCCTGTAAATTAAATTCTTTCTCACCCCCATAACCTACAAAATCTATTGGGAGAAAATGATCTTTTTTTACTTCGCCCAGTTTTTTTAACCAAGCTCCTTGTTTTCTGTGTAAGCCCAGAAATAATTACTGGGAGAGGGAGGTTCATTTGTAGGACAGTTCAGCAAGTTCAGTGGTGAATGCCTGGAAGACCCTGTGATGTGCATTGTTACCATGATTAATGACTCTTATTATTGATGCAGAACCAATTTATACAGGATCTGTCAAGAGTAAGTCGGAGAGCAGTGTGTTCTGCTATGAAGAGCTACAGCAGGAAAATAGTAAAGATTTATAAAAAAGCAAATCCTAACAGATAAACAAACACATTACAAAACTGTGAACATGCTTTTGTTCCCTTTGTAGTTCTTGGGAATGTTGTCTTTTCCCTATGACAGGAGGAGGACTGGGCTCTAAGTGGATATGAGAAAACCAGAACTTAAAGTAGAACTGGAATTTAACCAAGGGAGTTGATTCATCTTCTCATAAAACCTTGAGAAAATAATTTGAAGACCTGAACACTCCCCTGATTTGACATCTGCCTGAAGAAGCTGAGGACAAACAGTAAAGCCTTACAACTTTTGGGAGCAGGGAGGGGCTTACTTTTTAGCCTCAGTGATTTCTTTGTGTGTTCACAAAGGAGCATTATCACCTGCGACCACAGGTGCTGCTGCACATCCTCACTCAACAATTAACTCTGCTCTTAGGTAGTGTCACACACTTGGGATGTGGAAAGCAGGGGAGGGTAGTGTCTGATAATCTGGAATTGTAATGTTGCAAAATATAATGCAGAAAAACTAAGATCAAAACTCTTGAGAAAACCTCCAAACCCTGTAACTGGATTTAGAAGTGAAATCTAATACCATGAAAGTGTTAAAAATAAGAAAAGAAAACCCCAAATAATCAAACTGTCTCTTATGGACATTGTTTTAGTCAACAGGGAAGGAAGGAATGGGATCAGAAATATTTCAAAGCTGAGACAAGAGGGCATTTGTGGTGGCAGTTTTTTTATCTTGATACCTCAAAATCACAAGAATAGCTTAGACAATCAAATACATCACGCTTCTGAAATCAACTCTATCTTTCCTGTGTCCTCACACCATATCAAAGACATAATCTAGGCTCCTCCGTGCTTGATTCTTCTGGACTGCTCTTGTTCCCTCTGTGGTTGAATTCCGTAAGGTTTACCATTACATGTAGCGTTGAGCACAGGGACTCCTTCACGCTGGCACCTCTCACACGTTGCTGTTTCTGGCTTCATTCTTAACACACCTCATAGGTATTTCCATTGCCTTTTCTGAGCCTTAATTACTGAAAATGTGCCTGGATAGTATCAACCGACACTAAAATAATTTCCTCTTTAATGTCAATTGAAAAATGAGTTCCGTTTCTTGCTGCAAACATCACTTTAATGTCAGTTATTTCATAAGCTCAAGAGATTTTTTTTACTAGAGCAGCCAGCTGTCACGGGTCAAGTCATGCCTTGTTGGACCAAACTCTGCCAGCACACACTGAGCTCTTGCCAAGGTTCTGAATTTTGAGTGCACAATACCTGTAGAGACATCAAGTATTTTGAACAGATCTGCATTTGCTGGGAAGTGGAGACAGTGCTGCAGGGGCCTACTGAGTAGACAAAAAGGATTATTGAAGGAGAGGGGGCTTGGAGGCTTCTTAAGTAAGGCTATTAGAGAGGATCGTGAAATTTTTTTTTGTTGCTCTTTATGGTGAAAAGATTCCACTACTTTGGTCTTTCTCTGACCTCTGCACAGAGATGATTTCTTCTGTCTAGAGACTTAAACTCACATGCTTTTTATTCTCCATAGGCCACATCTCTCTGCTGTGTCTGTTGCACCAAACGACATCTGCAGCCATTAAAAATGAGAGCAACAAAAGCCCACATTCAAACTGGCATGCAGGGAGGTGGATCAACTGTACAGGCACGTTTTACACGTGTTGCCAAGCAGATTTTATTACTGAAAGTGTTGCAGGAAGAACAAAACAGGTTGTCGGCTATGCAGTTTGTTTTTCATTCGAGTTCTGAAGATGGGTTAAGGTTTAGAGAAGATTGAAGATAATGCTATTTAGTCTCCAACACATAAAAATTGTCATGAGTCTGTTTAAATGCATGTACATCCACTGATACCCACGGCACAATGCCTTTGTTAAACCGTGCCTTCAAAATGGGCAGAGGCAAACAGAACTGTGCAGGGAGCTGAAAGCACCCATCTTTCATGTCTCTGATCAGTACCTTACTCATCAAACAAGCATCACATGAATGTGAATGTGAATTAAAACTTTCTTTTTAATTTAGGAAGTAAGTAATTTCAGGGTGCAGATCTACTTTGCCCTTGATAGTAATTCAATTTGTGGTTTTGTTTCAAACTTTTTTAAAGCTTTATTATTTAAATTTAGTTACTTCTGTGTCGTCTTTCTTGGAAAAGAAAACCAATAACCTAAAATATGAATGATACCGACAAAGGCAAGAGAAACCAGTCTGAAATACTCAAGGATACAGCAGTCCGTCTCAGAATTTCTACTTACATCTGTAGTCAGGTGTAGCTCTAATGATGAAATGTCTGGCTGTGTGTGCTAAGTGGGGGTTAGGCAACTAGTAGCTGAGGGAGGAAAAGGATTGTGGCTCTATTTTGTAAATCATTTGTTTTGAAAAAGTACTGGCAAAGTAATCCTGCTATAAAATTTTTCATCCCATGTTTCTGAGCCATTGTGAATATTTGTCTGTGCCATAGTGAAAAGGAGCCAATTTTCAAGTCCCACTAACATTCAAGTTTCCTTGTTCCCTCATAGCCAGCATGTACCTTGCCCATCCATTCTACATCAGTTATTTCCCTTTTACCTGTGCATAGAATTGATCTAAATTATTTCCTAATTCATTCACCAGGGCAACTCATGCTCAGTCTATCTCAACTTTCCTAAACTGTAGTTGCCTCCAAGGAGAGCCAAAATGGGGCAGAGCCTCACTAGCTTCTAAAGTCTCTTCAAATTTAGAGAAAGTTATTCTCTGCCTCTTCTGTTTTGGAGATTTGTCTCCTAATTTTTTGTCCTATTACCTTCAGTCTTTAATACTCCTACTCAACAGATGACCTGTCTCTCTCTGCTATGCTGTCTATATTACCACAGTGAGCTTTGATGCTCAGATCCCTATTTTTTAATGAGAATTCTTTCCAAGCCTAATAAAAAATAATATGTGTTGGGAGGAAAGAACCAAAGAAGTCCCAGAAGAGAATTCAGCGTGGTTATGGCTTGGCACTCATGCCTTGGGTACATTTTGAAGTTTTCTCCTAGGTGCTGTGTAGGCAAGTAGTGGAAATCATCTTAGAAAGTTCAAATTCTGCATACCAGACAGGACATGACATGTGGATGGGACAGATAAATGAGCTGGAAGTGAACTGGGAGGAGAAGGAAGTTTTATAATCAAATAAACTGGAATTTAGCTGAAGAGCAGAGGTTTTTGCTTTTGCAATCCCTGATCCTGGGTCACCACAGCTGGAGGAAGTTTCTGACGCCTTCTTTTTTTTTTTTTTTTTTTTTTTGGCAGAGAGAGGACAGGGAGGACTTGTTCTCTTGTACTTTCTGTCAGGAGGAGCTGGCTACAAGAACTGAAACATATTACAGTAATAAATATATTTCACACAGCCAGGGCTGGCAAATGGAAAGACTAATGCTGCAGCCAAGGGAAGTCCTTGATGTGGAAGGAAACCTTTGTCCGAAGGCCTCTCACACCTCTGTGTGGGGGCAAATTCTTCAGTAAGAGCACAGACACCATTGCCAATATGCAATGAGCACTGAAAGGGTTGTGCTCAAAGGGAAAGCAAAGACAAAAATGTCAATTGCAGAAGACACCTCTGATACAACCCCTGCCCCCATTGCAAAAGTAAGACATACGAAGGAACAATTTTACAGCTAGCTCACTGTACAAGTCCTTAAAGAAAAGAAGTTCCCATCTAGGTTATGTTTAGATGAGGCCCTCTTCTACAAAGACAATTCAGTTGTCTTGCATAGTGATGTTGTGAGCACCCTATCTCAGTCATTGCTAGAAACAACATTCATCACTGATCAGAACAAGCTCAAAGCTTTAGCATCATTTAAAGGTAAGTCAGGCCTCCCACATAAGGTTTTTTGGTCTGAAGGAATTTTCCATCCAAGGCATACAGGTCTATACAAGGCTGAATCATACACCTCAAGATGGTTTTCGTGGCAGCGCTTTCACCAGCTGAAACTACTGGGCAACTATATTTTTTCTAAACAGCAGTAAATGCTTCTTCTAAGCGTATTTTCATCCGAGGGTATAAATAAATAAATAAAGACTGTTTTGGATATATTCCAAAAATTGTCATCTGCAAACAGCTGTTTACATCCCAAATCCCTCATAGCAAATCAATATGTGAAAAGGGAAATGGATTTTGGAAAGCAGTCCTCGAACTCTGTGCTACAGCCAGCTATTGCTGTGAAATGTAACCAGGAACAGTAAAGTGCTACACTCGGCTGGGTCTGAGGGTCTAGCAGAAATATGAGTCACTTCATGGATTAAGCGGATCATTTTTCCTTCACCTCATAAGCCTAACAGAACATGCCTTTTTTCTGTGTTTGCACAGCACCCAGTGGAGACCGGGGCCTCTGTGTGTTACTCCAACAAATATTTATTTGCTGATTTGGAAGCAGGCATCAGACATAATACCAAAGAGATGCAACTGAGAAACAGGGACAAGACACTGAAAAAATGAAACTTTTTAAAAAAGTGGTAACTTCCTGGGCCTCTCAAACAATCCACAAACAATCAACTTCTCCCTTTGTTTTCTAGAGCTAATGATTGCCATGCCTTGGTATCAACTGGTGAGATCTGTCTACTCTGCCTCTGCCTGCTCCTCTGTACTAAAAAGAGATTTGATAGTGGAGAAACACCTCCTTTGCATGTCACTGAGATTAAATAGAAAATAATCAGATCCTGTGTGGAAAGCTCAGAGAACTCTGAGTTCCACTACAGAATATTTCATACGAGGTTTGCAGTGGGTAGAAGTTGCTCTGCCTGAGGAAGAGAGCATTGTAGTGGACTGCTGTGTGATACAGCACGTCTGTTAAAATAAGGAAGAAATGATTTCTGGGTGAAGAACGTCGGATTTGGTCTCACAGGAATGATGTTCAAGGAGCTTACACAATCTTCAGTTGGCCATGTATCAACAGCTGAATTCCACATGAGGTAGAGAATATATTGACCGGTAACAAACGGTGAAATAAGTCAAATAATGAGAGTAAATCATGATTTCTGTCTTTTTCTTAAACATTCCTATTTGTCAACTGTATTTCAAAGCAGCAGAGTTTAGGACCTCAGCTAACCATACTATAAATGCAAGTCCGCTCAACTTCAAAAAGCAGCTACATTGTTTTAACAAGATCAACGTTAACTAGATCAACTTGATCTAGATCAACTTTATTATTTTAACTAGTTCCATTTCAATCCCTCTATTTCAAGTGGTGCACATATCCAGTAGATTTAGATATAACTTATATCCCTCCAACTAAGTTCAGTGATATACCAGGGCAAAGTGAACTCATACAAGTGAGCATACATTTAGCAGATGTTTATACATGTGAATTTGTGTAGGAAGTGGTTTTGTCCCAGCATCTTTCCACAAAGTGGATTTTTTCAGGGACAGTGTAACATTGGTAAATAAACCTTTCTGACCATGTCTATGTTTCTCTGAACTGACAGGCTCTGGAAGGGCTTACGTAGAGAGCAACATGTCTCCCGCCTGCTCCCCATCAACATTACCGCCTTGTGTGCAGCAGTGGGCTGTTGCTGTCTGCCTGTCTGGATGTGCCAGGCAACATGTTTCCTGCCAGGCAGACTTGCTGTTTGCCTGGCAAAATCGTCCCCTCTTTGTGCAGCCTCAGGACCACTTCTGCTAGCTTTTAATTATCACTGTGTCTTGTGATCTCCTAAGTCAAATGGAGACTTTTGCACAGCACACATTCTCCTGAAGACCAGACTGACAAGATTGGGACAAGGAGCTGACGCAGACAGAAGGGCTACAACAGGTTTACTAACAGTCAAGCAGACACTCAGGTTTGTATCTTGGTTCGTTTGCTGCTTTAAGTAACTTCTGCTGCAGTCCTGTCTGCTCCTGAAACTTTGCTTCTGCATTTGCTGATCACTATTAGACATTGAGACTTTGCTCCTTATTTGCAATCTCTGGACACCCAAAATAATACAAATGAAACGTTTTTAAACCTGGTAAGGGTGGAATTATACTCAGTTCATTCTACAGCAGCTGTTAACAGTTTTTTTTTGTCTTTTCTCCCCCTCTGCCTAAAATCTTGGGGAGTGACAAACAGAATACATGGCTTTCTCCATATGGAAGTCACAGATTTCTATTCCAGATGCAGACAAGAGATAAACACAACTCTCACCATTGGGAAGCAACACACATTAAATTACAAAGGCCCATTTGACCTTATTATTTTAATTCTATAGTTTAAATAGGGGACTTAGTGTTAAATACATATCGTAACATTTACCATTTCACCCATTAATTTGTTTTTTTGACCCCCATGGTGGGACCAAGGGGGTGAGAACAGAAAGCCTTCTTACCTGCACTGCTGTGGATAGTGATGCAAACCCCACTTAGCCTGCTTCCATATGCTCATGGATAGCCATATGACAGATAAAAAAAAACCCCAAACCACTAACACCACAGCTGTCAGTGATATCCTCGTTAGTACAATTAAACATGGAATGATCTTAGAGCAATTATGGAAATGACAAAACTGAACCTGATGCCAGAGAATCAACTATAAACCACCTTGGCACTACCTATATTGATGGGATGGAGTGTCCCACTTTCTGCTGCTCTCCTAAGCTCCTCAGCTACCATTCAGAGTGCCAGGCAGGCTCTAGCTTCAGCATCCTGTGTTCCTCCTTTCACCATCATGAAGGCCAGCAGTGGTTGACTTTTCAGCATAGCTGCAGTTCAAAAAAACTTTCTCACCTGCTTCCTCCTTCTATTCCTCCACCTTCTAAAGATTTATTTGGGCTTTCCTGACCAGGCTGAAGGGAGAGTAGAAGCCCACTGATGGATATTTTATTGGGCAGAAAGAACTAAAAGGAAAGCATGCAGGCAATCCCACAAAACACGTTTAATGTTGAAGAGGACAGCTGTATTCCTGGTATGTCAAAAGGATCACTCAGTGATTTCCAGTCTGTGAATAAAGCTTCTTAGCTGAGGAGGAGAGATACTGGACACTGACTGAAGCAGCCATGGGAAAACGCAACAAATAGTTTTCTTGTTCCCCATGAGGTGTGGCCAAAGAGGCAGTTTCCTTTCCAGTTCCCTTTCAAGATGAAATATGGCTTGCAGTACCACTGCTTAGGCTACAATTCTTCTGTAAACATATTTTCTGTCTTCCATGTGGCAACTTTTGCCCTGAAGTCACTCTTTAAAAATAAACCTCAAAAACAGAGGCAATGTTCTTCTAGCAGGTGCACAGCTGAGAGCTTGGACAGCAGACACCTGTTAGCATTAAATACTCCGTCTTGGTGTGAGAAAAACTTTCTCCTGTATTTCACCTCCCAACGTGTGGGTGGTTGTTCTGATGACAGGGCAATGCAGCCATCCTGTCTGTCTGATTCTTTCCTTCCATTTCGTGAAGACGCAGAGGAGGGACACTTTGCTGCAAAGACTTTCCACTACTTCTGTGCTCTGCACAAGAGCCACGGCCTTGGGAAGCCTCTGCAGGAAGGTGCCACAAGAACACAGAGTCACCCAACTCTTTTCTTTCTTTATTTTTTTATTGAAAGCTTCATCAAAGAAAACAGAAGTTTAAACCTAACATCCACTGATCTACAGAAAGCCCCAGGAGTGGGAAAATGGCAGCTATTTAGGATTGTGGTACAAATGGAAAACATTAAAAAAAAATCATAGCAGTACAGATCTTTCAAAGACATTCTGAGACATCAGCACACAGATGCCCATATAAATAAGAGTCATAATTTAAAATATCACAGAGGTTCTGTATTCTAATGTTTTGGCTACAGTGAGGTCTGTAAGGGCTTTAAAGAACCTCTGTCTCATTTGTGTGATGCATGTTTTCTCGATAGGAAGTTCATCTGCTTTCAGAGCTGCTTTGATTTTTCTTACAGACAGAATCTATTCATTCTCCTTCAAAAAGGAAAACAATTAAAAATTCCTATATGAATTCTGTATGTTTCCTGTTTTTACATAAAATTGTTTTGTCTCCAAAAGATAGTAGAATTTTCTTCCACTCTGGAATACAGCATATTTAGTAATACTTCAGTTACATAAACATCATGTTCTCTTCTCTAGGCTGTATTTTTGGGCTTTTAAAAATATAATTGACTGTAAATTTCACCAAATTCATAAAATTATTATCCAATAGAAAGACACTTAAAGGCAGAAAATTGATGTTGGGCAGATACTCTCTTAAGGACAACATATTCGGATCTTGGAAGGTGCTTACACCTTGCAGGCTTTGGCCTTACAAGGAAAAATGGACTTGTGAACCTGTCATTTTTCACTTCATGAAAAGAACTCAGCTGTCACTGTTGGGTAATTAACAACTGAACTGACCAACTGAAATAAACACAAGAATTTTTCTCATCATGGAAAGCTAACCAACGTGGAATTTATCTTTTTACAGCTTTTCTCTCATCATTTTCCGTTTAATTTGAACAAAGAGCATGTTGACAAAGGGGAGAAGAAAGGGTCTTTTCTGCCTGCTTTGAGGCACAAAGGTGAATAAATCTCTGGGGTACATACAGCGTTCTAGCCTATTTGGATGACAGGAACAATATAGAAAAAGTTGGTGCTCTTTTTGAGAGAAAAATAACTCTGCTTACGCTGCACCTTTGCTGCTTGCTGAGATTCTAGAAATTTGCTCCACTAAAGGAGAGAAGAAGTCTGCAGCCCTCCTGCTGAGAAAGTGTGTGTGCATCATTGTGTGCATGTATATTAGAAATGAAAGTAATCTTTGTCACTAGAGTCAATTGTCATTAAAGAGAAAAGACTAACATCAAATATGAGCATTTTTGTTGTTTTCTGTTTTGCACTTCCATCACACCATGACTGTTTTCTGAGTTCATGTGGGCTACTGAGAAAGACCAGGAAATCCTTTACCCTAGGGCACTTCTTTCATATCCGGACCAATTTCATGTTAAATAAAGTTTTGAAAGGAAATGTTGACCATGCGTGTATCAAACATTACTATCTTCAACTACCACATTTGGTCTCATCTCTAAAAATGGGTTGATTCATTACTTTAAGCACATTATCACTCTTTAGCATGACTCTCGCTATAGGTGGAGTTCAGTGAGTCTGCCTAAACCTGTTTTGCTCATGTCAACCTCAGCATTAAAATGAAGTGGCATGAGGAGCACCATCAAGCTTAAAATCATGAAGCGTGGCAATTTGTTAAACACTTAGTCTCACCCTTCAGTACCATAAACAACATAATATAGATCCAAATACTATGACATATTAAAAATAAACTTTATTACAATGCAGGCTTCCTCAAATTTGCTGTGTTTTGGTACACATACATACATAAATAACACCCTTCATTTGATTTTTACTTGAGTAAAAATCCATTCAAATGCTTCAGCCCATTGCCCATTGCAAGTTTAAGCCCTCACTTCTCTAATCACAAGCCTTTATCTTCCACAGTTGGGCATGCATCCACAGCAGAAGACGATATAATGTGATGCAATTGCTCTCAAATATGCCTCATTCTGCACTATGGTGGATTTCTTGACCAACACAACCAGGGCAGTCTCTTGGTAAACAGAACTATACAAGTAAGCACAAGCTAAGGACATTTCAAAAGTCTGTTTCACTGGAAGGCAATAAGAGGACATTCGCGATTTGAGGCCTGACTGTCACAGGTGAAAAGTGCTTACAAAACCAGCAGTAGAGCCAGATAGGAAGAAGAGTCCCTCAGCAATCTCACTGGGAACAGTGAGACTTTTCGGTGCCCTGATCTATGCTCAGGTCAACACTTGCAAATATAATCTCTCTTCAATTCCACTGTATCTTTCATTTTCTCAATGTTATGTGACGAGCCCAGGTATTCAGAATTTTCTAGCCATAATTAATCTTTTTCTGACACCCCTTCTGTATTTTTCTTTAAGGTAAAAACAAAAATACCAAACCTGAACATCCAGATTTGACTATTTACAAAAATTCAGGTGTGATGGAAAGTACATACGCAATTCAGCTTATGGATTTGTTGTTACGTCTAGACCTCTGGGCCAGGCACCATTGCCTTAGACTTCTAGAGTTGTTTCTACAACCCTTCAGGAACCCTCCTTCCTGATATTTAAAGCTAAATTGGTAAGACAGATATAGATATCAACTTTACAAATTCAGGTCTTCAGAAAAAGGGGAAACAAAAAAGGAAAACAGAAACTCAAATAGATAATAATAACAGACCTTCCAAAAAGTCTTATTCGCCAGAACATGAAGAAAACCAGTTTTAGATTTCAGAGGCAACCAGTTATTCCTGTCCTATGACAACACCCATGCAGCATGTTGCTCTTCCACTGTTCTCTTTTCTCTCATCTTCAGCTTTTACAAATACTTTACCACTTTCTAAGCATTTTTTGTGTTCCAAATTAAGATTTTTTTTTTTTTTACCTTGTGATCTATGACTGTTCAAGGCTTATACAGTTTATAATTCATAGACTTTCAAGTACTAGATCACTGAGGGTTTTTTGAGATCAGTAAGATCATTAATTGTATTTAAGGGATCCACTTTCTTTCCTCTTCTTCTTCCTCTACTTATTTGCTTCGTTTCTTTTAATTCAAACACTATTGAATGTTATAACATTGGGGGGGTGGAAAAAAAAGGGAACAATGCTAATACAGAATGCACTTGAAACACTTTAAAGTGACAGGCATTGTGATATCGGGTTGCCTAATCTGGCTTAATAAAAAACACTGAGATTTTTAAACTCTGTTCGCTGAAACAAATAAGAAAAATGTTTCTGAACATATAAATAAAGCAGCAGAGTTCTGAACAGAAACAAGAAGGTACCTCAGCATATTCATCAGCCACATGGTAGCTACCTTGTAGCCTCATTGTTGATAGTAAATGAGACTTTTTGTATGTCACACTACAACTAACACAGAAACAAATGTGTTTATTTCACATTTAACTGACTTGTGCCTGGGGTTATCTCTATTTTTACAAAGAATTCAGACAGAGACAAAAAGAGAGTACAGAAAGAAAGAAAGAAAGAAAGAAAGAAAGAAAGAAAGAAAGAAAGAAAGAAAGAAAGAAAATAAGGCTAGATCAAATTTTTTTCCCTCATCTGCCCTCCAAAGAAAGAGGGAACCTTTATCCAGAGATAAAATTCAAGTGCCACTCTCAGAAAGCAACTAATGAGACAGCATGTGAAACAGAAAGAGAGGGTTTGTTTTGTTTGTTTTTTGAATTTAAAACATGTTGTGGATGTTATTCTTTTACTTTGGCATAATCTGGTTTTCAGAAGTGTTGAATATCAACAACTACTTTGGAGAAAGCAGTTTTACCACTTCTGAAAATCAGGCCCTCGTCTTATGGTGAAGAACCACATGAACTCCCTTTCACTCTTTTCTACGTTGCATATTTAGCAGCCATTTACTCGGGAAACCCCCTCCCCCCCATACTATGTTTAAAAATATGATCTTGTTTTAGCAATTTAAAAAAATAATTGTGTTCTTTTTCCCAAAAAAGTCAGGTTAGGGAAACACAGATCTTCTTTTAGAATTGGACAACTGAATCAGATTGATCCAATACATACGTTTTAATTTCATTATTTTTAATGGATACCCTGTCTCTAATGCATCACAAATGTGATGAAGCTTCCCCTCTCTTCTGGATGGAGGAAAGTTTAAAAATGTTTGGTTTAATTTTTACATACATATATATATATATATATATGTATGGAGTGTATATTTAAATGCTGCTTCTCTTCTGCCTCTTTAAGGAAAAAAAAATCATCTTTTGACTTGCTTCTCACCTTTTTCATTTGTTTGTTTGGAAAAAGTAAGGGCTATAGCCAGCATTTCTCTGTGGAAACCAACTGTCATTCCTAAAACAGGTTTCAGTGGATTCAATTTAGTTAGTGTCCTCTTTTTTTTTTTTTTTTTTTGCCTAATCATACTAATTAGTGATTGTCAGCCAACATATTAAGACAACAGAAATCATAGCAGAGAAGAATAATTTTTAGCTTCCTGCCTGCATGACAATATTAAGTCATCTTCAACGTTTCTGCTTATACGGGAGCGCTAAAATGAGAACAAAGGTCAAGTTTGCTTCCTCTTGCATCTATCTGGCAATTCAAATGCATCACTGAAAAACAAATGCAGAATTAAGGTGGCTATGCATGTTGGACGATGACAAAGACTGAGGTGAAGAAATTAATCTGCGATGTGTTGGACTTCAGAAGGAAGACTGTTGTTTCAGTAGAAATACCAAAGACAGGCAATTTAACAGAAAAGGTCATAAAAATGAAAGCCCATCTGGACAGATTAGTTGGTAACCCACTCGCCCTTGCTTTGAGATGTTCCCCAAAGCACACGACCAGCAAACTTCTAATACCAACTATTCTGAAATTTCCACTATAAACATCTGCAGTATGTAAAACACCAGTGGAAGATAGTTTAAACAAACAAGAAAGTAAGAACTGGTCCGGCCATGTAGGTCAAATAAAGATAAAAAAAAAGAAAAAAAACCTCTATCTTCTGGACTGCGTTAAGGGTGTCACTTCATCTTTGGTATAAAATAGGCCATCCATAGGCTGCATTTGTTCACAACTAGGAAAGACTACAGAAATTGTCAACAATTTCTTCTATCTATTGCTTTTTTTGCACTTTTTTGACCATAAGCTCCTATCTACTTAAGTTTTTTTTAATGCTCTTAAGCTAGGTTTTTGCAATGTGACAAGCAAAGCAGACTAAAAACTTCTTAAAGCTCATAAAAAAGACTGCAGATAAAAAGCACTAATGCTTTTGCTAGCGATCACGCTTTGTAAATAAAAAAATCTGCATTCTGCAAGAAAAAAACCCTGCATTCTCTATAATGCAGCAAGTTTTTTTCTCAATTCAATAACTTTACTGTAAAATGCTTTAGCCTTCTAGAATTTTTTTCCTGTCAACACTTAAGACAAAGTTCATTAGAGTCCCAGCATTTTTCCAATCTTTCAGTTGCCACAGTTCCTTTATCACCGACTTTTCTTCAAAAGAAGAAAATCTTTTTCTTTTAAACTGTACAGTTTATTTTTTTATGTTCACCCCAAAAACTCAGTCTATTAAACTTCTGCACCAGCACCGGTGTGAGCAGTTTCAATTCATTCTCGGGTTTTCTAACAAGACGTTGACAGCTTGCCTTGAGAGCCTTTGACGTCCTTAAAATTAAGGCAATTAAGATTCAAGATAAACCTTACCTAAACATTTCTTAAAAAAAAAAACAAAAAAAAAATCAAAAACCAAAAAACACTCTAGATTTAAAACAAGAAGAAAAATAAAAGTGAGAGAAAAAGAGTAGCTTAATTTTTGAGGAAGACAATTGGTGTTCATCGCAACTTGCTCCCTCTTGACATCATCAGTTTTTCTGTTAAAAAAAAAGACCAAAAAAAAAGTCTAGCTACACCTCCAGGTAAATTCTGAATTCAAATGTTCTTCCAGATGAAATGTCAACCCAGTATTTTTCCTCTGGGTTTTTCCTTTAGTTAAAAAAAAAAAAAAAGAAATCATAGCAAAAATAAAATTGTCAGACTACATGACGGAACCATTTGCACAGCACATAAAAACACTGTTTTGTTTTCGTTGGGAAAGGTAGAAAAAAAAAAGCATTCATTTGACGCCTGTGCAAACTGGAAGCCAACTTCTTGTTCAGTGAAGTTTCTCCATTCAAGGCAAAGGTTTCAGACCGACATTCTTCAGTCCTGTTTATTGTCTGTAAAAACAATTGAATTAAAGTGGTCATTAAGTCAAAACAACTTTGAAATAGGCTCCTCTTCTTTTTTTCCACCCAATTCCCTTTAAAAATGATCCAAGCTAAACTAACTTTTCAGCTGTTTAAATATGATACCACTGGTAAGCTGAAAATAGTCAGGTAGAAATAGGGAACTCCTGCTTTGAGGACATTAACACATCCTAAGCAGATGAACTTAGTCTTGTTAATGCTATGTTTAATGGGCACTCTGACTACACTGAAATTAGATGAATATGTGGCTTAACACTGTGTAAA
The DNA here is from genome assembly GCA_013401255.1 of Urocolius indicus. Lineage (NCBI taxonomy): Eukaryota > Metazoa > Chordata > Aves > Coliiformes > Coliidae > Urocolius > Urocolius indicus. Next base: position 82,388 of record WBNH01007343.1, read on the forward strand.
TATTTCAAGGGTAATACAATAAGAGCACAAATATTTTCACAATAAGTGGCACTATTTATTTTGGATACTGATGATAAAATGAAGGAAAAAATTACAATAAAAGATCCAAAAAATTACAAAAAAAGATACATCCAATTTTCTGAAAAGAGCTCATTTTCTGATGGCAAGACAAGTTAAGACTGTGAGGAAGTCTGCTTAATGAGCCAGTTATGGCTAACTTAGTAGAAAAATATTCAAGATGATATTAATTAGAAAAATGTAATTTTTGATCATACAGTGTCAAGTCTTTCTAAATTTAGCACAGAGAAGAAGCTCAACTATCAACTTTTTTCTTACGGAAGATAACTCTCATTTTGTGTTTGTGAGGTTTCACATAATTTCAAGACATGTCACGTCAAACTCTGCAATACTATATGAGATTTCTGGGGAGATGTAGAACCTATTCTGTTTCATGGCTAAGCCTATCAGTAAGGGTTAGCTATTGCTTTTCCTACCGTCCTCAAAACTGGCATGGCAAATATCCTTTACCAACAGAAGTTTTACCCAAGGAAATGCAGCACCTCCCCTTTGGCATGCATGAATGCATTTGCCTTGTTTAGTTCTAAATTCATTTTAACATTAAAAGTTAAATTGTGAAGAATGTTGATGGCACAACATTTGCCACAGAACTATTTCTCTGGGATGGTAAACATAGAACTGATTTCAGTTTTAAATATCAAATTTACCAAGGGACTTTTTAATTGCATGAAGTCTGAAAATTAAGATTTTGACAGTAACAACAGATTTATGTGGAAAGAATTAATTACTTCCTTTGGGTTTTCTGCGCGTAACTTCTGGTAGGAGTACTCAAGTTGGATGTTAACCTCTTGAAGTCAAGTGGCAACCATTTGTGTGAAAGACCAAATCCATTGAAGGGTCACAGCATACACTCTACTATCTAACCTAGCATTGAGTTTGCCCACAAAACTCTGTTTCCTATAGAAAAATGTAATTGTTTCCACGTTTAATATCAGAGTATGTGGTCCAGCAGAGCTTTGCTTAGAAGTGAGTACACTTTTCAGGGGACAGTATCTCCATTTATCTCCACAGATTTCATATTTTTATGTGTAAAATTAAAGACTTACAAGGAAAAAAAAGGAGTATAGATCTAAAATAAGACAGGTGGTTTACTCATAAGATAGAGTCCTCTGTTCAGAAACTAAGGGCTCTTTCTCTCATATTGCTTCACAGTAGGTAGCCAAGTTTTTTTAATATGAAGTTATAATTTCTGAACATCTATGAGTGGGATCCTCAAGTACAGCATCCAGCATATTAAATAAAAGATCCTGTATGCTGATTAAAATAAGTGGAACTTAAAATTTAAGTCTCATGGTTTATTTTTACTTACAAAGAGAGTACAGAGTCCTTATACCACCCAGTTCATTCTGAGTACATTGCCTCTCCTTCGTTGCCTGCAATTTCATGATTGTTGCAAAGAAAATAAATATAATGAAATACACTTTTATAACTTTTCTTCTGACTGATCAACTCCTATGAAATAATTTTATACTCTCTGCTTTTTTCTCTGCCTATACCTGACAAAAGTCATTCATTGTCTGGTTTTTATTTACTTCCTCTCAATTTGTGTTGAAAACAGCTTTTGTATATTGGGCACAGTGCTTGCTGTTAAGAAATGTGCTCTTCGAAGAGCATGTTAATGAAATTATATTTGAATCACTTGGTTTTATATTGAAGGTTACTGAAAAACTCAGGCAGAAGTTGTTTTTTCACGACAGAGATTGTGTATATTTTGGTTCCTTTCTACAGCTTCCCACACATTGCATTTCTGCCTGTGACTGGCAGAAATAAATAGAGGGCACATTTCAGATAAAAAATACTGAAACAAACACAATTAAAAAAAATTTTGCAGTGGATCTGCCTGTGTCATTACAAAAGAACAAAATTCCTCTGAATATAAGTACCAATGTCATTAGAAGTGTATCTATCATTGCAAAAAGACAGCAGCTGACAAGGAAAGATGAGGGATCTCATTGTCAGAGAAGGTGGGAATTCACCACACTGACAAGAAACACAGCACCCATTTAAAAAAGAATTGCAATGTAGTTTCCTCCTGTGTTGGAAAAAAGGTAGAATCTGCTGCTCACAGGTACTTTAGGGAGGGCTTCTGAACCTAAGTCCTTCTACTTCGAGACTGAGTGAAAGGAAACAAACACAGGAATGGTCAGATCCAAACCCCTACAAAACATAGTCATCAAAACAAGCCGATAGGATGGTATGCTCACAGATATTTCTCTCTTTGCCCATTATATTAAATAAGTATTTTGCCATCATTTATTTACAGGTGGTAGAGAGACTAATGACTAGAAGGGATACATATGCACAGATTGTGTCTGCAATTGAGTGTATCAACTAAAAGCTTGTGATCAATTGCTTTTGTAACATGTACATATAGACAGATACGGGCATGACATAAGAAACAGTGAGGTTTTATGTTTTTTGATGGTCAAAAAGGGACATTGTGTGATCTGAAAACATTTGTTACTCATATCTTAGACAAATAAATGCATCTTCCACTTCCAGAGGACAAAAGTGAAGTAAAGCAATTGGCAGATTGGTATAATTCTAATCTTTGCTATACCAGCTCATATCTTATGCCTCCATAAGTACTAAGTCATGATGCATTGACTAACATATGCAACATATATTTTATCTGGCTATTTGTCTACTTCCTTCCTCAAGATGAAAAATTTCTAATTCTCTTTTCACAGTGGTGCTGGTGTTCCATATACATGTATTAAAAAAGGACTGGGTTTGGGCTCCTTCCAAGAATCTGTCCAGCATTGATCAGTGTGGTGAGTATCCTGTCATGAGAGCCAGTTTTATTGTGGCAAAGAGAAGGAATTTTGAGGATTATTCTGAAGATGAAAAGACTCTTTAGGAGTTCTAGATATGGCAGTCAATATATAAATTTTGAGTTTTGCAAGGTATTCCATGGGAAGCAAACAAGGGGAGTGGAAGACATGAGAAAGACACAGTAGTGCTTCTTCCCATCCATTACCCTATCCCTTCCTTCATTTCCATTTTCTGCCCACTTAGTGTCTGCATGGCACCAGTTTTACACAGTCACAAATACCAATGTAGGGCAATTTATAATGCTTCATTTGCTACAGTTTCAGAAAGAAACATTTACATGTGTAGTGTGCTAATATTTTCCCCACTGCAAAAATTTAAGCCCCTTTTTTAACCTCTGATACAGGTGCTGCTTTAGCCAAGCATGATGATTGTTAACAGTGTTCTTCTAAGTCCAGAAAAGCAGCAGACAGAGAGCATATCATTGAAGGAAGGAGCTTAAGGATGTTTTGCCAAGGTGAGGCCATCAGCCAAAACTTTTTTTTAATTACACTGCTATATATCCAGAATTCATCTGAACTTAATGTAGCTACTCAGATTTTATAAAGCTGAAATGGGGAGCAGAATTTGGCCCACTATAATCAAGAAACAAAACCTTCTGGTTCCAGAGCATATGCCTACTTACTTAGACTGTTGGTAAGAATATGCAGGCGCATGTTCACTGGATGTTTCCACTGTCATCTGTTGTTGTTGACCACTGGCTTCCTGTGATGAAGATGCTACTGTCTGTGGAGAAGTATCAGCAACAACACCCTAGGGAATCAAATGAGAAGATGAGAACTTATTAATTTTACTCACTGCAGTGAATTACATGTAAGACCTCAGCACCAGTTTATCATTCCTTTATTCCTCTAGAGATCGAGAGAATTTGAGATAGCAGAACCACATGCTAACACAACAAACTTCACCAGTTTTGGAGAGCTAATCCAGAAACAAGAAGCTTATTTAGAGTACCAGGCCTGTAGTACTTTGCTCTCACAGGCTATAGCAGAAAACATCTCCACCTTTGAGGGCAGTTCCTGCCCATTCAAAGCCACCAGTAGCAAAAGTTCTAACTTCAGTGGAGTCTTGTCTTTTTTCCAACGTATCTATAGCTCTTCTGATTTTCACTTACCTACCTCAACTCCACAGTGAGTTCACATTTATTGTTTGATTTGCAGAGTGATAAAGGCTGAATCTAGGCCCACTGCTCTCGGCTTTGCTACACATCCAATGTAATTTTAGCTGCCTTAGAAAAAAATATTGCACTCCTCTACGCAGTGATTTTATGTATTTTCCCTTCAAAGCTAAAGTTATATCATGCTAAAGGCTTTTATCACATGAATAACACTAGCAGGTCTCTTCAGGGAATGTGCTTTATTACTGTATTGCACACAACAGAGCCAGAAGAGGGAGCACAAAGCACTTGCTTTGTTTTTGTTTGAATGCTGTAAACAACAGATAGTTTATCTTAAATTATCTGTTAAAACTATCAGTCTCATTTTTCAGAAATTCCTCATATCTATTGCTTAACACACTGTCAGTATTATCTTTTCCTGTCTACTTCCTTGTCTTTATCCTTCTCCTTCTGTCCATCTCATCTTGAAATTGTAAGCTCTCCGTGGCAGAGACTGTATTTTTTGCTCTCTGCTTGTGAAGCATCCAGCATAGTAGGGTCCTGGTTCATGATGCTACATGAATACAGATAAACATAACAATAATCATCACTGGATCAGAGTAAGACATGCTATATATTCAGATAATATTTTGAATATTATAGCAGATAATTACAACATCATGTTACTTTAGCAGGCATGAAGATACTGGTGGGTGTTGGGGGTAGGGCTCAGGAAGAATTAACTCTATTTCTCATTTTCACTGGACAGCACAGTACTGCTGTGTAAGCCCCTCTCCATCCCATCACCTCCTTTTAATTGGGATTTGTATCTGCCCAGTTTAATATTTCAGAATGGCAATTGAAAAGAGGAGCCCATGACCCATTTGTGAAAAAACAAGGTTTAGGGCAAAATTATCCCCAGGTAAAAAAAACCCTAAAACATGACCAGCTCAGTATGACAAGACAATAGCAGCCTTTCCTGTGGGACTTCATTTTGGAATCTCAATAATTATAAAGAATGGTGAAAAATCAGGATGAGTCCCCTTGACTGCTGGTGGAGCCATGCCAGTAGTACCACTCACTCAGCATCCTCAAAGCACAGAGCAGTAATAGCACAAACTCCAAAGTCCACCAACTCCAAAGACAGAAGTACAGAGACCCTGGCGCTCCTTGCATTCTCCAGAGTAGGGGAGAAGTTATTAATAAAAGAGAGTAGCACCAAAGAAAAGCACACAGGGAAAAGGATGCCAAGGCTCCCTCCTCTCGCTGTGCTCAGCGGCCCTTATGAAGCTTCACAGAAGTGGAGGCCAAGCTGACGCTCTCCCAGCAGCTTGTGGTCTACAGGATTGAGTAAATACTTACTCATTAGACTGTCATCAGCATGACTCAGCCCCAAGGAGGGAGGGAGCGAATCCTTCCTCAAGGATGAAAAGCACTCAGTCAGTGCAGCATCCTCCACGTCTGTATATACAAGAGGAAGGTTTCCATTGCTCAATCACTTTTTTTTGTCTGGTGGCTAAATGTTTCAGCAATTACCTATACTTGCTAAGGACCGCATGAAACCCTCTTGCAATCTTCTCTTCTTGGAATCTCTTTTGGGTTCGTGGTCTGCCTGCTGGGTTTGTTTTTCTGTCTCTTCCCATCTCCCTCCCAAGTACATGGGGAAAAAATAGTCATAATCACTGATGTTTTATTCCATGTCCTGCTGTACAACATAACAAATGCAAAACAAGAGCCCTTGCAAATAAAAGAAAAAAAAAAGGAGGGAGTGGGTGGGAAAGAAGAAATAAAGAAAAGAAAAAAATAAAATAAAGAAAGAAAGGAGAAACAAATGTGCAGTCCTATTTTTAAAACCTGGAAGTTTCCAGCCATTGTTCTGGAAGGTAACTTTAGGTCCCTTTTAAAGAACAAGTGTAAAGAGGCACAAAATGTAAGAATTCTGCTACCCCTTCACTCTACTTTCACAGCTGGAGTTAAACTTACTTCGATAGGGACAGCTGTTGGAGGCACAGGAGTGTACTGGGGAATGTAGGTCCCTTGCATAGGTGCAGCAGCAGTCATGTACTAGAACAAATCAAAGGCAAATGAATATTAGAAAACCACAATTGAAATGCATAGTATTATCTTAGAAGGATGACGCAATTTCTATTTCCTGTTTAGAGGTTTTTTGTTAGTGTTAGGCTATTATTTCTGTGAACTAAAAATCATAATCTTGAACTTCAAAGTCAGATCATATCTGAATACAGGCAACAGAAAATGTCTTGCTGATAGAATCAGATCATTCAGGTGGCTTCTAAAATTGAGATTCCTATTTGTACTTGCAAAAAAAAACCCAGTAGAGAGATGATAGCAGCATATACATAGCATATATACAGACACAAAACCAATCTAAACCATCTTTTAGGGCCTTATTGATCTTATCTAAAGACACCTACAAAAATGAAGCATGAGATTTGACAGGTTTATTCCAGTCTATATTTAACTCTATCAATAACAACAGTAGAGTTTACAAGGATACAAAGCTCCTGGGAGGTCCAATCTGAGACAGGAAAAATAAAGGAAGAGGAAGATATACCAGGGAGTTTCTCCTTTTGTATATGGAATCCTTAGCTAAATTGTTATGGCTTATCCTTAATACCCAAGGATCTTTTTTATGTATTTTGAAACTTCTGCTTATTATTAATATGGCAACACCTTGTATTAGCTTCTTTAAAATACAATCTCTCCCAAGCACTATAAGACAACGTTGTTTTTTTTTTTAAATTCATGAGTGCATGTGAATTTTGCACATGTATGGCACTAATCTCTTTATACATAGCACTTCTTAAAAAGCTCTTGAACTGAATGCAACATATATTGTTCAAATCTTCAAATAAAGTATCAATATGAAGTCATTGGACCTATACGTACTCTTCTTTCTACAATCCAGTCCTAACTGCATGTCTTCACTGACAAGAATCTCAGAATGTGCCCAATCCCACAACTGACTGTATGACACTTCCACTACATGTTATCTTCAAAGGCACACCAAAGATCTGAATCAGCCCAGAATGTATGTGATGAATTTTAAAATGAGTTAAATATAGCTTTGCTTCCTGGCAGAGCTAGGAAGTGCTTGCAAGATTTTATTCCGCTGTTTATAGTAAAATTTGCATTTAAAGCACTCTCTCACCTCAATTCTAAACTAACTGTATGGTTCGATATGCCTGTCACAAACATGCATTATAAAATTGCACAGTGGTGTGCAGACTCTGCAGCAATGCTGGAGAAAGGTCTTAGAGATTGAGAATAGCATAATTAAGAATCCCACAGGTAAATTCTGAATTCTTCCTTCAAGTACAAGAAAAAAAAAATTACTTATTTTTTTTTCTATTAAAACAACAATAATCAGTGAGGAAATAAGATGACACAGAATGTATATTTGCAATGTCAGTAGCATACTCGTGTTGAAAACCTTTACAATATTTTTGCTGAAGTGCACAGTGTTTTCCTAAACTTGAGCAAAGAGGTGGGATTGTCCCTGCTGTCTGTGTGCCTGCATCAGGATGTTTTTCTGCAGCTCCTTTTCCTTGTTCCTCAGAAAGAGAATTGAATTCAATAGTTTTTTATGAATGCTAACCCACCAAAGACATTAGGCCAACTATCCCTATTGTACTCAGTACAGTTGGGCCATTCTCCTGCCTTACGGATTAGGAGCTAATGAGAATGTTACAGTGGGGTTTTCCAGAGCTGCTTCCGCTTCATTCATTCTGCTTTGTAATGTTGCCGTCACATGTTGGGAGCACATCTGCTGTGCTGCATTGTTCTAAATGTGTCAATATTTAACATTAACCTGAAGCACTCATTCTTCTAGTTCTGCAAAAACCTGCAATGGTTTTAAACACCTCTGCGGGCTAATTTCACTTGGACAAACAGACTTTAATTACAAGTGTTAATTTAAGGAACAACATGGCCTCATTCAACTTGGACTTCCTCTGATTTCTTCCTTGAAGCCAGCAGATCAATGCTCAGATTCTTATAAGATGTAGTTGTCTGCCATTCTCTTACCTTACATATAAACACAAATGAGTTTTAATACAAAAATACCAAATTATCCAATTGCCCTTTAATTCAGACCACTCTATATTTGCAAAATCCTTTGGCATCAAGTTCTGTAGCATAATAATTGAAACTCTCTGGGAATTAACATGTCTTTGCTGACTTTGCAAGCACTGCTGTCTGTAGGTATGCAGTTTCTTACTTCTATTGTTACTGTTTTCCTCTTGAGGCAGATTCTGATCTCACTTGCTGGACTATTTCATGTTGCTTCTTTCACTGACACACAATCTCTAGGGGAAACTGTTAACTTGAGTGTGGCCCTGTACAACCCTTGCTTGCCCTGGTCTCTCAGTTTTTGCATTCAGCCAAACAGCAGGTCATTTACAGTGCTGGAGACCAACCCCAGCTGAATGAGTTCTGTCCACTCTGGAAGGTGGAAAAGAGCTTCAGAAAGAATTGTGAGATTTGGAAGAAAAATTAAAGAATTTGTATCTACTCTGCTTAGCATACCCAGGATGAAGATTCTGCTCTGAGGACATCCCTTAGCTGAGGGACTCTGTAGTGATGCAGCTTGATGAGGTTCACAGATCCTTTAGATATACACAGTCTGTACATGATTTCCCATATCACTCAAGAGACTAATGTATCTTGGATGCAGACAGATGGCAAAGAAGACATCTGTGTCAGAAGGCCATCACTTAGATTTATTTTCTCTGTGAACCATTCTCCCTAAAGTTCTTTATCTACATAAACATGTGGAAGAGAGACAGCATGACTCACATGCTCAATTTAGCAGTAACCAGCTAATTCCACTAAAAATTAATATTGTAAGCACTGAAATGAGAGAATATGAAAAATCCAACTACATTCTTTCTTTGTCAGATGCTTCCATCAGGATTAAAGATTCTTGAGCTGTAACGTGATCACTCATTCAATAAAGTACATTCAAGGAGGAAGAAAACACTGTTCATTCTTCTAAAACTGTGAAGGCTTTGTGGGGCTACAAGCAGAAGCTGCTTATTTCTGACAGTAAAATGAACAGTGATTCTGAAGGTAAAGATGATGGATCTGGAGGATATAAGAGAGCTTTTTTGGCCACTGATCCTTTAAAAGCTGATAATTTCTACTACAGAAACAAAAAACACATTGCTGGTGGCACTTAATTTGTAAACTATTATTTTCTTCAAGCAGCATACAGAATGCATATTCTCAGCACCAAGGATATGTAGTATTATAATGTAATGCTTAATTCAGACTGCACTTACCAGGGCAGCAATCTAGCCCATATGCTACATTAACAATTCTACTTACACTCTGTCCGATGGGGTTTTTGTTTTTACCTTTTGAAACTGATGCAGTATGTGAAAAAATATATAGCTAGAAAATGAGAGACATCTTTGCTCTCCTTTCAGATATTACCTTCTGTGACTACAAAGAGTTAAATGAAAAGAGGTAACAAAAGACTGAGGAGGTGGGTTGAGAGGACAACATGAAACTATGAGAAGAATCATGTTTAATTCAGAGAGCAACATCAGTTCTTACAGATCTGCAAACAGTGGGGTATTTGAGTCTGGCTCCAGTAAGACACGGGTTAAGCCGGTAGCAAACACTAAGCCCATAAAGGTGGCAGGTATTGGGAAGAAAAAACAGGAGGATTGCTGCTGCCTGCAGCAGGCAGAATGAGGGAGCATAATATGTCTCACCCATCAAAGGTGGAGCTGAGTGACCCTGTAGGAGTGTTAACATTAAGACTATGGCATAGGCAATGTCCTTTTATTCATTTGTCCTAGCAAGCCTCTAGCCTGCTTTTCTTGGGCTCAGTTAATGCAGAATCAGGTAAGTGCAGCTAAGATACATAGTAAACATCTCTTATACCAGTTATTAGTTACTGAATTTCAACTGAGACAAGTGCCTGAAAGAGTGAGTGCCTCTGGCAAAAAACCAAAACCAAACAATTTCATTTACACCGCCGGAAGATTTTAGCCACAAGACTTTGTTTCAATTCTGAAGGTCATCATTAACAGAAAGTATAAGAAACTACCTTAAAGTATAGTTCAATTTATAGGCTTAGTTGCCTATAAAATAACACAGCTGTGATTAGAAGGCAGCTACTGGATACACGTTGAATCTCCTGTGAGTCCTGTAAGATTATACAGAGTGACAGTAGTGGATAATATGATCAATGTTTTATCGGCTGCCTAGTGTAAGGAAAATCAGAAAGAACTTACAAAATGAGACTTTTAACAAGTAAATTTGCAGTAGATTTTGAAACCTCAAACAACACCTTCTCAAAATTAGTAGGTTTACTAAGGACAAGAGGCAACAAGCAAGGAACAAATGTTAAAGATGACACCTTTTACAATTGCTGCTTTCTAGTGTTTCACTTTGTTTTTATAGAAATGCGTATCTGTTGCAAGACCCAAAGATCACTTTATTTCATCAACCTCCATACTCCTGAGAGGGCACAGAGACTTTTCAGACAAGGTGACAGCCAAATTGCAGATGCTTTGCCCCAGCATATGCTGGTAAGCATTTACGCCACAGCAGCCTGCTGAAGGGAGATTAAATGGGACATCTTATGTGAGTAAATGCTAACCCACGTGTCTTAAATGAGAAGGTTTCCAGAGTCTGGTCTTCAGTGACTATTTGTGGTTTCATATCACTGCATGAGCTATAGCACAGTGATAATGACTTAGCTTTTTAGGATTCTCAGAATTAATGCCAGGGTTTGTCTGTGTTTTTTTAAACCATTTGAGAAGTCTAGACACTGCATCACTAACAGAATTATGTGAAAACATTTGCATTGCTTGAAAATTGAAGGAAATGAGACTGTTGGCTGGATTTCTTTTATATTTTTTTTCTCCATGAAGGAAACCTGCCCTCCCACTTTCAAATCCCTTTGCCTGCAAAGAACAAAAATTGCATCTCTCTTTGACCATTGTGAAGTGGTTATAACTTTAATGAAATACAGAATAAAACTGCTGCTTTTTTGTCCCTGGATCCACCTTCTCATTTGAAAATGCCCTGTTCTCCAATAGAAAAGAGCATTGTCTTGCTGTGTCCCCCTATCCCATAGTCTGGCATGGAGATGTAGGAACTCATGAAGAGAAAAGGACCATCTAGTTCATCAGTGCCAGTGGTAATTCAATGAAACATAATATCCAGCTGCCACACATTCGACTTTAAACTTCAAATACCTTTTGCTATCCAGAAGCATTATCATTTTCTGGCTCAATCCTGCAATTATTCAATGGCTGTTATTAATCTTATTTTTTCCCAATTAAAGACTGTGAGAATAAAAGATATGGAGTTTTTGCATATATTACAATATTTTTGCTAATAATGATCAGTCTGGCCTAAAATATAATAATATTATGCTACTTTTCCACACAATTACCACAGCCCTATCGAGAATAGTACTGTCATTCAACAGAATCCCATCACCGGGCCACTGCACTCATTGTTCAGGCAGAGAATAGAAATCTTTACAAGATTTAACCTTCCTTCCCTGCTGCTCAGTAATACAAATGTATTTAGGAACATCGGCTATCACTTCCCTTTCAGCCTTCCTAATGAGATGTTACCTAATTCTCTGAGCAAGTTAAATGAAGGTAGAGAGAATAATAACTTCAAGAACTATATTTACAAACTAATCTCCTTTTCTCTTCAGGAGTTTTAAGCACCCTTCACAAATCCTTACTTTTGGAAGCCAAAGTAATACAAAGGTACAGAGGAAACAGTGCAGATGAGCTAAGCCCCCCACAGCTAACAGGTCTTTTCTCTATTTCTGAATTTCAGGCCTGATACTAAAGCAGAGCTATCAGAACTAATCAGATAAAGACTATTTAGAGTTAACAACTGTGCGAACAGTCAGATCACCACGTAAAGCTGTGCACAAGGCTCTCACTAGCATACAAAATCCGGTGTTTGTAAGAACTGTAGTAAATGTAACCAGCACTCCAGGAATGTCTGTAGAAACAGATAAACAAGAGATTGGCCCATTTGTTTTAACCACTTTTTAGTTAAAGGCTGGCATGACAAAGGAATGTGGTAAAAATCACAAATCACTTTCAGGTATCTCACCAATGTCTGAAAAGGGTGAAAATGGAGGAAAACTCATTAGGATATGAAAATTAAGTTCCCATCTTGAGTGTATCTTTCCTTAAAGGCAAGTGAAGCTTCTTATAGGATACTTCTTTATAACAAGTTTTTCATTATTATGTTTATCAGCTTATAGATGGCTATGGAACTTGACCTTGGGGTGCCAATGATCCTTGTAGTCAATGTCAGTGTACCTAGGCCAGTGATATTTTCACTCTTGTAAGACAATGTCTCCACTGCAGGCAGGGATTCATGGAGGCTGTATGGAAATACAGACTGATATATGACTGCATATATGAATAGCCTCAAGATGTGCAAACTGATTTTCTGCATAATTTGAAGAATGCCATGATTGGATGCATTTGCAGGAGAGCAAGAACTTTTCTATGCTTAAAACAAAGACCAAGACTCTGGTAATTTGTTGTACTTTCAATACTTAATTAATCAGTTCCTCTCTACTTCTTTACCAAAGGGCAATTTTATATTTTTCTAATACCCTTTATGTACCTGTTCTGTGAATGTACATAATGAAATCTCTGGGGCAAATTTTTGAGCATGGGTTAGTGCATGATTTATCAGAGACTGTCTTGTCTGCAGCATCCTGGATAAAACCAGAGTATAGTGACTGTATCATAACAAACAAAAGTGTATACTGTATCAGCCTTGGTCAGCCACTCAGAATCACTGAGATTCTGTCATATTTGCATTTTTCTTTTAGATTCTGTATCCTGAACAATAAAAGGATTATGCAGCAAAATTATAACTGTTTCTTCTGACAGAAAAATTCCTTATGTACCCTCTCAGTTGGAAATTCTTTGGATTTTTCCATCTGAATACAATTCCTTCAATTAGTCCCTGATAAATGGCTGTTAGTAAGATGAAGAAAGACTGATCTGTAAGTTTTCATATTTTCAATGTAAGTAAATAAATAAATGTGTCAGTAAAACTCTCAACACATGAGTGCATTAAGCTATTATTAATAACATCCATTTATATGAACAAATAATTGCTTTCTAGATGTAAACACATTTTCTAGAGGCTATTATATCTCCATGAATTTGAAGAGCGTAAAGAGAAGCAAACTACTGTGTGCAAATGGACATACTGTACAGACTTTGTTGCTAAAACAAGAGAATTGCTTAGAGTTGTTAAGTAATAGTTGCTCATCAATCACACACACCTTCCATTTACTCTTTCAGACACAGAAGTGGACAACTCATGATCCAACAAAATCACCTGAATGTTAGTATTTCTAATTATCCTAGAAACAAGTGGCATTTCCTTTGTCTCTAAATTTATTTTAGTAAATCACAATGAACAATATCACTGGAAAAGAAAAGAGAAAAAAGAGAAAACAGAAAAGAGAAAGAAAAGAAACCACCTAAAAATCAGTAACAAACAGTTGTCCACAACTATCCTGCATCCAGAGATGGAGGAAAACTTGTCAATTCAGTGAGCACAAAAGAGCTTGCACGCATGTGGTTCTTGTTGGAGCTTACACTGGAAGCTAACAGTGGCACTATGTATGCTTTAAAAGTTGGCCTTCCTGTATTGATGGTGATGCAAGTCTGGGCTTAGGCAGAAAGAAACTCATTTCCTCTAGGAAATTCTAGGCACTTATGCCTAAGGATGCAAGGAAAGCCATCCTGCTGTTAAGGATATGTGTGTCCAAATGTCCCACAAAACATGTATTTGAGGCCCCAGGAGCCCCACTTCCATCTGGATCTTGGCTGAACCTCTCGGACATTGTCATCTCTTCCGGCACACCTGGGAAGTGGCAGTGGCCCTTTAGCCTTCCAGCTGGTGCCCTGCTTTTCTTCCAGGACAGTCCCACCAAGTTGCCTGCCCAAAACAACATTCCTGAGGTTTTCTGACTTGGCTCCTAGGACTACGCTAGTCCTCAGTAAGCAGATCCGCAAGTCGACTCATTAGAAGATCTGGAAGATTGCCCAAAGCATCAGACATGGAGAGGCTTCCCTGGAACACGAAATCCTGGGAGCGATTTGCAGCTGCTGCCCGAAAGTTGACATGAAGCAGGACAGCAACTGAGAGGGATGCTTAAACCAGTTGGCAGTTGTCAAGACCTTGTGGAATACATTTTGTATTCTAAACACCATGAGCCATTGTTTCAAAAAATTATTTTTGTTTGGAATTTATGGCTCTTGGGAGAATCTTTCTGTTTTGAGTTTTTAAAAGATGAATCAGAATGAAACTAAATTCCATAAGACAAATTTTCCACAGACTGGAAAGGGTAGGGAAAATAGAGAATACTAGCCTTTAATGGCTGGTGGCAACTTCAATACATTTAAACTGCTACGTTTTAAAATAATGAAGTGCAAAATCTTGCTTCTCATTAGCATAGGAAGTAGTCTCTCAAAATCTTTACAGGATCATTACCTCTGCTTACATTGCAGGGCTATGGGAGTTAGGAATAGTACTTTTTTATTTTTTTGTGAGAGCTTCCTTTTTCTTGGTTTGCACAAATTCTTGAAATTCTTATGGGAGAAAGATTCCCTTAAAATCAATGTCAATGACTGAGTATAGCTATTAGAGAGTCTGTCCCTAAGTATGTTAATTATCAGCTGCGGGAGGATCTCTGAGACACATCAGAGAACATCAGCTTCAGGGCTGCACAGCCAAAGAAGAAATCTTGCCTTTCAGCGGGTTGCTGGCTAAGTGGACAGAACTATATTGCCATGTAATAAGCTTGTCTACTATGTAACAAAATGGTGACAGTGTTGAATTGCTAAACTTTGTGGTAGAAATTACACAGAATCTCTCCCAATTTGCAAACATTTCTTCTAAACAACAAGGGCAGCGAGTGGGAGGAGAAAGGTATGAGAAAGTAAAACAAAAAAGAAAATGAAAGAAGAAAAAAAAAAAGCCCAACTCTTCAGAAACCAGACATCATTCCTTGCCTTTAGCCTTACTCTTCTTTCATATAATCACTAATTCCCCTCCTAAATTGTCCTAAGGAGGTCCTTTCACAATGACTCACATTTTTTACTGCTTTAGGTCTTTCATGCTCTTTCACTGTTATTTTATTTACCTTGTGCTGGGATGCTCTATTTTGTTGGGAAAGTGTGATCAACACAGCTGATGAATAACAAGTGAAGCAGCCAAGAACGCTAGCTTGATGCTTCAGCTCTGCAACTTAAAGACCGAGGAAACCTGAGGTGCATTTAAAACCAAAAATGTGCAAGCACCCATTTGCCATAACACATTATTTAATATAGCTTTGTGGGTGTGCTTAGCGCTTATTTTCCCAGGAATTACATTAGCAATGCTTGAAGGGGCCAGTAAAACAGATGTGTTGTAGTGCTGGTGGAACAGCAGCATTCCAAGGCTGTTCTTTGTACTGTTTCAGTGCTAGCTTATCAAAAGAGACAAAGTCAGCTCATATACATTCAAATTACATGTAATTACCAATCTGTGCAGGGTTTATGTTTTAACACTTTCTTGTAGTTCTGGACAGTATAAGCACAAATACTGGTGTATGAATTTTTATACTTTTTAGGCTAATAAAGCCCAGGCCAAGTGAAAAGTAATTTACTTGAGTGGGGAAAAAGCCCCTCTTAATCAGTCTTGTCCTCACTCTCAGTGTACTGATTGTAAATCGCTTTAGACAGGGCTAAAAAAAGCATAGCAGCAGTCTCAGAGATACGCTTGATAGCCGAGTATGCCATAATGATTGCTCTTGTTCCATTTTCTTAGGTTAGCACATTCTCTGTAAAATTAAAAGCAATGCAAACACAACAAAATCTTCCCAACTTTCCCCCTCCATCTAATTCTGATAGGAGATGGAGTATGAGGAGGATAATCCATGAAGGGAATCAACATTAGGGAAGACATTAATACATGTACAAACGCACATATTTCCTCCTACGAATGCCCTTTATATGACAGAGCTGTCCAAACAGCACTTACGGAGCAACAGCAAAATGCTTGACAGATAGGCATGATAAGTTATGGCTCAAAATATTTGCTTGCCAGACAGCAAGGGTGACTTTTTTTCTTTTTTGAACTGAAAATCCTTTAAGGTAAACTCACTCCATGTCCGCTGGCACACAGCCATTTTTTCTATAAGCTCATATTACATTGCTGCATTTCTAATGGATTGGGTATGGTGCTTTTCCATTTTGCTAATGAGAAAAGCTAAAGGCCATTACTTGTTCTGATTAAGATCCCGAGGGAAGAAATGTGATGTGTATATTACCAGGCCATACGTAAAGGAAGTATGTGGCATTTCTAATCAATCAGATGAAGGGTAGGCAGAAAAAGTCTTATCCTCTGACTGCAGAAGAAGAAGAAGATATAGAGGGGAAAGAAACCATAGAAAGTGTCTTTAAAAGGTGACTTACGGGAATCAGTTATAATGATATTAGTATGATCAATGACTATGGCTACTATCTGGGAAGGATGTAATTACCAAAATGAAAACTTTCAATGAGAAGCCTGATCAAGGGCAGAGGTACTGTGATATTTCTCAGAGTGCTGTCAGCTCTCATCCAGGCAATGTATTACCATGTCCCTCACAAGGGTTACCATACCACCAGGCTGAGCTGTGCTTCCCTGGGATGGGAGCAGACCCAGGGAGTGAGGGGTTATCAAACATTGCATGCAGCTCAAAACTGTGTGTGAGTCTTGGATCGAAGGTAAACTCAAGGAAAAGCAAGGCTTGGGAAAGAGAAAATGGAAAACAGAAAAAGTCCCAGTCATGTCTGACCTTAAGGCAAGTTTTGCAGTACTTCACATTTAAAAAACCATTTCAACTGAAAGAAAGAAAAGTTGTAGACCAGTGAGCTATTCATCGTAAAGGAGATCAAACAAAAAAAAAAAGTACCAAGACATGCATTGCTCGGTTTGCAGAAGGATACTCCAGACTATCTGTTAAGATGTTTCAGTATGCAATCTCTGCATGTTTAATCCTGATGAGACAGAGCTTTTTCAAAACTATAGCTGATCGAAATACAAAGTTTAGGGACATTTTTTTTTGTTCCAGCATAGTTGTAGCTTGAAAATGCTACAATAGGCTTGCTCCAAACAGCAAAAGAAATGAATAGAGCTTGAAGATAGGTGTATTTCCAGGAATATTATAAATTGCTGCTGAGCATTAAATGAGACAAAAATCCTAACATACTACATCCTCTCAAATGGAATTCCATGTGACAGATTACTGAAATATTACTGTCAATGAGAGCAAAACTATGACATGTGATAAGGCCAGTAGGAGACACAGTCTACTGCACTCTCCCAAATCTGTATTAAAGCATCTAGCTCTCCTCTATGGGATGCCACTGCTTCTTTACAGACATTTTGGAATGCTTCAGATAGACCCATCTGGGAAGACAAGAAATGTTTGTAAGACTTTCTTCCATCTACTTTAAATGAACAGTCACAATAAACATAGACTGTAAATCTGGGAAATATCTTTGACCCTTCCTTTCATCAGGAGACAATGCTGAGACACATGTTCTCTTAAATGTCATTGGTGAAAAGGTGTGGATGCCACACTGTCAGAGAAAAACAAGAATCACAGCTGTGAAAGCCCATCTACAGCCACCAAACTGAAATTCAATCATCTTTAGCTTTCCTTAAGGCACATATTTAAAAAAAAATGCTACACAGGCCCTAACAAGAGTTTTCCATGAATGTTTCTGATCCCTCTGCTCCATTCATGTGAAAAGGAACAAATGCTGCAGAAATGCACTTCAGCCTGTACAGGCAAGTAAGCAGGATGTGGGAAAACAGCCTAGGCTTCTACATGTTGCAGCCCATTCACAGAGCTCTTCTCAGAAGAATCTGGGAAAGTATTGATTTCTAGGCTAGGTTTTCCTTTCTGGTTCTTTGATGCACTTCTGGCTTTGGCACACAGACTGACTGAAAAGCCCAGACATCTTTATTTTGCATTGGCACTCATGGATCAGCAAAATGTTCCCTTTCTGCTTTCCTTCTTATGTTAAAAAAAAAAAGAAAAAATATATTGGGTGCTGTGCAAATATTTGCAATGGAGAAAATCCTAACTGCACAACAGATTTTCTTGTCCAAGAATACGACTGCAATGACAAAGTGGCCATTTTCACAACAGACTAATTTATACCAACACCTTGAAAGCATAGGACTTTGTATGATTCAGCTTACAAAGGATTGCTGCTGACATACAAGTGCTGCTTTACTGAACTCCCAAGCCTCACTCCTAAAATACACATTAGCAAAGTTAGCATTTAGAAAGTGTAAAATTGGCTGTTCCCAAAGCTGAATGAGGGCATTTGCAGATTCCTCTCACTTACTGCCCGATGTTAGGGACAATGAATTTAATCTTAGGATGGGGGGTTGGGGGTGATCTGCCAGCTTGTCCAGCCATAATATTCCCTAATAGCCTTGAAGGAATTGTTATTGTGAACTGA
Source organism: Urocolius indicus (assembly GCA_013401255.1). Taxonomy (NCBI): domain Eukaryota; kingdom Metazoa; phylum Chordata; class Aves; order Coliiformes; family Coliidae; genus Urocolius; species Urocolius indicus. Next base: position 100,940 of record WBNH01007343.1, read on the forward strand.
AACAGCATCTGCTTAACTGCTATCCTAGCCTCAGGACTGGAACTTTTTGCTTGTTGTGAAAGATCATGAGAAAGACTACACAGAGGGTGAAGATGAAAACAAAGTGAGATGAAAACCATTAAATACAACCACCAAGACACAGCTGTCCATACTGCTAGCGAACTCAAGGAAATATAAAGGCCAAAATGTAGTTAGTATTCATGATGTATTTTGGCACGGTAATTTAGACGAGTGCCTGAGAACTTCTAGTTTACAATATTTTTTATTATAATTACAGAGGAGAGATTATTATAGATCATTCAGTAAGAAACAAACAAATTTCATTGCTAGGTATACTGAAGAGACAACAAGTAAAGCCAAATTTATCCAGAACTGGTAAAATCTACTCGTCTTACTGGGAGAAAGGGGCCAATTACTTCAAGTACCAAGACTGGAATAGCTTACAGTAGTCCATCAAGCCGAGAGCCTTGTTTTTTCCTCAAATGTCCTGCTTGCATTAGCAGTACAGCTGAGCCACCTGTGAGTTTGGAATAGGACCTGCTGTCCATGCTGTAAGAAAGACTACATTGTGTGGTGTTAATCTTCCTCAAAGGAAATCAAAGGTCTTGATTAATTTTTTCATTTACTTAAGCATTGCTATAAGGTTTAATTCCTATTTTAAAGTGCTTTGAGAATGTAAGATGCAGTATAGGTGCTGCTGTTGTTGTTAGTTGTTTTCTACTTCAGAATGTCCCGCTATGTTTGGAAGGAGTAGCAAATGCTATAGAGTCTCTCCTGTGTCACATGCACTTCAGGAAAAAAAAAGACAAAACATTTGGCAGAAATCTGTATGACATGTACAGATGGAGTTAAAATATTTCCACAGAAACTCCACGGATACATAAACTAAACTGCCTAAAAAAAGAGAAGTGCTTTAAACTAACAGCAAGTGCTGAAGTTTCTCAGTTGTGATGGGCCCAATTCTGCCTGCAAAGATCTCTATAGAATAATTACATGCCAGAGATACTAATCCTTTACACTTTTGTGCCAGATTTGTAATTGGAATCATATATTACCACTCCTTGGAACACATATCCAATAGTGTATGCAATAAAGTAAAAATGCCAATATTAAAAAACGCCTCCAGATGATGTTGTTATGCTTAAGCCATATTTTTCCATTTTGAAACACAAGAAAATACGATGCTGCTCATGACATTTGTACAAAAATTAATGATAAGGAAAAGTGCATTTATAAGCTTTGAAAGGTATCATTCTTTTCCTTGCTTTCTGTTGCAGGTTAATTACTTTAAATTTTTCCATCAATTATTTTCTGACTTTCAACTCTTGTTGTATAGGACAGAAACCTCAGGAAGGTCAGTGGTCTTCTGTTCTCAATAGTTCAAGTACAAACTATACAAATATAATGACAACTCCTTATTGTGGACAACATCAACCAGCATCCACACACCAAATGGAATTTGTTTCTACAATTTATGTACATCTCATAACACCTCAAGCAAATGTTTCTACTTGTACTATTTTCTACTTACTAATAAACTTTGTGTACTATGATTAATCTTCTAGAAAGTGTAGATGTAAAAAGATATAATTTTCTTATGTTGAAGTAGAAATTAAAATAAATACAACAAATCAAATTATGGCCACCTTGATCAAATTATGGCCACCTTGATGAAGCAGCCATCAATTACCAGAAAACTGAAGTTGCTGAGAAAAGTCTTTTCTATTCACAGGAAATCAGCTTCACTAATATCTATTTAGGAACACCTGTTAAAAGAAAGGCAGCAAAATAGTTTTTTGCTAGAAAATTACTTTTGGCTACTAAAATTTTTAGTACCATTTTGGATTCTGTGGATAGACCAGGCAAGATCGTCCGTGGGAATATCATCATAGCCAAATATCCACTTTACTTCATTATTATATTTTTGTCTCTGGCTATAACTGCCAAAAAAAGGCCATTGGAAATGAACAAATGCAACCCATTTTTTAGCCTGGTCCAGGTGTTTTAGGTGGGAAGGGCTGGCAGCAGAGTAGAATCAGAACAAACTGTGCAGGAGAAGGGAACAGTCAGGTGTCTTAGTGGCTTGGAAAAAAGAAGTCAGTTTGGAAATCATAACATCTTTGGTCTATGCCGCAAATCCTGTGTACAACAGTGGTTGGCAGGCCAGAGAACACAAACAGCATTAAGCTTTTGCATCAGTTTGCATCACAGAAGTATGCAATTTGAGGAAAACGTCCAAAGGAAACATACTCAGCATGGGAAAACTGGGAGTTGTGGCTGGTAAATGCACAATAATTTGGGCATTTTGATACTAAAATTTCAAGAAACTGGCTGTTGCTGTATTAAAACTGCTAAAATTAAAAAGTGAAAATTAGAACCATACAGGTGTGCCTATCACATTTGAAAGCCATAATGAATCCCAAAGGATAGCGCAGTCCTCCGTGGGACTAGAAAATGATGTGCCTCTTTGAGATATAATTGCTCCCTGGACCCATCCTGGTGTGGTGCAGCTCTCATCTACCAAACAGGAGAAATTTGCCATATTCAACAGTTCATTTACCTTGCTAGAAAAACAATTCAATTCAGCAAACTCCCAAATTCACTCAATGGAGCTTCTCTCAAAACCCCTTGTTACAGTTTAATGAAATGTGCTGACTGAGCTGTTTCATAGTAAATATTAGTTATAGCAGAACTCTCCTCACAAATTGAGTCTTTCAGAAGCAAGAGGATTCTACAGTGCTGTGGCACTGACAAAGAATCGCCCATAATTCACAAATAATAAAATACCATCTGAGGGCACAGAGGTTATTGCCATCAGCAGCTCCATATGGAATTGTAAATCATTTGAGCAAAGCTTACCCTTTTCTGAGAACTTCAGGCTGAAATCATTGTGTGTACATGATCCCAGTGTCTTACACAGTGTATGAAGACTGTAGCTTTACCTCCTTCATTTAACCTTGCTTCAGAAATGAGCGAACCCTGAACAGGTTCCTTTTTCCGGCTGAAAATGCCTCAAAAGCACTGGCAATTTGTCTTAGGGGAAGTCTAAACCTTTGGGCTACCAGCTTGCTCACCATCTGATAAGCCGTGTGGATTAACTGTGCACTGAAGTACAGTGGGACTATGACACTGTGGGAAAACACAGTGAAATTCAATGGAATATTATTTTCGTGAGCATCTGCAGGCCCAGGCATTTGCCCAATATACACGGTATAGTGTTTCTGTCACCGTGATTCAAATAATGAAAAACACTGAACATCCCTCAAATTGCATTTTCTTTTAACTCCATTGTATATGTTTTCAATAACATGACAATGTGTCATCTTTGGAAGCACTGCAGCACCTATCATCTAGTGTGTCTGTGAATTTCCAGTGCCCCTGGAAGTGACGTTTTCCCTATGAGAAAACACTGGAAATGCAATTCAGAGGTTGCTTCTCAGAGTAGAAACATTTAGCTTAACAAAATGTACCCATCTATTGGAAAAAAAAAAAGCAAAACAAAACAAAAATAAGCAGTACACTTACTAATCCACACAACACAGGTTGAAATCTGAACTTTTGGTCCCAAATGTTTTTTCTTCCTAAGTGAATACTGTGAATGGTCACTTGCAACATATGTTTACTCTGTGACTGTGTAGACTTCAGACAGTATAAATAAAACGATATTTTGATGTACAGCTCTTTTCTGAGTCTTGGTACATCACACTCAGTTAAAATTTTTTTTTTAAATAATTTCCTTAATACTTAAATAGTTAAATGAATAGAAAATAAACATTAACTTATTATTACCTGTTTTGAGCTGAAAAAAAACAATGTTTCTTTGCAATGAGTAACAGAGGTTGGAGATGAAAAAAGACTGTTAACCATTAATCTGATTTTGTGTCACCACCTGGAAGTCCCTCCTGTGGATTTTAAGGTGCTTGGCTCAGTTGAATTCTAGGTTTCCAAAACAATGACATTTCCATGAGTCATTTAAAACACTAGCCTAGCTCTTAATGTATTATCAATTTCTGCAAGATATTCAAGTTATGCTTTCCCTATTTTACTTTCATATCATATTTATATTGTTAGCATCATTAAAAACTATCTCCTTATTACCATGGATGTCCTTCACAGACCTACATTGTGTTATAAGCAACTTCTTGTCTATCACCTTCATGCCTTTTTCTTTCAGCTGAAGTTTATGACATCTGTGATTGAAGCTGATACAATTCAAGTACTTCACCTTAGAGAGAACTGATATTGTGTGAAGGACTGCAAAAATGCGTAGCAGAAAGTAGTTGTTCTTCCATATAATTTATCACATTGCTCTTTTCCATTGAGGATATGGCCTCTTCAAGGATTTCAGGCCTTCTTACTGTGCTTACATGTACTTACAGCATGTGGCCCCACGGAGTTTATCTGCACCACTGATGATTTAGATTCATTACCTCTCTGGAAAGTAATATTTACCACTTCTGTTGGAATCACCTGAGTCTACTTAAAACATAGGCAGGACAATAAAAGCAAGTTTAATTCTAATAAGGCAAAGAGCTACGTTCTTGATTACAAAATGGAAAACACATTTACAACAGAAAGACATCAAGAAAACACAGATGACAGACCTGACATTTAGAGTGCTTTTGTTTTCCACCATTGATTGAGTTTGTCAGTTGTAGGTATGGAGGGATGTTTCAAACCTAGAATTATTTTCAGCTCTTTTTAACCTGTTATTTACTTCTTTTTCCCCTACTTCTCCGTCTGTTAAATAGACAAACTCTTTTATCTCAATCTTATAAAAATCACTAAAGATAAACCAAATCAAACTAAGCCAGCTTTCTCTACCCAAATTATGCCCTGGTATTTGTGGCATCAGCACAATTTCACATGAACATGCATGAACATACATTTTTTTCCTCTTAACATTCAAAGTTTTTAGGGATTGATCTACTGGTAGCTAGCAAAATGAGTCCAAAATCTTGATTCATCTCTAGTAGATATACGAACAAAAATTTCTGTAAGTATGACCAAAGATGAGCCTTTTGGGGAAGATATACTGTAGACCATCTGCCAGATACTAATAGGGTTTATGCTTTTTGGTTTCTATTCACTATTGCAAAATAAAAATGTTCCTTTTGTATTCAGCACATAGCTATCACTAAATAAAAAACATGCTTTGGAAAAAGTGGCTTTAAACTAAATTCCAACTGTCCTTCGAAGCACCACCAGGTAGTACTTCTAGAAATATGAAAAAGAACTGCAGCAGTCATATGTAAGAAAATATACAGGAAACAAGCCTCTGAATATTCAAGTTAACAGATATGTGAAATCAGCTGTAAATTAATTGTATGAATGACATTTGCCTGATGATGAAAATGAAGTTATATTTGTTATGGCTGTTCTGGCTGATACTTTTTGTTTTGTTGATCTATCTCTGTTGCTTTGTGTTGTTTTAACTTTTTATCACCACAATTGAGGAGCTGACTCCTCTGAAAGAGAATCTGGGCTAATGTCACTTTGAGTCAGTAGCTGATACCTCAAAGAGAAGCAAAGAGTCCTCAACAAAAGCACTTGTCCGTTTGTGGAAGTGTTGTGTGAAGGCAAAATTTAACACAGTAAAAGCTACTGACATGTTGGGCTCATTTGAAGGGCTGCTTGAACCAAAACCAGAATTCCCTCCAACACTGTTGATTTTCCTTTTATATTCCCCTTCTCTGCCTGTGACAGGCAGTAGCACTGAAGGTAGGCACACTCGCACAGAAAGGCAAACAGTAAGCCACTATCAACAAATGGTAAGAAAGCAAAGCTCAGTTCAGAAAGGAAGAGTGAAAACTACAGAAATAGCATTCTATAAACTATCCATTCAAAAAATACCATCTAACCACAGCTATAGTCAAATGTAGACTGTGGAACTCATGCTGAGACAGCTGATTACAAAGATACTCCTCTAAACAAGGGTTGATCAGTCCAATTCTTACAAAAGTCCGTGGGACAGTCTAAAAAGGAAAAAAAGATCACATCTTTCCTTGTTCACTGTACCAGCTGTTTGGTTTATACTGTTGTCATGGTTTGACATGACAGCCTTTTCTGGTAAGGGGGAAGGGGCTGTAAAGATGGCTCCTGGAAAAAGTTGTTTGCAACTCTCCCCAGCTCTGAGCCAGATCCACGTCTGGGGCTGTGCCAATTAGATGCCTCCACAATCACGTTTTAAGAAGCCAGAAGAGGAGGTTTCTTCCTCCATCTTCTTCCTTCTTCTGCCCCTTTTGTTTTCTTCTGACTGTTGTGATGCTGCTGTGCTAGCTGGGCCAAACCACAACTGTCATATTGAGACATTTTCCATCCTGCTGTTGCACCTGCAAGTATTTCCTTACAGAAATGTAAACCCATTTTTTTCTTTAAGATTGCTAACCAATTTGTCTCAGTAATATTTAGTGGCAGCAAATTTTGCAAGTTGATTAAACACTTCATCAAAAAGTTATTTGTTCCTTGTTGACTACTTGGAATCTGCTGCTGTTCACTTGCACTGAGTGCCCCTTTTTGATCTCAAATTATATATCAGGCAAATTGGAGCTGCCTTTCAAGAGGCTGTTTGGAAAGAAAGGTACAGGAGAAGGTAATATTTTTTTATAAATCTCAAGAGAGCTTGTGTGTTCTTCTCCTTTCCAATCTAAATAACATCTCCTTAAATGGATCTCCCAACTCAGACAGCTCCATGTTGTTAATCACTTGCATTTGCCCCTGATCTTGTCTGGGTAAACAGACAAGGATGATCTTGCTTTCAACCTGAACTAAGCTAAATTCATTTGCTATGGGTTCAACCCTATATTTTCCACACAAACAGTAACTGAAATAGTCAGACAATAAATAAAAGAGCTTTAAGATTAACACCTGATAATGTGAAAGACACAAGACTGCAAATAAACTTTGCTCTTGTAACTCTCCAGGGACCTTGTGACATACAATTACAATAACAGAGAGTGCTTTTTGAACAAGGATCTGAACATCAGGGGAATGAGATGATGTTTCAGCTCTGTGTAGCTGTAGTATGTGCAAATAGAATTGCAGATTAAACAGGAAAAAAACAACTCTATCTAACAAAGCAGTTATTCTGCTGAGGCCTTTAGGTGACATTTTAAACCACCAGTGACCATGGAGTATCCAAAGGAAATAAAAGATAAAAAACTTATAACAAGCTTGTTGTTCCATTGAAGGGTTCTGGAGATACCATCAAGCTGCACTGGCAACAAAAAGAACTAACAAAGTGAAAGATAAGACTGATGTACCCATATAACAAGCCTGTTATTCCATTGAGAGATTTCTGGTGATACTATAAACCAGGAAAGCTGATTTAGGGTGGTTTGCAGTTTCAACAGACTCACACATTATGTCAATGCAGTTCTTCCATCAAACTGCATTGTTAACACAGAGGTATCTGGAACATTGAAATAATAAAGGGTTTTTAAAAGTTGAGAGGTTTTTTTTTAAGTGCAATGGCTATTTTATTCTGCAAGCTGCCTATTATGTTTCTAACTTATAAACAGAAAGCTACTAGTGAAACATCTGCAAGCTTGAAGAACAATTAAGCAGCAGAGTTGAGAGCAGTTTTATTAAAAAATCTGGCTTCTCCTCACTTTCCCATTGGTGTTGGCCTCAAAGGCATAAGATGAAACAAGCCTACAATAAGGCAGCTCCAAAAGAGAGAGAAAAAAGCTGCAATTACCCCTCTGCCAACAAGGACCAACAAAAGCTGTCTCAATCTGTTGGCTGAAACTGGAATCCATGTAGTATCTGAAATGGATACTAATGATAGGGAGGGGAGAGAAACTCTGACCAAGAAAGTGCAAAACAGAAAACTTCCTTCAGGAATGAGCAGCAGAGGAGAAGGGAGGGAGAAAACCTTCCCACTGAAAAGGCAGATTATTGTTGCTGATAGCCAAATGTGGAAGTACCAAAATAAAAGGCAGTCAAGCAACAGGGACTGAAAGCAGTGATCAAACTGATTTTTTCTTATCTAAAGGTTTTTGTATCATATCCACTCAGGCATCAATCACAACTTTATTAAACCATGAAACAGATGTCAGATCAATGGCTGTATTGGAAACACTTTGAATGACAGGCTGATGATGGAACAATTCCAGGCTCCATACATTATTTAACACATACTAATGCTGCTCTTTCAATGCCACCCTTACAGACTCACTCACTCTATTCTCCATCTATGGTATGTTTTTTAATAACAGATCTAATTGTAGATTAATATTACATTGGAAAAACAAGACTTACTGTAATAAATAATAAGAAAAAAACTAGTAAACGAAAGAAAAATTTCAAGGTTAAACCTAGTAGTCTGTCTTCACATTATTCCTCCTGGCACTGAAATTTCATTTAAATACAATTGTAGGAGCTGAGGCTGGATTGTCAGCCTTAATCAGAATATTCAGAGTTGTTGCCTTTTTGCTGTAATCTTGAGGTAATTTAAGCTTAAATTTTCTTTACATATTTGCCCACAGTCAGTGCACCTGTGTAAATGCTTTCTGCTCTTTTTAAGTGTAGTGGTATGTATTAAAAAATGCATATAAATTTGGAAGAAATTGCCCCTCTGGCAGATTCTCTGCTTCAGATTTCAAGCAGATTTGAGGAGGTGATCAGAGCAACACACTTACTTCTCAATTCATCAGTAAAGTAAACTATTTTCACTGGCAGAAATCAATTTGATTTTCATAAAAGCAGAATGGAATTAAGTTTTTGGTGGATGAAACACAAAGCATAGTAACAAGGAGATGCAAATGCTGTATGAAATTCTCTCACAGCTCATGAACATGGGGCTGAGTTGCCACAAACTGCAGACCATTAGCTGTATGTATTTGTGAAGTGGGCAGTGAGATCAAGTAAAGATGGATTTGCAGTTTTTCCTTTGGCCTGGCATCTTGATGGCCTTGGTGCATCCTCCTGGTTAGAGGACTACTTAGTATAGCAGGATGTCTGATGTTATGCAGACAATTCAATAATAGATAAGAAATAATGATGTTTCAAAAGATGATAAAATAAAATCAAATATGCATTCTTTGGGGTTTTGAAAAGAAAGAAAACTTCTTGTTCCTATTCATGACAAACGACGTCCTAAACCAAATTCTTTGTGCTTTTGGCCAGTAACTGAAAGCTTCCCATAGAACAAGGGGAAGGTAGGTGACTATGAGTGGGGCTGTAGGAAAAGTGTACTGTTTTAGCTGTTGAATTGGATGCTCCCAGATGGAAATGAGCAGCCCTACCAGCACTTAGCCAGATATGCCCCCCTGGATTGGTGACTAAATAATCAAATGCAGGCAGGGATGAAGACAGCTGCCTCTTGAATTCTCGTGAGGTTTTAACATGTGCTTCAGGGCTGAGAGATCAAAACTCAAATGCAATTTTTGGTATTGAGAGAAGAATTGGCAGAGGCTGCTCTTACTCAAGTAACTTGCCTCACCTAAAGGCTAAAGAGTGCTCCTCTGTGAAGGATCTTCCTCTGGAATAGTTCTAGCCTGGACAGAGTATTTTAATATTTTAGAGAGCATCAAAAAGCAGAGTATTCCCACAAGATACAAGGTGTACACAGGCCTACATCCCTACATTCTCTAGCTTACTCACTAGTGAATGGATTTTCTGTCAAAGCTGTATTTTAGAAACCCCACATTCATCCTGACTCAGGCAAGGTTGGAAGTAGGTTTGAAGTCAACGCTCACTTAAGTGACCACAGAGGTCTGTTTTGGCTGAAAAATATGTTATGTTAATTAACAAAATGGTTTGTCTAAGGAAGTGAATGTATGAAAGCCTTTTAACCAAACCTGCTTTGCATACAGCAAGCTTTTAAATTAAATTGGGACAGAGCTACAGCCAAGACTAAGCAAAACTGTTTGTGACGTTTTGGCTTGTTTGCTTAAAAAAATCGGCTGGTTTCTTGAAAGATAGCTGGTGGCTCTTTATGGCACCCTGTTGCAAAGTTTAAAAGATAAAATTAAAAATTATATTCCTAACAGAAATGTACAGTTTATATCCCATACTTCCCTTGAAACTTAGTTCTGCTGAGGCACTCAAGAGTAGCATGGTTTGGACTTGGCTCAATTTGTCATGACTTTATGCTCTCAGTGCTCCTCTCTCTGGACTGAAATTCAGACTTCAAAATAAGTGAATGAAAAAATATCTCTAAATATCTCCATTTCCCCTCCATTTTTTTCCTGTAACAGAATTTGTTAGGAAGATTCAGGTTTGAGTCAGGATGGATATATCCCACTAAACTGCTTCTGGCAGCCCAAATATTGAAGTTCTCTAATTCCTGACAGGAATTCCTGATGTCCTCTGTAATTATCCTGTGTGTGTAAGAAGTTTAACTGAGTATGGTGCTGATGGTGTTTTTACCACAGAGAAATCCTCTATGTGATAAAACAGGGTGTCTGTTGAGATTTATGTGAAACTTATGGATATTGTAACATCATCAATCATTTAATCTTTCTTGCTCTTTAAGTTTTCTGTAAATGAGTTAGCGGTTTAAAAGATAGCAAACATAAACTTATATGGTATACCTCTGAATATATTTCAAGAAGTTGTCAGAGAATGCTGTGACCTTGAAAGATAAGACTGTGTAAAGAGCTAGGAAAATGAGAGATTTTCTTTCAGTTACAGGAAAATAAATTCAGGATCTTATTATCACCCACTAGATCACCCACTGCCTACTGCCTTTCAGAATCCTTCCCTATCTCCCCAAATGGATTTGTTACTATGACTATTGTAATAGTAGTCTCAAGTCAGAAGTAAACATCAGCTGCTAACGTTATCACTAGCTGCTGGAGAGTTGCTCTCCAGCAGATCAGTCCCCACCAGTACAGGCTGAGAGAGCAGCTCTGCAAAGAGAGACCTGGGAGTTCTGGTTCACAGCAAGCTAAACATGAGCCAGCAATGTGCCCTCTTGGCCAAGAAGGCCAATGGCATCCTGGGGTACGTCAAAAAGAGTGTGGCCAGCAGGTTGAGCGAGGTTCTTCTCCCTCTGTACTCTGCCCTGGTGAGGCCTCATCTGGAGTCCTGTGTCCAGTTCTGGGCTCCTCAGCTCAAGGGGTACAGGATACTGCTGGGGAGAGTCCAGCACAGGGCCACCAAGATGATCAGGGGACTGGAACATCTTCCTTATGAGGAAAGACTGTGGGAACTGGGGCTGTTTAGTCTAGAAAAGAGGAGACTGAGGAAGAATCTCATTAATATTTACAAATATCTAGTGGATGTCAGGAGGTTGGACCATCACTTTTTTCAGTTGTATCTAGTGACAGGTCAAGGGGTAATGGGATGAAGCTGGAACACAAAGAGTTCCATTTAAACATAAGGAAAAACTATTTCACTGTCCAGGTGAGGGAGCCCTGGCACAGGCTGCCCAGGGAGGATGTGGAGTCTCCTTCTCTGGAGTTCTTCAAGACCCACCTGGACGTGCTCCTGTGTGACCTGATCTAGGTGGACCTGCTTGAGCAGGAGGATTGGACTGGATGATCTCTGAAAGTCCCTTCCAATCCCTACCATTCTGTGGTTCTGTGATTAGCTAGGAATTTTCTAGTTTGTGTTAAGATTGAGTGAAAACAAGTGAAGAAAATGTCTGAGAGTCATGGAAATGAAAATGACAGAAGGAAAAGTTCATATGAGCTGCTCTGCAGAACAATCAGAATTCATTCTCCCTTGTGTTAATTTTTAAATACACTTTTGAACCACAGTAATTACACATGAGGAATTCTTACTTGTCTTAGTACTTCCTTCAATTTCATGTCTGCAGAGGAGAAAAAGGCTGATGCTAACTTTCAGATATATTGCCTACTTATTTTAATTTTTTAATGAAATGATTAAAATAATATTTAAGTTTCATTAGAAATTAAAGAAGGAGGAAAAGACACTGGAGTGAGAATTAAATTAAAGAGAAAATTAAAAGAGGAAGAGGAAGGGAAGAGGGTCAGGAATAGAAAGAGAAGACCCAATACAGAGGGTTAAATAGCTTTGTACAGATGTAACTTTATTTGGTACCTTATTGAATTAAAGAAAACCAAAACCCACAACTAAATTTAGAAAACTGTTCTTATAGATTAGTATCACATAGTAGAATAGTGAAATACAAAAAAAAATTTATAGCATTTAGTAGACTTTTCCCATAACTATTACGTAAAGAGAGTGTGAGCTAATGACATAAAAGTATAATATATCTGCCTGCATTTTCATAAAAATATACATGTACATGTAATGTTCACACATTCACATACCAAATCACCATATATTGTGTGTAGGCTGTTGTACTTTAGGAACTTTTCAAAGAGTTCTAATAATTTTTATTAAAGACTATTTTTTGCCTTTCTCTGACTCTGAGGGAGTTAGCTGACTTACTCAGCTTAAAGAGAAAATAATTGTTGAGATGCACATGTTTAAATATAATGGAAACACTGCTGACCTTGGCCGAAATCACATTTCTGAGCCTGGAGCAAACCGTGTATGAATGGCTGTTATGGTTTAGAAGTGAATAGTGGATCCTACCACAAAGTCAGAGCTCCTATTTAGCAGTGGTATAAAACTTTTTGGAGTGACAAGACATAAATTTCAGATTAAAACCCAAATGGATAGAGGAATACTCCTATATTTACATGAGAATTAGTATAGATAATTCCTGCTAAGTACAGAGCAGATTTTGGTGACTGTATGATGGTTTTAGAAATATATTGGTAGACACACATTTCTGTCACATAGCAGTACGAGGATATTGTTTGTGTAGTACATCAGGTTTGAGTCATGATGAAAGGCACTTCAATATATTTGCTTGGACAGGGCTAGACATCTCTGGACATGAAGAGAAAAAAACCAAATTAAGCCACAGCAACTTTCGTCTGCAAAAAAAGAGAAGTCCTGAAAACCCAGGAGTTATAAATCACCTTGAGAAACTCAGTATGCAATACTGGCAATATAGAAAGTAAGTGGTATAATCTATGAACTTACCGTTCCTGTTGTGCCCAAGGAAAGATGGTTCATCTGTTGGGTCAAAGGGCCCATCATGCTTGCTGGCTGCATTGACATAGTGTGGTCCATTGTTGGTGTTATCACAGCACCCTACAAACACACATAATTTACACTTCAACATTTCACTTCAAAAAAAAAAAGCAGCATTCTCTAAATGTGTGAACCTGGATGAAAATTTGACATGAATCTTAAAAGAGACTAATATATCTGTCAGAGGAGATATGTTTTGTTCCTATTGACAACCAAGCTACACACACATATTATTTCTACTACTAATGAGGCCATTTTATGTCAGTTCCAATTAAGCGTCATTTTTTACTTTGTGGCTTCTGAAAAACAAATGCATATGTTCTTTCTATGATGAATGCTACTGTACATTGCAAAATGCCTATCATTTCTATTTTTCCATGTCCTATACAGAACAATCTTACAGACAGAACACATGTGTCCTCAATTTTCTCTGACTTTTAAAATCTCCAGTCTCTGAGATCTTCAGCCTATTATGGTAATTACCTTGGATTTTTCCAGTCTCAATTAAGAACACTTAACTCATGACATTTTATAGCTGGTTAAGACTAGCTATTGACAGTGAGTTTGGCAGTGACACCCATTTAAAACACATACACAGCATTTAAAAGCATTTTTCTTCTCTGCATGAAAAACAAAGACATTAATAACAAACAGCATATGAACTAAAGAAAAAATATGACTTTGAGCAAAAATGAAACAAAAGACATGCCAAAGGACCTTTGGAGAAAGCTGTTTTGCCATTCATACTCCTCATTTTTTGCTCTCTCACTCCCCAAGGTCCCATGCTGGTAACCTTATGACTTAGTGAAGTGTTGATTCTCATTAGTTGTATGGTGTAAAATGTTATTTCCCATGTTGGTTAGAGAAAGTAAGTCAGAGACATATTGGTCGGTTTTTTTTCTTGCAGATAGTAAAATAAGGAGGTATTTCCAGATATTTCTTGATATGAAATAATAGCTCTACTTTGTCTATGTGAATGTTTGTGAGCACACATTATAAATTTGCACAAACGATTACAACGTTATATCTGCTACAAAGTGTGGAAAATGTAGATTAATATATTTGTTTAATAAAAAAGGAAAAATGACATTTTTCTCCATTGAGATCACTGAAAAAATCCACCTACAAACAGAAATTCAAAATAAACTAGTTGCAAAACTCATAGCACACCTGATCTTAAGTGTCATTCTGACATTTATATAGAGTATGGGACTGCATTGCCATAGATCCGATTAGAAGCAAAAGATTACAAATTTTCAGCTGCAAATAAAAATTAAACAAAATCAAAAAATTCTGAGGAAGTACCAGTTAAATTCATTTGCACCTTCCAGCAATGTGTCTATGCATGTCTTATCTAAGAAGCAGAGATTCTGCAGTCTCTGCAAACTCATTGTTTGCATCCAATGGTAAAGAGGTTGTAGGCTCAGCTTGGTCAGTCCTTTCTGCAATACTCTCAGCATATGAAATACATAACACACTTTTTTATGTCACATGGTGGATTATGTTTCTAGAGACAAGAGTCTCTGGAGAAATTTGGCAAATTACAGAAACTAGCCTCCACAGAATATCTGTCAGATTCCCAATAATTGCTTATAAACAAGCTGATCAGTGTGCAAGTATAAACCCATAACACTTGCGAACACTTCTGCCTCTTTCTTGGCTATATTAATTTCCACTGGTTTACAGATTAACCTATTGATTAACTCATTCTAATGAACTCCCACAGTGCTAATAGTCTTCCTGGCACAGGTCCTTTCAAATCAAGATAGCCACAAAACTTTCATCACAAAATTTCTTTCAGCATAGAAAATATTTGTATTCAAAAGCTCTTCTTTCTTCCTTATATGAAATTCTTCTATTTCATGCTACTTCTCTCTTTTTGCTTAAAAAAAAATTTACCCTTTTACTGAAAGAGTCTGGAAGCAAATCTGCAGGGCATATACTCATTCAGCATATTTGTCAGTCCTTGCATAATAAATTCAGCACAAAAGTCTGAGGTAGAACCATGCCCAAGGAAAATGACATTCTTGCTGTATGTTCAAAATCAATGGCCTGGGATACCATGCAGCCAAAGTCTTGGAGTTTGGACATCCACCTGTACTTTTTGGTCATGATAAAAAAATTGTAAGCGTAATGCTCAGAACAATCCAGAAACCATCATATTTACTTGATCAAACCATAAATGCTCAAACTGAGTTTGTCAACTGATGAATAGTTCGCAGTTCCCTCTACAAGCCATTTTCTCCTTTAGCTTATAAGGCAAATAATTGCATCAGGGCTTTCTGTGACAGACAAGGTGAACTCCCACTTGTATTGTGTGATAGGGTAAGTAGAAAGTCACACCTGCACCACAGCTTCATGCAGCCCTGCACCACCAGTTGCAGTGGCTGCCATTAATTTAGAATGTTCCAAAGCCTTAAAATACCAAGCTTTCTTTGCAAAGATGTTTATTGCAGAGGTATGGTTGGAGGAACTTGCTGTGATTACAGATGTGACAGACTGATAGCTATCCCTGTGTATAAATTCAGGAACCTGGAAATGAAGACAGGACAGCGTTGAAAGCAGTCTTATGATTTAGTGTAGCAAACACAAGTGCCAGACACACAGTGGAAAAATCTGATAGCAAATGTCTTTCAGTAAATAAGCAAGCAAGATAAGTTTTGCAAATAAACTATTAAAAACATATGGACTAGAGAGAAAATGTATCAAGGACAAAAGAATTGCTCAGAGACAGTAAACATATTGTTTTGAAATCGAAAATACATATATTCTAGTCCCTAAACATATACCATTTAATACATTATGAAAAGAAGTTGGGAAAACAAATCAAGTGTTTGCAGCTTTCCAAAGCTTCACGTTTTTGAAAGTACACAGTTACCTAGAGCAGAGAATTGCATGTATTTGCCAGATCATTAATTTACCAGAGTTTGCAGAATCCCCTTGTGATCACATATGGAAAAAAAATATTCTAATTAATTAAGGAAATATCATCTGGTTGTTAGGGCAACACTCAGTCTCCAGACCATAATGTGGCTCAGAACGGATGCTGTCAAGTTCATTCACATTCAACTTATTTAGTTGAAGAAGACAATGTCTTTCATTGAATGTAGACATCGTATTACTAGCAATTTTATTCTTCTCAGCATACAATAGGTATTAGATGATAAATACCCACTTGGTGATTGGCAAAAGCTACAGGAAACCTATTTTTCATCTTTATCTGTTTAGCTGTGTGATTTTACTTAGCCTGTAAAATGTATAGACTTCTTAGCATGACATAATACTACTGAAGACCCAGCTTAGTTGAGAAAAAATCTGTACAAGAAATTATGATGAGGTTTTTGCCAATGTCTTTGCCAAAAGAAGTAGTTGGCTTGCCAATTATTTAAGTCTGCTCTGTTACCTCAGTCTGATTTTTTTTAATAATTCCTGCAAGACACTGGTTATTAAAATGACTTTTAAATTTCAGAAGATATTCTTGGCATATGACTTGTCATACAGTTCTGCTGACGGTGGTGGCCTTAAATGAGATTAACAGGGCAAATGGTAACAAACCAATGATACAGAAGAAAATGCATTATATTTGCAACACCTAATAAACACAATAAACTCAAGATATGTTCATTGTCTTAGACTTTCTTTCTTTTATTTGAAAGATCTTGTTGTTTTAAAATATTCTAAGCTCTATGGACATACCTCTCCCATAATAAAGTGAAGGTATCTAGATTAGAATATTTTCTAGTCTATCACTCACAAAGAAAGAAGCCTGACTCACTCAACTACAAACACTGCATACTCACTATATAGCAACAAACTGAAATCATAGGAAAGACACTAAATACAGCCTGTTTATTATATTAAGTAAACTATCTTGAAGTACTTGTCAATACAATACCAAAAGGCATCAGCAGAAATAAATTTTGTCTTAAATTTGATGTTGCTGCAATGACAGATGACAATTTACGTTGTTTTGAAGGCTTGGAAAGTGACATCAGAAATAGTGTATTAGGGAGTTCACTAGTTGAGAGACGCACTTGGGGGCTAGTGGGAGGAAGGATTATTTAGTCTTAGTTTCTTAGAATAATGAACTGTATTAAAGGCTTCTGTTTTATTCTAGCGTTCGAATACTGATATTGGATTTAAGGCACAAATACCAGCTGAATAAATAGTTTTTAAAGCTTACAGTAAGCATCTGCTTACTTTACAGTTTACTTTTTCTTTATTTAGGAAGTTTTAACAAGCTAGGCACATTCTACTTTGTAAATACTGGCCAATGTAAAGCCAATAAATGTTACACCAGCAAACCTACTTTGCAAATCTGTTTACAGACACATTGTGCGGTCATATAAGCACCAGATCATTCCATCTGAAAAGTTATTACCATACTACCAAGTGAATGTCTTTATGTTATTGAGAACATGTTGTTTCTTGAGGTTTTATTAAACTGAGTGAAAGGATGACTTTCCTTATATTTATCAGACAGACGTGTCTATCAAGAATTAATATGAAAAAGTCCAACATGCATATTTTTTTGCAGATAAATGTACTCTCTCTGCATACTGAATAAACAACAACCATATTTCTATTGATTTACTGTTCTGTCTAGATTGACTTGTCTCATCTCTTTGGACTGCCTCTTACAGGCAGCAGGAGAAATAAGGTCCCCTTGTCTGAGCAGTGAGCCTGGCGAAGTACCCTGAGTTGGCTGTTAAACTTAAAACTTTGCCAAACTTTCATGACTATAGTAGGAAGATTAAAGGTAGTGGTGAAATCCTCTCTACTCCTCTGTCATCAGCTCTGCTGGGAAAATTTGTTGATGTTCCATAAAAACCAACTATATTTCAAAATCAAAGAATAACTTATTTTCCCTTTCTTGACAAAAAGTAACCAATTGCCTTGGCATTTCCAAGCTGATCAGATGTCGGCTAATAATGTATATTCTCCATATTTTAGGATTTGGTTTCAGTTCATTACATTGTTGAGTTTTAAAAGCTTGCTAAAAACGGGGGAAAGAGAGCAGGAAGCCCAAAGCTGTGCTACATTAAAGCAGCTTTAACTTTGGAATGGGCAAATCCTGACCATCACCAACTCTGAATCTTATTTCTGTAGCAAGAACTAAACCACAACTTCATTTTGTAATATTTTTAATTTTGGGAGTAAATTAAAATCCTTGTCTGACATCACTTTCATAACTTAGTTGAACCTCTTTGGAACAATGGACACATTTGTTTTCTCTATCTCATTTTTTTTCTGTATGTTCATGAACTGCTTTACTGAGCTGAAAGTATATGTCACAGGTCCAAGAGAGAAGTAACTGGTCTTAAAAGATTAAAACTCCAAATATAATGTGGTAAACAAGGAACAAAGGTGACCCTTGTGTGTGCTCCATCTTCTCTACAACAACTGACAAAGTTTCTGATGGCCTCTTTCACATTGCTCTTGTTGCCCTTAACTGTGTGTTCTCTCTATATATGTTATATTTATATATAATATATATTATAGATATATTACATCTATGTTATATATGTTATATATGTATATAGTGAGATATATATAGATGGATATATTACACACATATTATAAATATGTTATGTATATATCAACTGTATGTTGAAATACAGCTTTTGATTTTATACAGATATTAGCCTACACACATAAATGTAAATTAAAAGGATATATAAATGGGAAGTGATAAAGAAAATGTAGTTGATACAGTAGAAAGTTCTACATCAGTAACTGTGGGCACAAATAAACCAATACTTACAACTACATTGATAAAGGTTAATAAATATATTACATCAGGGAGTACAACTGTCACATTATGTCAGTAGTTTATGGTCCTACCAGAGTCGAAAACCCAGTAAATTTCATAGCATACCACTGTCTATTAATCTAAAAGGACTTAAAATAAGGAGCATTTCAGTTGCAAACAAAAACTTGCACATGTTACTCGGTACCTAAAATGATTTTTGCATGGCAGCTTAAATCTTTCCACTCAAAAGAGAAAGGTTATTAAACAAAATGCCAACATTTATGAATGGAAAATATACCTGGATCTCTACAGGGACAATGAAGCAGAGTTTGGTGCCCTGTGCTATATCTTTGCCTTTACTATCTGCACATGCAGGCTGGACCACAAGCCCATGCGATCTCTCTAAATTATGACAGAAACAGTAGTTTTCATACCCTTCTCCAACTTGCCTCAGGAATAAAACAAAACAAAATTGCTGGTATTATGAACCTGAATAAATGGGATTAGATTTGTTGGGGCCTGCCAACAGGAAGGAGCCCATAGAAGTTTGGACATGACCTATCAGAGAGGGGCATTCTTTCCAGCAAGGGCTGGAGCAGGCAGAGAGGCCATAGACAGCTCTTGCTCTCTCTTCTGACATATTCTAGAAAGGAATAAGAAATCATATTTATTTTGTTTTCTCCCCACTCTTCAGGTTTATGTGCATTTGGCTGTATGTCACGTTCATATATCCAGTTCATCTAACAGTGGTTTTACTCTATGAAGAACAGCCTTAGCATTCCTAGAAGATAAAGAGGAAACAGAGAGGTTGTGATTTGCTCAGGACATAACCACTGGAATACACAGAATGAATCTTCTCCTGCCCTTCATACTATCAGATTTCACAAAAAAAACACCTCCAAAGGTCTTTACATTCCATGTCAAACTAAGCATGGATTTCAAAACCTTTACACTATTATTTTCTGTACAGATATCCTGATCTATATCTAATTAGTATGTGATACACATTGATGTGTTGTGCTTGGCAATTCCATTCTTTTTATGTTCTTATACATATTCTCATATGTGAACTAATTCCTTCATTCACTGCCTCCCAGTGGCTGATGTGCCATCTTAGTAAATGGGAATCGTGAGTCTCTTCCTACGGACTAGTTTTTCTTCACCTTAGAATGGAGTTTTATCTATCAAAGCTAAATCCAAATAATTTTCCCTTCCAAACATTTCTGCTATGTTCCCTCCCTTCATGACTATAACCAGGTGTGAAAATTGCCTTGATGGTACATCCTAGTTCTAACAAGGTGCAAAATGAAAATTATTAAACAGCACAATTAAAGTATGAGCTAGTGCCAGCATTTAGCCTAAATTTTCATTTCCTTGCCTTACTAGGTTCTAATAAAACTTTCAAAGAACATACCATATT
This sequence comes from Urocolius indicus, assembly GCA_013401255.1. Lineage (NCBI taxonomy): Eukaryota > Metazoa > Chordata > Aves > Coliiformes > Coliidae > Urocolius > Urocolius indicus. The sequence continues at coordinate 121,132 of WBNH01007343.1, forward strand.
TGCATCCTCAATAGACTGATCTTACATATATTTGTACATATATACACACTTATAATTGCACATAAGAAGACAAAGGATACTGCCATTTCTATCACACTCACTCAGGATACACTTTTTTCAACATATGGATAACTTTTTATGTTTGAAACTCTCAGTCCAGCATTTATTATGACAAAAGTAACTAATAGTAACAGTGACAGGTTTTGAAACTTCTTACTTATGAGTAATATTTAATAATAACAGTGAGTAAGAATTTCTGTTATTGAATGAAAACATTTGTTCTATTTTATTCAGGGAAATATGCTCAAAATATGAGAAAAATGCCTCACAGCAAGGTTTGCCTCCAGAGCTTGTGCTTGAATGTAGAGGAGCAGAGCAGGTGGCGTGAGACCATATATGGCATGTTTACTATGGTAGGATCTTGGCTTTCCCTGAGACTCAAGCCATCTGAGCAAGGTGAGGCAGGCCTGTGTCTCCATGAAGTCATGACAACAGACATTTGATCAGACCAAATGTCTGAGACACTGGACTGTTGATCTCTGCTTTTCTGGTGAAATTTAGTACATAGATCATTTGCCAGGCAGAGAGAGCGGCTAACTTTGTTTGGGGAGGAACCATCTGTGAAATTTCTTCTACGTGCACTTCTAGCCTAAACACTACAGGGCCAGTAACAGGACAGCAGCTGTGATCTTTAACAGATGTGCTGTGTTTCATTTCCTGCCCAAAACCAGGAGGGACTCACGCTGTGTGAGCTGCAATCTAGCAGCTATGCTGGAAGAAAAGATTCACTTATTAGAAGGACAAACACTGTCACTGGGAGACATTAGAAGTGCTGAGGAACTGGCTAACAACAAGAGGGAAAAGAAAAAAGCAGGCAGATAATGTAACCCTATGTATTCACCAGAGGTAAGATGATAAAATGACATCCTACACAACCATGGACAGAGGTAAATGTTGTCAACTCCACAACACTAGAAGGACCTGACTGCAACCAGTCTTACTGGAAATATCCAAAATACCTTCAGCTCTCAGAAAAGTGAGGTGGTATCACTGAATGAAGCACCAAGGAGATGTATTGAGGTGCCAGGGTGGCAGACAGCACAGTGCTCTTCTGTGAAACCTCTAATCCCTGAGAGGACAATGAGAAGAGGTATAGGTAGGTATCAGGATGTCTCCCTGCAACTCCAAGATCGAATAGGCTCTTATAAGCCAGAATACATTAATGATAGTCAATACAAGTGAGAATGCTTCACACAGTTGCTCATGGACTGCATGGCAGCCCTTGCAATGTCAAGCCAAAAGTAACTCTTGAGGATCAGAGCTAACTCCTAGGCTAGGCTTGAATCTCAGCTGCACCCTCAGAGCCATGATGATGCAGGGGTTGACATGTAACTCAGGTATCCAGCTGCATGGGGTGGGGAGAGAGCCACCTTGAAACATGGAGGCTGATATTACAGCATCACTCTTGAATTCAGCTACAAATCCAAAGTCCATCCTCCATAAGAGCACACTATGGAATACCGTCGTCTGCTGCATATGTCTAAACTTCTTTTTGTTTAGCTCCTGCATAAAGGAAGATTAAAGGCATAGTGGGTGAGAAGATTATTTCTTTTCCCTCCCCATCTCGTTTTCTGAATTTAAAAGTTCTGGAAGATTGATGAAGGGCAGTAATATCCCCATAATCTTCTCAGGACACCTTTTTATCCTGCCTGTTAGGAAAAACAGACAGCAGAAGATGCTGGAAATGAGACCCTGAGTAGGTAACGACATTTATCTGAAGATAGGCATCCATTCAAGAATAGATTTTAGACTTGAAGTTAATAGGGGAAATCCTGTACTAAGCCACAATGCACAGCACATATCAACTCAGTTCTAGATTACAGTGCTTCACTCTGATCTTGAAATCTAGAAATGTCCCCTTGTTAGAAGTGACAAACACATAATTCAGTCTATCATGTTCTGTTAGAATTGTAATCTGTTATGTTAGAACAAAGCCCTTTTTCATCAGTAATGGAAAGAAAACTATTCCAGTCCTGCCTTTCCTCTGATTTAAAACCATAGTTTTTCACAATCTAAACAACCTGCCCCAGATCCAAATTGCATTTCATTTTCTCGATTCATAACCCTCCACAGGGATGCTGTGGGTGAAATCCACTCCATTCTGTATTGAGATTTGTTCTTTGAGTGTTTAAAACTGGCTACCTGGCAGCACCAGCTTTGTGATAGATCTCAAAATCAAGACTGAGGCACAGATTTTCAACAGTGCCTTCTCAACGTCATTAAAGGTACTGTGAGCCTATGACTCACTTGTGCCTTTTCAAATTTTAAATGTTTTTTCTGACTCTCTCCAGATCAACTGCTCCTTGCCCTCAACTCTGTACAAGCCAACTGCTGCCAACATGTGGCTTTTGCTGCACCTGAACAACTTCATCATCCTTGGATAATGCCCTCAGTGACATCTGTACGGTTGTTTTGAACAACTGATGATTTAGGCACAATCTGAAGAAACTGTGTCTGCAGAAATGTCCTTACCTAAAAATTCTGTCCCTGATTCTTGAGAGTACAAGAAGCTAGTAAAGCCAATGGCAGCAAGCACAAAGAGCATGTACTTTAAAGGCAACAACGTTTAAATCAGTGAAAGTACAACTGATAAAAATGAAATAAAATTGAAGACATCAGTTTTGTGTCAACAGTCAGAAAATAGGAGTCTATAGAGGATGAACAAATAACTAAAGCTGTAGTATTTTATAGACCTTGTTTACTTTAAAGTACTTCCAGTGAAACCAGACTGTGTATTACAATAAATATCTGACATTTATAAGTCTCTCTTCTACCAAAGACACCTAAGTGCTTTACAAACCATGTAATACATAGAGGACTCAGGAACGGTCTGATATCAGGGTTCTGGGATGGGTCTGGATCTACATCTGAACTTTCCTAAGTTCACAAGTGTTCAGACTGGAGTACAGCCTAGATTAGCACCACTGCAGGCCCAAAGAGAACAGGTGTTTTTGATCATACACTCCAGTCCAAACTAATCAAGAAAAGGAACCATTTTACCTCTTGATTCAGGCTGATCAAATTTGAAGTAAATAATACAAAACGGCTAGCTTAAGCCTACCTTGGTCCACACTTTGTTGTCTTTTAATAGAATATTACTGCATTTTAAAACTGACCCTTGTGAGTAAAACTTCATTATGTGAGTGGTGTAGCTAGTCTAAAAACTAGATGCAAAAAGTTCAAAAAGGTGCAGATTTTGGTCATTACTAAGTTTTAAAAAAAGAAAAAGTAAATAACTATTCTAGCAAGGATTACCTGTTTTCTTTTTAATATATCAGTGCTGATTAAGAATGACTAAATTGATATATTTTCCCTTTTCTTGTTCAGATAAAGTCACTCGGGCTGAGATCTTCCTCATAAAGTTTCAGCCTGGAGCACATTTTTACAGCTAAGTGATTAGCCTTAAAATGTTAGTTCATACTGGAAATGCTGGCAGTTCTCTTAACTATTGTATAGCAGCGAGTACAGCTGTAACATGTTAAATATGTTGAAAGTACATGTGGGGAGCAGAGTGGCTCAGAAGTGTGGTAATAGAATAGGGAGTCTCAATGCTGGGTCACCAGGTTCAGTCATTGCTAGGACTGAAAGTCATTATCAAGCTACAGCTGTTCAGTTATGTCCAGGCATCAGCTACCCACAGAGAATCTCTCATCACAAAAATACATACATACATACATACCACAACTGTGAAAGTTGCAGGGATGCATCCCCATCACTGCATCCCATAGGTTGATACCAAGATGAAAAGCACTGATGACAGAGAGGACATGCTTGCCTGGTCACTGTCCTGACATGTTGCCCAGTCTGAGAGGGTGTTCATCACCAGCCTATCACTACCATATCTTTTCAGGGCACTCTCTTTTACCAAAACATTATTAAGCGCTGAAGATTGATCTCAAAAGAGTCTATTTTCCACATCAGAGAATGGACCACATACATTCCATAACGCTACCAGCTTCAGAGGAATTCTGGTGAAACTGATTAAGTGAAGGCAGAAAGGAGATGACAAAATGCCTTTTCAGGTCCCCAGTTACAGTAATGTCTAGAATTACCAAATAGTTTATGATTAGCTCTCTCTACACTGATGGTTAACCTCTTGCTATTTGCATCAAATTGTAATCCATTTCAGCTGACGCCAAAGCGTCAACTGACATCAACTGTTGCATAAGCAAATGAATGTAGCAATCTGCCATTCTCAGGATCAGGCTGCAAGCTCAAGTGCAACCTTTTGTCATAAACCAAAGTAGTCAAAAGTAATGTAAGCAAATGAATTCCAAGTTTACTGCTAATTGGAGTAAATTAGGTACATCTGTGGTTCACAATTATCTATACATGCAGCAGTAATCTCTGTAAAAAGCTTTGCTTTATCACAGTGTTTTGGAACACCACCATTTCCTACCAGTCACCGTGTACAAACCCATATGAAAGTCCAGCAGTCAGATCCTGACATTCTTTACTCTTTTATGACTTCACATCCTCTACAAACAGTCTGATTTGCAGAATTTTAGGTTGAAGTCAATGATGTTTCTCTAGGCTGTTATCCTGAATATCTTTCAGATATTTGAATACTTGTAGAGGTGCTCAGTTGCTGTATGTAGGTTTTTTTTTCTCTGGCTTCTAGAAAGCAAGCTACCATTGTGATCAACATTAGTTTCAGAGGTGCTAAGGATGAGTCAAGAAAGAGCAGTTTAAGAATTCTCCAGATCTTTTTCTAAACCATACTCTTACACTTATCCAACAGAAGTAGCTGACTAGGAACTGCCTCCTACCAAATACTTTTGTGTAGAGCACCTTGCTCTGCTGCCAGAGAACGATAAGCTGTTAGTCCACTACTGTGGTGAACATACCAAAGTGAGTCTTTGGCCCAAACTGGACAACCAACCTTCTGGGATGCATAGATCAGGCAGTTAAGCCTGCTGTAAGTTGAGGGAGATGTATTTTACATGAAGCTAAGACTATCTCTGTGCTTTGGAGGAATAAATCCTAATATAACTCATAGTATAAAAAGACCAGCAGGACAGTTTACACATATTGCTGAGATGAACAGCAAATTATTCGGAAAAAAGACTGAGGGAGAATAAAACATCCTGTGAATTCAGGTCATTCTTGGCACATAATTGTGACCAAACGAATGAAAAAATTGGAGCTGTCAAAATGCAATGTTTAGACCATATTTCAAAATGGCACACCATTTCAGAATGTATTTGAATTTGAAGGGAAAAAAAAAAAAGCTCAAAATTAGTTCAATAACCCAGAAATGGAAACAGAAATCTAACAGATATTTTGTCTTCGCTCTTCCTCTCACCCTCTCCCCTCTCCTAAAACTGTCTCCTGGAGTGGAGTCAAAACAACATCTTCACAACTTCTTTACATGTCACTACCCTCTCCCTCTGCACATTTTCACTTCAAGACAAGTTCTAGAGTTATTTCTTGATTCTGCCCACAAACCCAAATTTTATTATTCCGAGTACTGTATATGTAATAGTCTCGTTAGTCTTGTTTGCCAGAGGCAAAAGGTAGCCGGTAGCCACAAAGGAAACAAGAAACATCCAAAGGAAGGTAAATAGAAATGAGATGATAGGCAAATGGGTAATACTTCCATCATTTCTTGAGAGCTGTGTGAATCGGAAAAAAGAGCACCCTAATTAATTCCAGAGTGATGGAGACTTGAGAGCTGGACTCTGTGCACTGCATGCTTCAGAATCTTCATTTCATGTGAACCCCCTTCCTCCCAAAACCAACCAAACCCTTGTTTTGTCTTTGACATCAAAAGATACAACATAACTAAGAGCATGTGTTCTGATAAACCCCAGTAGAGACTAACCTCTTGGCAAGCATATTTCTATTCTGTAGTGGCTTTTCCAGGCACACAGAAAATCCCTTTGTGGGACTGAAAAGTACATGAAATGGTTTTTCTGGTAGTATTTCTTGTGGTATTTTCTGGTAGCATTTCTACTATCGAGGAACTGCGGTATCGTGAAAGAGTCTGTTTTGTGGTGTTTCAGCCCTGTGTCACTGCAAATGATTACAAATTCAGGCAAACAATGAAGGAAAACACAAGCCTGAAGTATAAAATCAGAACTAGATCAGGACAGATTTTTAGCAGAAGCTGAGAGCAGTTTCCATGGCTAAAATCTCCATAATCCAACAACCGCAGTAACATAGAGACCTTAATTTAGTGAATTTGAAAAATTTGGCCTGCAATCCTTGCCCCACTAAAATCAATTACAGTTTTGTCACTGATTTGTATATTTCCAGGATTTCACATTTTTCTAATCCTCAGAGACAGACATCAAATTGTACATTACTGTGCAGGTATCCACTAGATTTTATTTATCAGAGAGATTGTAATTAATTAATTATTTTCCCCAAGCAGAGATGATTTTGCTTTTGTTTTCAGATTTAGACTGTAAATAAGACTTTTTTTTCCCCTTTTTTCCCCCCAACAACCCAATTTTTATATTTTGTTATTCTGGTTTTCTGCAGTACTTGTCATACAGGCAGCCTAAGGCCTATGGCTGCCTGTAGACTTGTTTATTAAGAAACAGAATCTTATTTTATGGCAAGACAGACAGCTTGTCTAGAAGTTCAAGTAATTAATAAAGATAAGGACAACCAACCTTGGAACAGGAAAGGAACAAGTCTAATAACAACTTCCAGTATGAGACCATCTAATAAATACTTGTTATGCGCACTGAGAACAATGCTTAGGCTGAAATGTTGCCATAAATTATTCATACAAAGGTTTTTGACAGTAAACAAATTTATGAAGATAATGATATCCTTGCAGTTCATGCACAAAAGTGGGGGGACAGGTCAATCCCCAGAATAAGCTGCAACGTATAAAACCACCAGCTGTAGGCATAAAGTACTGATGCAGAGATTTGCTGCAGAAATTGTAAGATAATCCCCATGCATTTTCTCTTTCCAGAAAGATAGCTTTGAAGAGCAACTGCAGAGCCAAATAATTTAGCATACTCATTTGCTGTTCTTGACCAGAGCACTAATCACAAGTTAAGAATCAAAGCCTTTGGACTATAATGGGTGAATCAAATCAGAACCATGCACAGCATTAGCCCCGGTTTGCTTAAAACTAACAGCAAGCAAGCGTGAAACCTTTGTCAATACTGACCGCAAGGGGTTGTTGCAAGTTAGGGAAACATTGTTGTACATTTTTGTTTGATGTAACAAACTGCTTTTCCTCAACTGAGGATCCATACTGAGTGACTAGGTGGTTTAAAAAGCTGAATGAATTTCACAATGGCTAAGTTTACTTCCAGCACATTTATTAAAAGGCCGAGGCAAGTGATGAAAAGGAAAGAAAAATCTGATGAGGAGAAAAAAATTAGGGTAGAATCTAGACTCCCCTAGGACAATTTCTTGTGCTTTGTATCCTCTGTACTGATAGACAACATATTTGTTTTCTAGCTAATTACCAACAAGACTAAAATTTTATGTCTTTGATGTATCTGAGATCAAAGAATATTAGGAAATAAAAGTAAGACTCATATAATTGTTTTGTACAGCTAAAATAAATTATGACCATGTATGCAAGTAAACACACTGTTCATCGGGAAAGAATAAACTAGGATCAACTGAACTATACAAGAATCTTGTTTAACTGCTTCTTCGGTGGCTTCTCACCTCTCCTGACACTCACCACTGGAAAACAGATGCAAAGCCAGGAGAGATGCCCTCTCCCAATGGCACTCCTGACAGCTGGAGACCTGTAGGAGCTCCTGTTTCTGTTGGTGAGCCTTTACAAAAAACGTAGCTGCCTTGTGCAGACACAGCAGGCCATCAATAGGGAAAGAACTAAAGGATCTCCAGGTCCAAACCCACATATTCTTACTCCTGACTCCATCTAAAAGATTAATTTCTATTTATTGCTTTTACTACTACTATCTGCATGACACCAACCCTCTTTGTAAGCATGCTTTTGTAGTGTAGCCTTTTTCTATTATGCATGTAGGATACAGTTGTCATCTATCAAGTCTGTGTGCTAGTTAGTATATTTTCTTCCGAAAAAAAAACAAAAGAAGAAAAAGAGAAGAACCAGTGCTTTGCTATATACTTGCATCTAATTCATCATTACCATGGCTAAAATACTGTGTTAGGAGTATTGTATTTTCTTTAAACTGTCTACGAGAACAATATTGCCCTGTAATAAGCAATAAACACCCAGTTTTGATTCATCTGTCTTCAGCCTTTACACACATTGCATGTTTGTGTACTCCAGAAATATCTAGCATTCCTACTTCCTCATCAGCTCAACTGTGAGGAAAAAAACATCAGAGGCAGCAAAAAGTAATTGCCTTGTAAGAGTAAAATTGGGTGGGAACACTTGGATCACTTCTGCTCATTAAGGTGATGTGAAAGGTCTACTTCTGGGTAGGAGCTGTGAGCTACTCCTCAGAGCAAAACCATTTTGAAGGTTTTATTTGTCATCAGGTGGCAGTGACAATGAAAAATGTCTATTGCACTTCAAGACAGCTGGTAATAAAGCAGTGTGGGGAACAAGTGACAGAATAACAGTCACTGTACCAGCATAGCTTCTAAGTTTTTACAGCCACTCAGCTGGAATTACACCATTTTATTAAAGTGGTTTAGAGTATAAAAAACATTTGGTATAGAAGAGGTCTCTTGCTCCCCACTGCCCTATCAAGAATCAGAGTAACAAAATTTGGGAGAAGCACGTCTTTTGCTTGATCTAATTTGGATATTTCTACTGTGTAGTTTCGCTTTAGTTCACACAAGGGCAAGCCTGAAAATGTTTCCTTGCTGACAACTGCCTCATTCAGCACCCTTGCAAACAGCTCCCAACAAATCTCAGTCTTCAAAGGCACATTGTTTTTGTTTGTTCTCATTGTAACAGATGTTTTGTATCATGTACTTCAACGAACTAATTCATCTGCAGAGGACCGCCTACTCTGGCTGGTGTGCATCCAGCTGTGGAAATAGCTCAAGTGTCATCTGTGGCCACTTTCATTCCATTCTTCTGATCTCACAGGATCTCAGTGACCGCATCCAAGCCCATAAAAAATAAACAGACCTGAGAACATCCTTTTAAAAAATTTCCAGCAGAGGAGTAATGCTACTCCAGGCAGGAAGCCTTTCTGGAAAGAATGTAACTGATGCTGAAGGAAGATTCATTCAGCTCTGAAAGTCTCCAAAACATGCTTTTTTATCATATGAACTACCTGGTCAATATTGAGAGGCACGGGAACAATGTCATGTGTAATTCTGATGAAGCTGAGAGTTTCTAACTCAGTACTATATCAATTAGCTTGAACACCCGGCAATCAATCACCACTTTTCTAAATGTACTGAGCTCCCATTAGAAGCTGCAAATACCATCAGGCTAGTTCATCTCAACACACTGAGCACTTTTATATACTGTGGGTCTACTGTAATATATTTCTGAAGTAGAAACAAAATCAATCTGAATTGCTCTGGAGTGGAAGCATATCCCATTAATAGCTGTGCACCAAGATTAAAATGTATTAGTGGATAAAAAATAGTCTGTGTCTCTAAGAACTCAATTACTGCTTTCATCAAAGAGACCAAATAAAACACCCTATACTAATAAAGAATAGACTTCCTGAAAATGTCTTTTAAATCAGCTGGGATCACTACATCACAAGGCAAAACATGCCTGGGATGCCGCAACCATTCCTTGATTAGCTTCCTTAGAAGAAGGAGCAACAAGTTGCTTTCTGAATCTGTTGAGAAGTCAGCCGCAGCTTCTCACAGGAAATAAGTAGTTCCTGGTAAGGTGCTGATTAGACACTTCAATATCAGATCCACTGGGTTTGCTAATTACTTTCAAACCACTTAGTCAAGTCACCCATTAAGAGGAAATGATTCAATTGCAGATCTACTGAACTGAGAAACTAGGTGACCAAAACTCCTTGTGGAGCTTGAATTATCCACCTGTGTAAGAAAGCTCACAATATGTCAAACCAAGTAGCTAATTTCAGTTTTGAGAAGCACCTATGACTGCATTTAATTAGACAGCTTGGCAGGATTTTTAATATTGTACAATATCAATTATTGGAGTATTTCAGAAACATTACAGAAGCCTTTGAAAAACTTCAGGAAAATAGAGGCTCGTACCAATCATCAGAACAGTTTCATCACCTTTAGAAAGTTGCATTCCAGGTCCTTTAACTCTGCAGAGAAAATTTAAAAACTGCTGGCAGCTATCCTACATTTTAGAGATGATGATTCATCTTTTTATTTCTGATCAGGTGTATTTGCTATAAACTTGCTACCTGTGTATATCTATGGGTCAGCTGCTTCAAGTGCTAAGTAGATCATCACAGAACGCCTGAACAACTCACTGTAGCTCATGACATTTACTGTAATTCCTAAGTCAGAGGTCAGAAAAATGGACTAACAATGAAGGTAAACAATTTCACATTAGTGTGCACTGCCTTCACAGCAACTAATTAACCAATGATACCTCGAGTAAAATTGGGTGTCTGACAGAAGACTCTTTGGGGATTTTAAGTCTTTGTCTATCACACATGATAATCTTCTGCTGATTCTGCTCTTGCTTGGATTGTTTGGCTTGGGCTTCCAGTTTGGAGCATGTCATAATGATACATAGTGTTCTTTGAAATAGAGAAAATACTTCTTGGGGGAAACACCACGTTTGAGCAAAATTATTGTCCTTTAGCACATATAACATACAAAAGCAATGCCTGTGATGTGCCTGCAACTTACACTGGATATTGGAAGTACTAACTTCAAAGAATTCCATCACTCCCATTTATTCACAAGAATTTTGCCAGCACAAAAGAGTTAACATGGCTTTTTCTTCTGTGAGAAGAGTAAATATAGCACAATACCCAGTTACATATTGTTACAGCTCAGCCAAGAAGATGAAAAGAAAGAACAAGGTACATTTTCATACTTCACTTGAAACAACAGCACTAATGGCATGCTCCTACTTATTCCTTTACTTGCCTGTTGTGTTCGGTGATGAAAAGACACACAGAGAGAATTCAAATACATTGCATATTTGGGAAGCAACCAGATATCATCACAAACACATCATGGCTAATCACCATAGCTCACATTGTCAAAGTCACAATCCGTAACACTGATTTTAATCTGGAAGACAGGTTTGAATGGCATGTAAAACTCCAGAAAGAAAGACAAATGAACACAGGTGAACATCCAGTCCTCATGTGAGGAAGTTCTCTCTCAGATTATGGTACTTAAAAATCTTTACATGAGATCATCCAGCTTACAGAACAAACACTTCCAATATTTTTTGTGTTTGTTTTTTTTTTTTTTCTGAATGGATGGCAGTTACATACATTGATCTATTTATATCATTGCTGTGGAAATATCTGTGGCTACTATCCACCGAAATATAAAGCCCAGAATCTCAAAGATGTATGCATCACCTGTGCAGTCCTAGCAACAGGTTTCTCAGTTTTACATCCAAAACTGAACTTTTTCACCCAAGGATAAATGGTATGGCTTTGCTGCCTTGGAAAGTGGAGGCAAAACAAAAGAAAGGGCAAAAATAGTATGAGGGGAACTACTCCAGGAAAGTCACACCTGCCTTTGCCATGAACACTGACACGGACAGAAGGTAGATGTGCTGTTGTGAGTCCAAATCTGATCACTAAGCCCGAATTCTCCCTTGGCAGGAGTAAAAGTACCAAGATTACCTTTCAAAGACCATTTCCCCCCATCACTCTGCCCTAACTGCCTAAATTTGTCTCTATATTCATCTGTTAAAACCAATATGTCCAAGTTGTTGAACACTTCTGAAGATTTAGGTTAAAATTTTATCAATTTTGGTATCAAGTAGAGGCTGAAGACATGAACAGGGTGTTACTGTCTGCAGAAGGCAGAAACCAGGGGAACTGAAAAAGTCTGTCCCTTCAAATTATTGTTATTCCTGTGCTGTTCCTAGGGTAAGATGTGGCCTGTCACAGCTTAGTTGTTGTGATGACTGGCTTTGCTTGCTGAATTTGGAGCGCGAGTTAGTGAGGAAGCTAATACAACTTTTCTACTTCCACAGACAAGAATCAGTGAGAAAAGGCACTGTGTCTGTCTATCAGAAACACTCAAACTACTCTTGACAAATGTCCACCGTCTTCCATCCCTGAAGATCTGTGACAAGCACTAGGAAACACTCATTGCATCAAACACTTCATCTCCATTTAAAATAAGTAGATCTAGAGCAATTTTCTCCTTTCCACAGAAATGACATGGCCTGCCAGCAGGATGAAATGGCCATGGTGTGCAACCATTCTTGTCCTGAAATGCTGCTTGTGCTCCTGGCCCATGGAATCTGGGGTTAGCTTTACAATGGCAGGTCTCTCCTTCTACCTGCCAAAAGAAAGTATGTCTCCAGACTCAGGTCCATCAGATGTGGGATGTGTCAATGAACAGCTGCTCACTCTCTTGGCTAGAAGCAGGTGATAGACTAGTAATTTCCAAAGCCACAAGCAAGAGGTTTTTTTTATTGATTGCACTAAAGAAGGCTATCAAGCTGGGAGCTGACACAGACTCACATCCTGTGAGTACTGGGCAAAGGTAGGGTGCATAATGATTTACAGATTGCTGTACTGGAAAAGTACAAAGGCTGTTTGAAAGCAGGCTGTTTGCTGTGTGAATCATATGCAGCACTCTTATCCCACCATGGAGATTAGTAGCAGGATGTCAACCCCGTGACCCTCAGCTTGGATAGTTATCTTGGATTGAGCCCTGGATGAGGACTCTGCAAGACTTTCTATTATTCCTGTGAGTCATACAACTTTTTAAAAGGCAGAAGTAGAAAAAACTATTTTACTGT
>WBNH01007346.1:389-20183 GCA_013401255.1 Urocolius indicus
GTTGAGGCTGACCATCTGCTTTCCCAGCTTTGAACACCAGCCCCTGCACACACAGCAGCAGATGTATTAAAAAATGGCACGGATACATCCTCACAGACATTTGAGATCCACCTTTCACAGGTACCTGGGGGCTTCATTCTCATCAACAATTCTATTTTGTCCAAGGTACCTCTTTTGCTGATAATCACACAAATGTCATTAATGCAGCTATTCTCAGTAAGGAAACACTTGTCTGGAAAGGTGTAGCAAGTGCAATTATGCAGGATCTAACTGGAGGCCAACTATTACCTGGGGCCTGTTTCCCAGCCCTTGGCGTACCAACAGGTAGGGCAACTTCTCAGTTGGATCCCTATTCTAATGCATGTGGTTAAGATAAGAGTGATTAGCCCTGCAAGGAGATGCCCTGGCTGGGTACAATCAGGTACATCTCACAGTAAGTAATCTGAACAAACCAGATTAGTTTTTCCATGTCCTCATGTGGTGGATATGCGTAGGAGGAAATGGGAAGACAACAATCGTATCCCACACATTCACCTAATGCTGGACCCTGAACTGCACTGAGAGCCCAAGATGGACAATGTAAGAGAGACCTTTGCAGGAATGCAAAGCATCATCTTGTGAGAACAGACCACTGCTAAACCATTCTAACAAAAAAAACTGTCATCCAAATATTTGTTCATCTACTGTATACGGACTACAGATGGTTATTTTTGTTAACAGTCTTTTCCCTCCTCTAACATAGCTAGCTATTGTAGTCCAGTATTTACACAATCCTATTACTGTATTTCCCAACATCTGCTGAGGAATAACTTGTCCTTTTACAGTTTTACCACCAGAAACAAGGAATAACACTTCCTAAAATTAGAAGCAGGATTTGAAAGGATAAACCCATGATAGCAATCATCACTCAGCCTCACAGCTGGGTGCACTGTATTCATTAACAAAATGGGAGAGGAGAAAATGATCTTAACAGGAAATTCTCAGAAAGTTCCTTGTGGCTAATTAGTCAGCAGTCACTGTAGCAAAATTATAAGCCTGTGCCCTTGACCTGCCTGTAGCTGTCGATCTGTAACCAGCCGATTACTGTGCTGTTTTGCCAGCAGATGGTGGATGAGCTTTTATTTGGAAATGAACCAGTTAAAAAAAGATCTTCTCCAACAGTACTTAACTGGAAGATGGAAGACATTTTCAACACATCAATAAATTAGAGGAATTTTCCCCAGAAGAGGTGTATCAGTGTAAATGCTTTACAGTTACTGCAGTCACTGTGCTGGTTCCACTGAGCATAGAAATCAATAGAAAATGTTTTAACAAATTATCATTCCACTACATTATGCTGGGATCAGCTTGTATCACTAAAAAAACACCAAAAGGCCAAAAATCAACAAAACCAAACCATTGTGAACAACAGCCAGGAGAATTATGATGACCTTCTGTAGCATAAAATTAATGCAAAGGTAGTAGTTTGAAAAAAGTGACACCATAGGATCTGCCCAGTGTTAAGAAGCTGAAGACACAGCCTAACATGAAGCTGTCACAAGAAGAATCAGCATAATTAATCGAAGTATCTCTTGGCAGGGTTTCATCATCTTATCTTCCCAACAACGTGCTAAGGATGTGCCTGTATCACAAATTTCAGAACAGGAGAAGAAAAGCTGACTGCAGGACATGGGAGAGCATTTACAACAACTCTCCTCTCCACATCACAGCTACAGCCCAACATCCATGTCATGCTACAAAAGCTAGCCAGGGGTGAATTCAAACTGCTCACGTGGCACAGGCAAGTAAGTCTTCAGCTTTTGTTTAGCATCGTTAGACAAAAAGAACCAACTTAGATGCAAGGCTTGCTTCTCCTAAATGTGTTTTAAACCATGTGCCATCACATGTTGCTACACACAAAATGTTTTCTTAGAAACTTTGATAGAAGTCAGATCAATATATTTTCACTGCCTTTAAAAAAAACCAACTGGATGTCTCAATTGGGTTCTTCAACTATGCTATATGCAAGTAGAGAATTTACTCGCAGTCAGCAAAAATCCAAAGGCAAGAACATTGATTTCAAACATCTTGTAGAAGGTTAAAGACACATTGTAAACCATCTTTTTTAATCTTGCTTGTTGTGTAGTACTTATTTTCCTAGAGAAAAGCTGATTCACACTAGGAAGAAGCCACTAAGACATATGCGCCACCGGTTGATCTGCAATTAAATGCAACCTTAAGTTACATTAGAGATAACACTATGTCAACACTTAAACTACTTCCTTTAACATACATTTCTTCACTTTCACATCTTCCATATTTGGCATTAGAATGGAAATTGATAATCAAATTTACTTGGACCAGTAACTTTTTACCTTTCATTTCTCATAACCTGCGTTTTTATTAAAACAATAATCATATACACATAGGGTTTAAAAAACACATTGAAAACACCATTAAACTTCAGAAATACAGAAGCAAATCAGATGCTTTTTCCATTTAAGAAATTAAAGATTTACTAAAGCTGAAAGTACCTCTGTAGCAAGTGACCCATAGTTACTGAGTTAAAACAGTTTCTCTTTTGTCCATTTCATAAACCTGTCCTTAGAGAACTAAGAATTGGGAAAACTGTGTCTGATCAACAGCATTTATTTGTAAGATTAAAAAAGGCAAACATTCAGCATTTACATTTCTTATAGAAATTGTTTTCTGTAGACTCAAACTAAGTGACATACCACAAAAAGGACAAACCATTTCTCCTGCACTTGCAGGAGGGGATACTGCTGTCAAATGTGGATGTATCACTCTTGCAAACTCTTGTTCACTTCCAGCAGTGCTCTGACTTCTCTTCAGAACTCTCTACCTCGTGAATATTTTAGTTGCTGAAATTAATGCAGTAAAACATTAGATTTCATTACAGATTGTCACAAAGACAAATCACAGTCTAAATATTTAAAGGAATAAAAGTTCTCTCAAATTTCAAAAAGCATTTTAAGTCTTTTTTTAAAGCCTGGCTTGTTCCCTACGGCTTTCACAGCAACACCTATTGTTATGGGTTTTTTTTTGCGGCTATTGGCAGTTCACCTAGAGCTTAGGAGGGGTATTTGAATTAACTACTGATAGTCTTGCTTGGAAGGGGGAAAAAAAAAGTGATGCCCACAAGAGATTGGAATTTCTGTCAGATGTAATAACTAAGACTATTATAGTTTTTCATTCTAAAACCTTGAGATCACACATTGCCACTCTCCAGAAAACTTCTTTACTGACATTGACACAGAAAGAACAATCTTCCCTTGCTAAGGATTCAAACACAGCCAGAGACAGTGTTACATGTTCTGGTAATAACCAGGGAGAAGATTGGTGTAGGGCATTTTTGGGATTCAGAGAAGGAAGAAAAGCTTGATTCCCTATCCTTGAAAGCAATTACTTCAGGTTTGTTTCAGGAAACAGAGAAACACACATAATCTGAAAAAATTACGTAACTTAAAATGCAGCTCCTCCAACTGAAGACAATTTGCATTCCTCTTATTTTTAACTGGATCCCCCGTCATGAGATCGTATTCTCATTTTTACGGCATTGTCACAAATCTCAAGCGGCTGCAGTGCCATTCCCAGCACATGACACAAACGTACTCCACGGCTCGCCCCACCCTCAGCAGCATTTGGCAAAGCTACAGTGACACACACGTGGCCTGTCTTTGAAAGAAATTCGGGGTTCTGTGGAGGAGGAGAGGAAGGAGGAAACAGAAATCATCTATTTTATAGCTTCCACGGTTGTTGAAAAAGCTAACAAATACACTTTCATCAACCAACGCAGTATTACATCTCCCCAGAGCTACACAGAGAGTCCTCAGTGAAAGGGAGAGTGCCAGCAGAAGCCTGATCCGCCCTTGGCAGGGAACAAGGCTCAGGCCAAGGTCCAAGCTGAGCCTGGCTCATGACCGTTCCTCTCCCTCAAGGGCTTTCTGGGATTGCTTTCCCTCTGCTAGCAGCCAGTACTTCTCCTGTATGAGTTTCACCTGAGAGATTAGATGAGCGAAGGCTGTGCAAAGCAAATCCTTTTCTAAAAGCCAGCTCCAGCACAGTGCCATTAGAAGTATCTAGTGCAAACAAACCCTGCAGAAAGCCTGGCTGATAAAGCTCTTGTAGCCCTTTCCATTACTGAGCATCTCAGCTTCAGCCCTTGTGATAAGGTGAAGCCTAGCAGCAAAAACAAACCTTTAGGGCTAATATGACCATAAAGCTTTACTGCAAAAGCTCTCTTAACACTTTCTTAGCTCTCAATGTGAGTGGGCTTCACGTAAATCAGGCCTCTGTACCCAACTGTACAGAGAGGAGGAAGGTTAAGTACAGCCATCTGATCTAAATTAATTCAAGAGTCTCGCTTGAGTCAATAAATAACTTCCACGTTCTCATCTTCCCTCTTTGATCTTCTCTCTGTGTTGTACAATTTCAGAAGTCAATATGAAAACATGCCAGGACACCAAGGACACCGTGTGACATTACAGTCTTTACTATGATTCAAACAGGTAAGTCCTGAACACAGATCAGCAGTCTCCCAAGTAGGTAAAGAATATTTCAGTGATAAGATTAGCCCAAAACGGCACCCAGGTATAGTAAAGGTCCTCAACACAGCACAGAGCAGTAAGATGAGCCACATACTGAACTTGGAAATGGCTGGATTTCTGAGGGGTCTGGAAAAAGGCAGAAATTGATTGGAAAAAAAACCCTTTCTCCCTACTGCACCGAACAGACAGTTCAGAAAACTGCATCTGCTCACAGGACATCAGTTTTGTCAGCCAGGCAAGGCAAGCAGGAGATGCCTTTTTCAAAATACCCTTCAGTTTAGCAGAAGACAGGTAAGGCTTTTAAAGCCTATTACAGAAAAGCTTCAGCATGAAAACACTTGGTTATGTAAAACACACAAACACAATAAGTAATTTCATAGGAAGATACATAGATCAGAGGGTCCTGTTCCCAAAATTTCACATGACCATTTAGGAAAAGGCTCTGATGTCTGGCTCTCTCCATGGCAGGGAGGTCTCACTCCTTGAGCTACAGCTTCCCTGGGCCAGTGACCCAAGTCCTCCCATTCAATGATCTCACTTGTAACACACACTTGTTAATTTCTAGATACAAATTTTTACTGCATCACAGGAATTTCAATACCTTCCTTTTCTTGCTAGAAAACGAGAGGCTTTTGAACTGGCCATCAAATTTACTTGGCTTTATATTTACTGGTTTTCAGATTTACATTAAACACAGTTACTGGATTGATTTAGAGTCTAGGGAAGTCTATCTTGTGAAATGAATCAGACGGGATTCCAACAAAAATTATAGGAGATGATGAAGTAATTAAAGAATCTCTTAACACACGAATAAAACTGTTGTGTTTTCAGCTTCGTTATGCACCCTCAGTTCTAATGCTGTCTAAATTTCCAGAGCTTCAAAAAGAAAGCTTAGTATTTTTCCTAATACTTCCAGAGGCACTGTCTGTTTGCTACTTCACACACAGAAATAACCAACAGCAAGGAAAGTATCTTAGTATCTGTGAATCCATACCAGAAGATAACAAGACATTACGTTTGACAGCTCTGCCTACAGCAAAGCCAGGACCCAGGAAACCTGCATTTCCTTATAAGCTTTGCAAGGAACTATGCTCTCATGGTGTAGGTTCTGCTCTTCAACCTGCTCAGTGCCTGATGAGATACAGGAACAGGTTGCCCACAGAAGCTGTAGATTGTTAGAATGGTCAGGGTCAGGATAGATGGGGCTTTGAGCAACCAGATCTAGCAGAAGATGTTCCCTGTGTCCATCATAGGTAAATCTTGGTTGTTCTATAAGGCTAAAGCCTACAGAGTCAGGCGAGGCGAGGGCTGGAGAACCTTCAGTTGTGCTGTACATGAGGCCTGATTAATACCAGTGCTATGAGAGTCCAGAGCACACCCAGCAGAAACATTATCTGCTGTTTTGTCAGCTAACATTTGATTTCTTAAAGACTTGCAGCCTGGCAATCAGGACAGAGCAGCAGTGTGATGGGAAAAGGGTATCCCTAACAGCACAAAGTCCTCTGAAACCCAGCCTGACCTTCTCTCAAGAAATCAAAATGGTGCTAAAATTTGGCAGAGAAAATTGTATGTAAAAACTGGAAGCATGGACCAGGCCCTCACAACTGCCTCCTGACTGCCCACAGACGAGTCCCTGCAATGCAGGCAGCTTCTAATAACTTTATGGAAGAGATTGCCCTGTATCTCAAGTCAGTACACGCAGGGATGCCGTCACCTCTGCCAGCTGCCTACAGAAGTCGTGGTCTCAAGGTGTGGGGCAAGTACCTCCCACCTGTAGTTACAGCAGAGAGCTGGCAGCACTGCCAGGCTGGGAACCCGGGGAGGCAAGGATCCAGTCCACAGGTAGACAGTATGGAATTAGGTTCTCAGCAAGCACAGCACCCAGAACAAACAGAAAACCCAAAGCATGCAGCCAGAAATATGGCACTACCTGAACCCAATTCTGCTGCCACCACTACCTTTGACCTGCTGATGATACACTGCCAAATTAAGAACGATGTCCCAAAATACCACAGGAATACTAAATGTCATGCATTTTCTTCTCTCTCATGCATATCTCCTCATAATCCACTTTCCTGTTGACTATAGCTGTATCAAGGCCCTGCTTCATCTTCCATCACTCTATCCATTCCTGCTCCTCCTCTGCGATACAAGCTTCAAAGCCCATCTCCTTCAGCTGTTCTCTCCTGCAGCCTCAACAGGCTGCAAAGGCAGGAAGGGTAATGCTCAGAATGTACAGTGCAAGAAAAAGGCTATTATTCCAGAAAGTTAATTTGAAAGTGAATAAATAAGACACTGGGTATAACTGGAAGCTAATGCACACGGTTCTAAGATTACATACATACTATGCTGTATTAAGGACTTCTTATTGAGACAAAGGAGTCAGAAATAAAAGTGAGTGCCATTAGATTTCTCTGCATTTTGGAGGATTATTTCAAACAGATACAACCCATTTTCACTTTAAAGCCTCTGCTTCACACAACTCTTCAGAGGGCTTCATCTTCAGTGCAACATTGCTTAAAGAAAAATGCATATGAACTGGCATATCATTCATATCTAAAGCCAGCCCACACCTTCTTCTTACTACCTAATTGTCATGTGGAAGCCTGTCAAAAGTGTCAAAAGCTTTTTCTTTTTTGTTTTTAACTGCTACTTTTATCATAAGGGAGAAAAAAAAAAAAAGTGATGAAGAATTCTGAAAGACATAAATGAACATTGTTAAAGTGACCGTTTCCCAAGGTTTGTGCCTACAAAAGGTTGGAAGAACCCCTGGACTTCCCTGCACCCTCCACCAGTCACCTTGGGAGGAGCCTTGAAGGACTAAGCTTAATTGACTGCCTCCATGTTTCCACTCCCACAGCTGCAGAAGTCAGAATTCAGCTCATATAGATTGCAAAATATAATC
This sequence comes from Urocolius indicus, assembly GCA_013401255.1. NCBI lineage: Eukaryota > Metazoa > Chordata > Aves > Coliiformes > Coliidae > Urocolius > Urocolius indicus. The sequence goes on from WBNH01007346.1 coordinate 7,842, forward strand.
ACAGACGTTTAGTGTGCGGCTCTCAATCATAGCTCACTACAGGACAGGTAACAGAGACTCGTAAGAACAGCAATGTGAAAACTCTTCCTGGTCCTAACTAGCAAAAAGGAGGAAAGATTTCACAACCAAGCAGTTGTCAAGGAAGCCACAGAATTGCTGTTGCCAGGACAGAATGATTTTTAGATTTCTCACAGGTCTAACATCTAACATTAATGCAACAAATGATTATGTTCAAAGAGAAACTGAATATCTATGCAGTAGAACAAATGGTACTACAATGAGCTGCAAGTAAAACAGATCATTTACACTATTAAGACAAATGAAGTTTCTACTAAAATACTTATTACTACGTTTACAGCAATGATAAAGACTCCAAGGTGCACGAATGTCACGACAACAAAGCCAGGAGAAGGTGGTGTATGTGTACTTTATTCTTAGGAGAAGTACCCTCTCAGCACTGCTCACATATCTGAAGGGCTTTGCCCAGAGAGGTGAAGGCAGTGGGTTTTTTTTTCCTGTGCTGGCTGCTTGAGATACAGACTGCCACAGACTTTGCAGATGTTTGCTCACTGAGCTGAGCGTGGGACTGGCAGACACTGTGTAGAACCAGAATCAAAGATCCAAAGATACTATCTCACATTCCACTTCTTAAACGGATTAACCAATTCCTAACACTAGATATTAAAGCTCTAACAAAAATATATGTTGTTTTCCTCACCATTGCTTTTAGTGATTGTTCCAAATTAAAACCAAATCACAAAAGAGATACAGTCTTTGAATTCTGCAATTTTAGGATCTTCACTAAAAATCACCTCTTCCACTTGCTTTTATTAAAACATCTACATGATGGAAAGAAAGAAAATGTCAAAAGCACAAATATGATTATCCTTCTCCCTGCCCCCAGAGAGACTCAAGACAGGCAGCAGCTACTTCAAAGCTTCCCATCATGCTTGCCTAGAGACTTAAACCAAGAGAAGAAACTGCTAAATTCAGGAGGCAGTAAAAGGTTCAGATTTAGAGGGCTCCCCAAAGCAGAAGAATTATTTTTAATTAAGAACTCAAAAATAGAAACTGGAAAGGAGGAAAACCCCTAAAGTTTCACTCTCTTGGAACAACACGCACACAAATGCCTCAGCCTCCTGAGTAACAGCTACCAGGGTTAATAACCCAGAATCAACCAAGCGGTTTTGAGGCTTCACAGAATTCTACAGAGCCTTGCAGAAACCACTGGAGCTGCTTTAGGCTTACTTCAGCTTTTTGGAAGAGAAGAAGAGCAAACCAAGAGGACATGCAGCTGCTATCTCCAACGCAAGGCTCTTAATCCAGGCCTCTCTACACAGGACCATTGAAGGTGACTGCTAGCTCCTGCAAGAGTTTAAATTTCTCAATGCCCAGAGACCTTGTGCATCTTCCTCTTCTGCTTGCAACAAGCCTTCTCTAATAAAAAAAGAGTTTCAGTTACAATCAGCCAGACTTGATTCTGAGAACAGAGCACCAGCATCACACTGATGATGTGTGTTACTGATTAGCTCAGGATTCAGGGTATGCCTTTTCCTGCAAAGTTGTAGAATAGTCTGATCAATGTGCCTCTGAAACCAATACATTCCCATGAAACACAATATAAGATCCCTGTTCTTTTGATAGAAATTTTACTGTATTCTAAGCACAAATGAACATTTTAAGGAATAGATAGTCACAAAGTTTTAAAGCACAACAAAAAAAAAAAGTGGATGGTGTGCAAACAGGAGTTAAAAGTCCTGTGTATAAAAGCACTGTGAGTACACCTGTATGCCTGGGGCTAACTGTTGGGGGGGTTTTTTATCAAATGTGGTGTCATATTCTGCATAGAACACGAGAAGAATTACAAAAAACACTGAGATTCATAGATTTCAGGGAGAAAATAAACAACAAAAACACACACATGAAAGCAGCCACAAGAGCTAAACATTCCCCAAGGACGTTAGTCTGCTCTGCTTCAAATGAGGAACTGGACTGAAAATTACATGTATGATGCATATGTAATTTTCTACATGCATATGTCATTTTCCACCTCTATGAACTTCTAATTCTGTTGCAAATCACATTTGTAGCAGTTTAAAAGTGCTTTTGCTCTTTGTTACAGTCTTCTAGGAGCTGCCAGCTTTTCCCCTGTATTGCCTTACTCACTGTTTTAAAACTTTGCCTGCCCACCACTCTGCCTGGCATGACACAGAAGACAAAAAGAGATTAACTTCTACCTGCTACAATAGCAAACAGATGGGTATCACTTCCAGCTTGAATTAATTTGTTGATGTCGCGCAACACATGGTGCCACAAGCAGCTGCAGTGACAAAAGCAAGGGTCCAGTTCCACGAGACACAATGGACAATCTAGAAGCCCAGAGTCTGCCTGCAGCACCCTCTACTCCTATAATTTATCTTTTGAAGCTGACTTAATTCCCCAACCTGGCAGAAAACTAACCCAGCAAAAGTAAAAACAAGTACCACACACAAACACTGTGTAGATTTTTCTAGTCAGGTTAGCATGTTAAATTAGCTCTGACAAATTAGCCTGCCAAGAATTGAGTGGGTAAAACCACAGAGAGCAAGAGCAAAGCGAGACCTTCCTCCTGAGCAGCTGTATGGTGCATGTTAGTTTATCTGCCCCAGCTATTGTAGGCTGGAAATGGGAACGGATCGCTGTGGGGGTCATTAGGTTTGCCCCCAAGACCAGAATCCACTCAGCCTCAGGCTCTTGAATTTTATCCTGCTATCTTCCAGCTCTCATAGCTCTCTGGTTTGCTAACGTTTATATCTAAGCAACTCTATACACCCTTCTTATAACATCTGAAGGACCAAGCCAGCCATCTTTAACGTGCCTTATTCAGTCCTTCCCATGTATGTTACATCGTACGCTTTCACTGAATTTAAAACACTGAAACATTACCATATAGTGTTACTTCAAAGTTAGTAGCTAGAATGATTTTATTACATCAAAATGCACCAGGAGCAAGGCAAACTTTATGGAAATAAGCAGATAAAATGAGAAAAGGTTCTCTGAATTCAGCTTTGCCAATGGGGTAGGAACAGGGCGTGGGGAGAAGTGGTCAGCTGCCCTGCTATTGACTCCCCTTGTTTAAACAAATTCTAGAAATAAGCATATCAATCACTCAGAGGTATGCCTTCACTAAGAGGTGAGGGTCCCAGCAAGAGTATCCTACCTAGGAATGACAGCTTGAGAACGGAATCTCTTTACCACTGGAACAGACCACACCACTCTGTTCACTGCTGGAAAGTTTCACCCTAATACCTTCCAATCCGTAAAAAGTAAGTAGGTACAGAAATATCGCTCTTGAGAGCAACAAACACATTTCCCAGATTCCATGAATTTTAGTCATAAAGCTTAACACAATAGCAAACATTTTTCAATTCCATAGCTGAAGGTTTAATCCCATGACTCGGTTTCTTAACTGCTTACACAAAAATCCCCAAAACAAAGCATCCAGGTCTTGAAAGAAAGCTGAAATACAGTTCTGAAAACTAATGATTTAATTCAGCTCTAAGTTTGCTCTTTTCAGAGCCACTACAGTGATAGAAACACTTTTTTTTCCCAGACACACAGATAAACATGCTTGTTTTAAGTCTTTCAGATAACACTGTCAAATGTAGCAAAACCAATCTAAGTGAAACCCACCATAGAGCAATCAATCACAGTGGGGATGAAGGGGAATCTCATAACCAACACCATTACTGTCTGTGTCCTGTTTATGCAGCTTTAAAAACAGAGGTGGAAACACTGACCTAGTATATATCAAAAAGGTAAACTGCTACACTCATTCCTCCACCCCCCACCACCTTTAAAATGACTGGGCTTAGATTTTTCTACAAAGTAAAACTGTTGTAAATGCAAAGCCTGGATTTTAGTTCTGTCTAAGCCACTCCACTTTGCTCAAAAGAAATCCAGAGCTTTTAGTTTTCAGTTCTGAACATGGTCAGTGTCCATAACGAGCTTTTTCATAAACGAACTGTTACTAAATCTTCAGACCTACAGAAGTGCTCAAGCCCAACACAAGTCCTGTGGTCCCTTGTTCACCATGTTAACAATCTCTTCTCAAGAGAACCAGAGTGGAACAACAAGTAAGCAACTTTACAGTGTACCAGTGATATTTCTGCCCAAATTAGTAGAGAAAGGCCTCGAGCCTTGCAAAACATGTAAATGCTTAACTTAAAAATTGTATATATAAAATCTTTTGTCCCAAAGGATCCTTAATTAGCTCATTAAAACATCTGAACACAGAGGAAATTACTTGTTTCCAAACTGAAATACGGCCACCACAGGGATCTCTCACACACACAGGCTGTGTGGCATAAAAGGGAGAAAAAAGCCAGCCTCCCACCTCCCTCCATGCACAGCATTACAGAGAGTCAGCTCAATTACAGTGCTGTGTATTTTTTTCTATGAGAACCAAAATTTCCAAGAATCCTCATTCTCTTGAACTCAACTGAAGTTTGCCATGAGCATCCTCAGAGTTTGAAATTGCACTCCTACTGAAGCCTACAGTCAGACTCCTGTTGGCTGCACAGCACCAGGACTTTGTCTCTTCCCCCAAATCACATCAGTAATTGTGTACTATGTTATGCTGAGCTATTTTAAACATGCTTTATGCCCGTGTCTCATGGAATCCATGGATATGAACTCCTTCAATTCAACTTTAAAATTCCACTCAAAGATCAATTTTTAGGTTCACAGTTAGGAACATACAAAGGACAGCCTAATTTTTCAGATCACTTGAGCACAGTCCAGGCTGTCACTGTCCTATTACTTTGTCCTATATTTGGAAGCCATAAAGCAAAAAGGCAGCAATGCAGATGCTGGTTCAAATGAAGACTGGGATGAGTCTCAGGTTATGTTAAGGCCTGTTTGTCAGGTTTTTATCAGTGTAGATAAAGGCCCCTGTTGCTCCCTGCAGCCCAGCCAGCCTGGCCAGACCACCCACCTAGCTGCAGACCTCACTCACCTCCAAGAAGCCATCCTCTGCCAGCAATGCCATTCATCAGGCGCTGAGCAGTGGGACCACATCTATAACATATGAAGCCTGAGGTGCTTCCTTCAGAGTCAGGCAAAGGATCCACCTGCCAGATCCTGCATGCTGGTTACAGCAGAAGCTCCATTTGGGAGACAGAAGGATGCTTTCTAGGCAGAAATAAGTCAGTGTAAAACACTTGGGAAACTGCTGGACAGGGAAGGGGAAAGAAAGCAACAGTAAACATAAAATAAATATGAAACTGACTGATGTCTGTCAGCATCTTTCTCAGGTTTCAGGAGGATTTTTTCCCCACTCCCAAGGTAAAAATACACATAAAAACCCCCTGTTCCTAGTGGTACTGACTTCAGAGAGCAAAAAGCTTCCAGTGCCTCAGGGAAATACTACACACGACTGCCCAGACATCCCCACCTGGGTGCATTTGCATGGGAAATCTCAAAAGCTGTTTCTGTTTGTTGTGGTAAGAGAAAGAAACATCTAGTTTTCAGGAAATACAAGGTTCTTTACAAAGTTTTTATTACAAAATATTTATCTTTGCTGGCTTGAAATGATGTTTCTGTTTTCTATTTACATATTGAAATGTGCTGATCTAGTCTGTATCTTAGGGAGCTCCCATTTCAAAGCTTACACACAATCCTCTGATGACTACAGGTCAGTAGCAATGTTTTACATCTCGACCTGCAACAGACTATAGAAGTTATGCTTAAAATCAGAAAATATTTCTTCTTTCCTGTTTGCAGAAAACTTAGGTAAGTTTCCAATCAAACACAGGGTCTATGCCATGAGGAAACGCAAACTGCTTTTATCAGAACAAGATGCTTATTCCAGATTTTAAATGCAAAAAGGCACTTGGTTCCTACGATCCACAATACCTAAACCCACTGCTGGAGACCTGCAATACTAGTTTTCGAATGAGTATTTTATATTTATTCAATCATCAGTCATTTCTAAGCAAGACAAGAAAATGATGGACCACGTCAGATTTTAGTCTTTGGCAGTAATGGAGTGTGGACAATCTCACTTAATTACTTTCCAAAGAATTAATTTAGTGAAATCATGTTAACATATCATTATCCTCACCCCATCTCCCTAAAAAAAAAACCTCAGGGAGCCACTTCCACATTTTAATTATGTAATGGAAGAACGTTTTAAATTGTGTTTCATGGAAGAAGAGAATCATCTCCTTAGCTCCTTCTGCACTCCCTCTAAGCTTTCACAGTCGCTTATGGATGCCCAATTAGTGTCATTTGCAAACAGTAAACACTCCCCAACAACAAAAAAAAAAAAACCTGCAGTCATTATACCATTTCACACAGCCTTCCTACTTATTATCCCACATCTTCCTCGAGATTTTAATGATCAAAAGACAGGCTCTTCATTACAGCTTTGCAAAATTTCTCTTGACAAAAGAACCACAGCATCAACTTCAAATCTTTCTCTTAAATTCCTAAGGAAAGGAGAATAGGAGGGAAGGGGGATAAAACCTATTAAAATGTATGTCACTGCCTGGCGTACTCCTTCCCTGCCTCCTCACGTATTCACTTTTTAATAATGTACTTCTAATACAATCCTAATCCTTATTTGAATTGTTTCCACGTGGTTTAAGCTTCAATAAAGGAACCTGAGGTTTGTTATTCTTAATTAGAACTTAAAACACATATTTTATCAGCTCTGTAAAGTACTACTAAATTTTTCACAAACTCCTTGAAGATCAGATAAAGCATGTTTTTCTGCTGAGAGACCCGTGCTTTCATTTGCAATTCTGTGTGTTGTTTTATTCATGATAAAATACTTGATACTTGTAGATTTGCTCCATACTGCTAACACGGACACAGATTCCTTATTGAGTTTGGACTGGCACCAAAGGATTCTCTTACGACTGGTCTACATTCCAGGAACTACAATTAACACTACCCATGACTAAAACAAGCTTTAGTAATTCATTATTTGGAAATATTTAGCTAATTAAAGGGGGGAGGGGAAATCCATTTTACTTATATAGTCTCTTATTAAAAATACTAGTTGGAGCTTTTAATAGGCTAACAATATATATTGTGAAAGTGTCCATTACAGAAAGTTATTTTTATTTCATAGGGTACTGATTTATTCTGCATTCAATTATTGCACTTACAAGACAAAAAGTGTTTCTGTATGCCTTTGTTCCAGGGTTGAAGAAAATAAGCTCAAGAAGCCAGTTGATGTAATTAAAAAACTAAAACAAATCACAACTTATAGTCTGTTTAGCTCCAAAATGTGTGAAATAGACACTTAAATGTAATACTGGATTGGGCTCTACATTAAGAGTTTGATTGTGAGAGCCAGAACAATCTTAACAAAAGGAGAAAACAAGAAAGTGCTGCCCAGGCAGTTCTGGGCAATAAAAGTCTACAGTCCTACAAAACTGATGTAAGCTTCATGTAGGGTAGCTCCTACGCTCCCGAGTTCAAAACATGCAGCTGTCCTGGAAAGTATAGGTCTAGAGAGATGAAACATGAGAAAGCCTGGTTTGTCTGTCTCTGTTGTTACAGGCTTTTGAGAAAAACAACAAACCTGAGTAATGCCATTAACACATTTGCAAGACCTTTTTGAACACGCTTGCAACATCTTTTCAGACACAGTGTAGGAATCTGCCCAATGAGAATCAAACCAGATCCAATTTTGCTTTGCGTTATTCCTAAGGAAGTGATCACAGTAAAACAACTTAACAGTGCCTTCCAATCCTTGAGAGCTTTAAACCAGTGACCTGAAAGCTAGAAGGTTCAATTTACTGTTGTTCCTTCCCTAATCCATACTATATTGTGCCATTTCAGTCCAGCTGTTGGAAAAGGGTGACTGGCTGTATTTCAGAAGGTTTGGGAGAGGAAGCATTGAGAGTCAAATGAGAAATAAGAGCCGACTGCCAGAGTAATACTGTCCATAAAGGTTTAATAGAATCTCAGAATGGCAGGGTTGGAAGGGACCTTTAGAGATCACCTAGTCCAACCGTCCTGTAGAAGCAGGTTCACCTAGATCAGGTCGCATAGGAACGTGTTTCCTGTGTGAGGTGCTCACTACCTCACTGACAAGGCATAGCTCCACTTGCAGGTATATTTAGCCAAAGAGAAGATGTACATACATTCATTTTACTGTCAGGAATGGTAGATGATTACAGAAGCAGAAGAGTCAAACTGGAAATAAACCACCCAATCGGTTCATTGTATATGAACCGATTCACACAATTCATTTCTCACGACTGAAAAGAAATAGTGACCTGCCAAAAATCTTAATGATACAATTCAGTGATTTTGAGGGAAAGGGAAAAGGAGTTGTTACTTTTTAAGGGAGATTTTTTTTTCACTATTCTGGATGTTTTAATAAATGCTAACACAGTTGGTAATGCTTCCGAATTTGCTCCAACTCCCAGTTTTTCTGCCAGCAATTACACTTCAGGTAATCACTTCTACAAAACTTTAATTAATATCGTGGAATCCCTTGCCAAAGAAACCAGTTTCATTCAGGATCTGTTTTACACCTTTTTTACTGCTTTACCCACAGACTCTGAATTTGGATTTGCTGTGAAACAAGGCACCTGTGCTCGCAAAAAAAACGGCCATTTAGCAGCTACAATTTTCCCACTGGTCAAGGGAGGAAGATTAAAAACATGCTACGAGGTGTAAATTAGCCAAGGATAAATTCTTACTTCTCCACATCCACACAAGGCGTTTTGCAGAGCACAGGAATCACGGGTTTCACCCTTTACTCCCTAATAATCCTGTCCACAGCCATTAGTGTGATGAAGGCCATGTTTATGAGGTCATCGTTATGGCTCTAAGTGGATAGGGAATTGTGGTCAGAGGACCCACAAACCTCTGCTCACACCGTCTGTGCCTCCCCAAGCTGTCTATAATCACTACTCATCACTCTTGCAGCTTAATAAGTCAGCCAGAGGCAAGATGAACACTGTATATAACTCCAGTATATGCCTTGTTCTGTAGAGTTTGATGCCCAGCACGGTTCCCTCCACGAGTTTTAAGCAGATGCCAAAAACGTTGACACTATCCTGCTTTATCAGTATTCTGTCACTTTTACTTTCAGCTTACACAACAGTAACTTTGCTAATTGACTGTAAACAAACATAATGGCTTTCTACCTAAGAAATACACACAAGTTTCATCAATACCAAGGTATCTATAACCAAGCACAGTTAATATTATCCAAGCTTTACTTTTCAGCTTGCAAAACAAGCCAGCAGTGTTCTTCATTGCCTAGAAAGTGAGATGTAAATTGAAAGCCACCCTTTGGCTTTAAGAGGAGTTATTTCAATGTCTATCTTAAAACATAATCAAACAAACAGAATAGGCACAGCAACTAGCAAAATATTTTGTGTACGTGAAGAGGCTGCCCTCTGAAAATCAAGAGGCAGGTTTCAAATGAAATGTGATAAACTCCTCCAAAGTAGGTATGTACTTTCCTCCAAGTTTACAACTATGGGAACTAAGGCAATAAGAATGAATTAACTTGCCTAACATCAAATTGCAGGGTTTTATTTCTTGCTTTGATGCTATCTCAGACTGACACTTGTGTTCATTAACACAACGTTTCTCCACCAACAACCATACACTTACTGCTCCGTAAAACAGAGTTGAAGAGAGCAGGTGTCTTTGAACTAGCTGTGCTAAATATTTGGCCTAGATTCTAGACATGCAGCTTCAAAATTAACATAGTTCCCTTACTTCTTTCTTCTTTCTCTTGCTTCCCCATTTACCATATTTTTTACACATTGTAAGCCATAAAAAATAGGTTACTACACAATCACACAGACTAGACATGCATATGAGTAAAGAAGGAGAGGAACACCCAAATTTTTCTCCTGAACCTAGAGCCCTTTCTAGAGAGAAGGTGATGCTTGGGGTAAGTTTGCTCTCCTATTACACCTTTCCTCTCTGACCAGGTCCCCCTCCTCATCCCCATCACGACCTCCTGCTCACCACTGCTCCCTTTCTGCCCCCATCCCCTCTGCAGCTGAATCAGAAGAAGGGACTGGGAAGTGGGAGAAGCTGCAGCCATCCTTGGGCCCAGGCCAGAGCTCGGTTGCTATCCTACAGGTGATCATAGTTGTTTTTACAAGAGGACGGGTTTTGTATCCTGATCTTTCCAAGCACAATGCATACAGTCTCCATCATTTCTTCAGTTTGAGACTATCAGGAAATTCCATCATGCCTTTACTTGTAAAACTCAATCCCTCCTCCTACATTCAGAACAGAAAACCTTACAGCACCCAGCAATGACCACCTTGAGTGCTCACCGGTCATTTCTGTGTTTCACTTTACCCTATCATTGTAATCACACTTCACATCTTCATTTGCTCACTCTTGTTTAGTTCTTCTTCATGCCTGCCCCACTACCAGCTTCACTTCGGCTTTCATACTACTTTCTACTTCCCTGCAAAGCAATTTTCTCTGTCTCTTTCACCCTCAAAGACCTCACTGGCATCCTTCAGGGTTTTTTTTTCCCCCCTCATGGGTCATGTGTGTCTGTGTGACCTCAAGGCAGTACTCAAAGGCCGCATTATCTTGCTGTTCCTCATCTCATCTAATACAGTTTCACCGAAGACTAACTCATATAGAAGAAAAGGCTCCTGAATTTGATCACTTTTGATCATAACAGTTAAGCATTAACTGAGATTTTTAAACCTACGTGAGGCACAAATACATACAGCTTATTTCCAGCAAGTACAGGAGGTGCTCACAGTTACAAAACCAACGTGAGTGACACTTCTCACAAACACACCGCTCCGCTTATTCAGACTGTTCAGAAAGTGCTGCTAATGCTCCCACATGATGCTGTCATCGTGAGCACCACAAAAGCAAAGCCCAGGGATTTTGGTAGGAAGGCAGCTTGCTTAGAAACGGCTCAGGGTAGAAACTCTCAAACACGTTGCTGTTAGGTTTTCTTTTCAGAAATACAGTGAAATATTTGTTCGGTTTGGGCAAAACAGACATCTGCTATTAGCGTACAACCCCTGTACGCAGGCACAGTTTCCTCTACTGAAGAGTTCTGAGAATCTGGCATCACCACACAATGCATAGCCCAGGAGCACAGCTCGTCATGCCCTGGAAAACTGCTCCCACGATCTCAAGGGAGTTTTCTGCTAACCTGGACCTTTCTTGCCCACAAAGACCATACACCACAAAGAAAGTCACATAAAACGTATCATATCCATTTCTTCCAAGAGAAAAGGCAGTTACGTTTGATGCAGCTGCTGTCATGAAGCAGTTCAGTATTAACCTAGCAGTAGAAAGCCAGACCACTACTAAAATCTGAAGACCCACGAAGCAGTTTTCAGTGAAACACGAGATTACGAATGCTCGCTCAGTTTTGCTGATGGAAAGCGGCCACTGGAATCAAAACAAGGTGTTTGGAGCTTGAAGTTTACTGTGAAGAACTCTTTGTAAGAATTAGCACACCAGAATCACCTCCCCCCTAAACAACAGTAAACACCAGCTAGTAGAATTAACCCCAAACACCCTGCAGGCCAATCCCTAGATACCTACGCGGATGCTGGCAGTTCCTCAACCTCCTCATCTCCCTTTTCCACCACCTGTCACTGCTGCTCCCCTTGTCACGCCACCACCCAGGTGACGGCATCATCCCCGCTAACCCCTTACCTTAACAACCCACAGGGAGACAAACCACTAACTGGGGGTCAACTCTGTTAACTCCACACGGGGCTCTGACCCCTGGCAAGTGCTGAGCGTGATCTGCGGGCAGGGAGAGGAGCGGGATGCTTGAAGGACACCTGCCTCGGCCGTGAGCCTCAGGGTCACACACGTCTGGTCGGTTACACGATGTGTATGTGTGTATTTATGTACATTGGCATCCAGGCCGTGGAAGGTCACCGCTCAGGCTGCCTTTGAGGCAGCCGCACATCCCCGCGTGCGCTTCACACCGACGCGCAGACCCACGCACACGCACCCGCTCCGCCAAAGGAGCTGCACAAGTCGCTCACGGAGGCGCCGAGGGGCTGGCTGCCAGGTTTCCCGCTGTATCACGGGGAAGGCTGAAAGGGGGGGTGGGTGAAGTTTCCTCCCTCGCCTGCCCGAGTTGGGCTGCGGAGCCAGGCAGCCCCGATGCCGCCGGCAGCCTCAGCCCGGCGCGCTCCCAGCCCCAGCCCCAGCCCCAGCACGGGGCGGCCCCTCGCCCTTACCGTTGCAGAACTGGAGCAGCGAGGAGGTGTCGTAGAGGCTGCTGTAGCTGGAGAAGCCGTCCTCCATCCTGCCGCCCGCGCTGCCGGCTTCTCCTCTCCTCTCCTCTCCTCTCCTCTCCTCTCCTCTCCTCTC